>JAUDYJ010000011.1:4753733-5102202 GCA_030761175.1 Masticophis lateralis
AATCTCCATAGACAACTACCAAAGTAAGGGGGCTTGAGCAGGGGGCTGGATTAGGGTTAAGGTTGGGGTTAGAGCAGGGGGCTGGACAAGAAGACCTCCAACGTCCCTTCCAGTTCTATTCTGATTGATTCTTGGTTGCGATTCTTGGCACCCTCCATGCTTCAAAGTGGCTATTTTCCTTCTTTTGAACTCCTGGGGAATAACTTATTGTCCAGGATTACAAATATGAGTAATTTAGTGGTTTTGCTTTGAAGCCTTCAACTATTTCCCACCGAAAGAAAACCTCCCGGATTTCTATAAGGAATCCAGAAATAAATCAACTCTGAGTTCATCCGACTGGCCAAATCAGAAGTCAAGAATAGCGTAGAGGTATTTTTAGGTCGGCTGGGAGGGATAACAGGGGTTGGAGGGTGTTTCCCCAGGTAGGTTTTCATTCTGGAACTGATCTGAACCTAGAAATGAAGCATCCCAAAGGACACTCTGTTCTTCTGTACAGTTTTGCACGAACAAGCAAGGAAAGTAATTCTGAATTTTAGAAGATGTCGGAGACCACAAAACATCTTAAAAGAAGCTTTTGGACTTTCTACTCTGTTGCTGTAGACGTGATTGGCTTTTAGGCAGAGATTTATGGACAGAAATTCATTTGGATGGTAGTCTAGTGAAGAGAAGGACCAGGGGAGACAGGAGAGCATCTTCCAGTATTTGAGGGGCTGCCACAGAGAGGAGGAAGGGGGTCAAGCTATTTTCCAAGGCACCCAAAGGCCAGATAAGGAATAGTGGATGGAAACTGAGCAAGGAGAGATTCAACCTGGAAATAAGAAGACATTTTCTGACCGTGAGAACGATCAACCGATGGAACAGAAGTTGCCTTCAGAAGTTGTGGGAGCTCATGACTGGAGGCTTTCAAGAAGAGACTGGACTGCCATCTGTCAGAAATGGTGCAGGGTCCCCTGCTTGGGTGGGGGGTTGGACTAGATGACCTCCAAGGTCCCTTCCAACTCTGTTAATCTGTTAATGTTCTGATGTGACAGTGGGAGCTGCCTGTCCCTCTAAAGACAGACGCTAGGATTAAAAAAAAAATGTTACTGCTCCCAACCTCATTTCATATACCCTGTTTGTAAACACCAAACCGCTGGAAGCTTTAAATAGGTGTCATCCTTCCAGCTGGCTTAGGAACTGGTTGGGAGAACACAGCGTGCATTGATTGAACCCGATACCCTCGCTGATTATTGGCTGACCAAAATTGTTGATCGATTTTTCTTTTCTTTTCTCTTTTTCCCCCTGGGTGGTGTTCAGAGGGTGTGATGAGGTTGTGCCCAGGTGACTCACGGGGGTGTCATCCTAACCAACATCTTCCCTGGGGAACCCATCCTAATTTATATGACATTGTATGAATGTCAGATCAAGAGTTGTCAAAGTTGCAATTTTTGTTGTTGTTGTTAACAGTTTATTTATATATTTTCCACATTACATACATCAGTGTTTAGTGTACTGCGTATCATCTGGATCATTTTTTTAATATCTAACAATACTCTTCCCTCTCCTAATTTCTACCTCTACTATCCAACCATTTGTAAAGCAAGTTTGAAAATACTCTGTGTCTTCTTTTTCTTTTAATTTTAGGGTCGGTTTATCCATTTCTGCACACTCTAATTTTTTTTTTTTAAATTACATCTTCTTCTGTAGGTGTTTCCTCATTTTTCTAGTACTGTGCATATACAATTCTTGCTGCTGTCAAAACATGTCATATTAAATATAGATTCCCTTTATCATACTTTTCCGGTATTATGCCTAACAAAAAAATTATTTACGGCTTATAATCTATATGCTTCAATTTTGAAGGCACCATAAGCGGGGGAAGAAGGGAATTCTGGAGGGAATTGTAAAAGGAGAAAATGTTTGGGTAGGCCCGCCAAAACTACAGGCATACAACCTCGGCGTATAACCACAAGAGAGCCCAACATTTCTGTTCCTAAGTGAAATGTTTGCTAAGTGAGTTTCGTCCCATTTTACGACCGTTCTTGCTATGGTCGTTAAGTGAATCTGGCTTCCCCATTGACTTGGCTTGTCAGAAGGTCGCAAAAGGGGATCAAGAACATGGCAACTGTCGTAAATGTGAGTCAACTGCCACGCCTCTCAGTTTTGATCACGTGACCAGGGAGATGTTGCATTGGTCAAAAAGTACGAAAGATAGTCAGAAGTCCCTTTTTTCCCTGTGACGTCGTAACTTCAGTTCACTAAATGAACCGTTGTAAGTCCAGGACTATTTGTAATGCTTTTTGCTTAAGCGAAGCCTGGCTAGGGAATTTTTGGCTGAGAATTGCGGTCAGCCAGCAGGTCACTTTTGCTGTTTATAAGAAAATTGTGTTTTGGGAGGCTTTTTGGCAAATGTACAGAGGTAGTATTTAGTCGGTTCAGACCAATTCGGGCAAACTGGTAGTGGCGATCTGCGGGGGTGCAATCCCATCCTATATCACTGTGTTTTTGACACCACATGCATGCATGGACGGCGTATGCGAGCGAGCGAATTGCCGTGTTGTTTGATGTCGCATGCATGTGTGGACAGAGCGTGTGAGTGAATTGTCATGTTTCGCGATGCCGCACGCAATGTGTGGACATCTACACTCACATTTTCGGTGCTGGGCGAACCGGTTGCTACAGTATGTCAATCCCCACCTCTGGAAACGTACTTCGTGTTGGCTCGAACCATGAGATGGGCAAGGTATCCCTTTAATCAATCAATAAACTTTATCTGAATATATGTCAGGGTCTTTAAACTGTGCCTCTGCTAAGAAGAGAGCGTAAGATTAATTACGAGGGCTTTATTTTGGCTTGTGAAGGGAGAGCAGCTTTGATCTAATTAAGGAGACAAGAAGCTCCATTTGTTCAGACTTTGAAATGTCAGAAATCTACCTCTGTGTGTGTGTGTGTGTGTGTGTGTTTTAAACCTAAAAATAGGTAGTTTTTATATACCTGGAGTAGCTGGTCTTAAGCGATGAGATTATTTCTTCATCCAGTCTTGGGGTTTATGATAGGGTTTACCCTAATTGTCGGAATGTTAATTGCTTTGATGCATTTAAAACCAGCTAAGTCTGGATGAATTTGCATATGGAAACATCAGTTCTAGTGCCAACCACAACTTCCTTCCCACAACATACACACACAGACACACAAATTGTTTCTAGGTGATGCATAAATGTTACACAGAAGATATTGTTTTAGGAGCGACATTCTCTCCCGTGTGCAACAGAAAATAAAGTTGCCAGGGCCTCTTGAAACGGGAAGAAATAATCAAATTGTAATACAAAAACTGTTGACTAGGATGTTTTTTTACATACATTTTTTTCCTACTGTGTTTCCCTGAAAATAAGACCGGGTGTTATATTAATTTTTACTCCAAAAAACACAATAGGACTTATGTTCTGGTTAGGTCTTATTTGTGGGGAAATACGGTACTCAACGCATCCGTCTGGCTTACAATCTCATCTGGGGTTTATTTGGGGGGGGGGGTAGGGCTTATATTAAGAACATCCTAACAATCCTGCTAGGAATTATTTTATAGTTGGCTCTTATTTTCGGGGAAACACAGTAGCATTTTAGTTTAAAATCATGATTCTCTTCTCTCTACTGCCTAGCTAATATATATATATATATATATATATATATATATACACACACACACACACACACACATACATACATATACATATACATATACATATACATACACATACACATACACATACACATACACATATACATACATACATACATACATACATACATACATACATACATATATATATATATATATATATATATATATATATATATATCTGATGAAGGGAGGAGAACTTGTGGCTCAGAGGTTAATACAATTGCCTAACATGCAGGCAGCCCACATTCAAATCCAAGCTGATGAGAGCTAAATAGCTCCCTTTATTTCTTTATCAGCGAAATATAAATTTGGTATGCCAGTGAATCAACTAAGTATAACCTTAAAATGTTTACTCGGAGGTAAGAAGCACAGTAGAATCTATTCAGAGTGAATCGCACCTGAATTTAGTTGGATTTAATCTAAGCAGGTTGGTCTACCTTTGGTGGAAAAATTGATTTAGATTTCAGCTTTAGAGTATTTGGTTATCTAAGCTCTAATAATAAAATCAGTGTAAACCAGTTTTGGACAAAGCTACAGGGAAGGGGAAAAAATTGATTTTTTAAAAAAACAAAATGGGTTATACAAGGAAAAAACTCCACACACACACACACACCCCCAACGCAGCAAGGTTGTGAAACTGTTTTTGGTAATCTCCATAGACAGATTGGGTTTTGAAAATCCTTAGCGTTATAATGAATAATTATTCTTTATCGATAAGTCATCATTTGCACCATCAGCATACAGTATATGGCACTGTGCCAGATAGACCAATAGATTACAGAGAAGATGATAAGGTAAAGATAAAGGCTCCCCTTGCACATATATGCTAGTCGTTTTTCCCCCCCCCAGTTTTTCCTAACTATCAGTTGGAAATCTGTATCTGTCCTGTTTTGGTTGCTGTGCCAAACCAGACAGTTATTGAGGTACAAATGACAGACTCCGTGACTCCTCTGCAAAACCGTACGAGAAGATCCTTGGGCAAGGTGAGCTTTTGGAGCTGATGCAGAAGGAACATTATTCATTGTGCCTTTTTAATGATGGTTCTGATGTTAGTTCCCTTCCCTCGTTCTGAAGTGAGAAATCAATCTCTTATGAGGGGCCCTTGATGGTCTCTGAGCTGGCTTGTTTTCTTGAAGACATTTCATTAACCTAACGAAGTAACAAGTCCTCCTCCTCCCTCCTCCTCCTCCTCCTCCTCCTCTTCC
The DNA here is from genome assembly GCA_030761175.1 of Masticophis lateralis. Lineage (NCBI taxonomy): Eukaryota > Metazoa > Chordata > Lepidosauria > Squamata > Colubridae > Masticophis > Masticophis lateralis. Next base: position 4,758,597 of record JAUDYJ010000011.1, read on the forward strand.
TCCTCCTCCTCCCCCGCACAAGCCTCACTCACCTCACTCCAGTGATGGGTTTCACTTACCTTTCCTACCAGTTCGTTTGAATGTGCAGAGTGTATTTGATGATGTCCGGGCAGGTGGGCGGAGCTTCCCACCCAGGGGTGGGTTCTACTTACCTTTACTACTGGTTCGCAACGGGATCGCGCATGCGCAGATCACCAATGACAACATCCGGGGCGGTGGGCAGGGCCTCCCGCCGGTTTTACTAGCAGTTCTTGCGAACTGGTCCGAACCGGTGGCAACCCAACACTCCTCCTGCCGCCACAACTATTGATTCGCCCGAACCGGGCTGAACCAGTAGGGACCCACCAATGCCTCACTCCCTTCCATCATTGATGATGTTACCTAGTTAAAATAAGGTAAGGTAAGGAAATGTCTGCAGGAAAAAAACAAAATTCAGAGAGCACCAAGGACCCCATAGTTGTTGTCATTGTTCTCCTCCTCCTCTTCCTCCTCCTCCTCCTCCTCCTCTCCACAAACCTCACTCCTTCCATCACTGATGATGTTACCTAGTTAGGGTCATGAACGTTTGCAAGAAAACAAGCAAACTCAGAGAGCACCAAGGACCCCACACACATCGTCTTCCTCCTCCTCCTCCTCCTCCTCCTCTTCTCCTCCTCTTCCATTCAACAAACCCCACTCCCTTCTAGCACTGATGACGTTACCTAGTTTGGTCATTAAACGTCCTCAAGAAAACAAGCAAGCTCAGAGAGCACGGAGGACCCCTGATTTCAACCCTGAGCTACAAGTATTCTCCTTTATTGGTATCAATCTATTTAATACCATCTATTTGGCCAAGTGGGCCTTTGTGTCCAAAATAAAATGAATGGACGTGTTTGAATTTTACGATTTAGGATGGGCGAGGGATTTTTCAACACTACGTGAGGCTCGGCGGCCTTTTCCTAACTATTTTCAAGACTTTTTTTTTTTTGGAGGTGCCTCCAATTCTATACCGAAGGTGGTTTAGGTTAGGATTACACTTTTCCTCTTTTAAGCTGATAATTATTTAATGTGCCTTACCAGATGCGTGGTGAAGCAACGAAGGGTAACATTGTAAAACTCAGCTTCTCATTAGAGAGACATGATTGTCAACAAACCAAGGTTTTATAGCAGAGTCTTATAGGCACAGAACAGTGTTTAGTGGCCTTTTGTGTGTGTGTTTGTGTGTGTGTGTTGAAAATTTGGAAATGTATTCTCAGCTCAATGAAACAAGATTCTCCGGTCACCACAATATAAAAAAAGATGTTGAGACTTGAGGAAAAGTGCACAGAAGACCAACAAGGATGATTAGGGGGCAAAAGGCTAAAATCTATGAATAACGGTTGCAGGAATTGGGTATATTCATGACGCTGAGCTTGTCGATCGAAAGGTCAGCAGTTCAGCGGTTCGAATCCCCAGTGCCGTGTAACGGGGTGAGCTCTCGTGACTTGTCCCAACTTCTGCCAACCTAGCAGTTCAAAAGCATGTAAAAAACACAAGTAGAAAAATAGGGACCACCTTTGGTGGGAAGGGAACAGTGTTCCGTGCGTCTTCGGAACAGCCGTGAGTCAGGCTGGTCATATGACCACGGAGACGTCTTCAGATAGTTTTGGTCTTCGGCTTTGAAACGGAGATGAGCACTGTCCCCTAGAGTCAGGAACGACTAAAACATATGTGCAAGAGGAACCTTTAACTTTACCTTACTGTAGTGAAAAGAAGGACCAAGGGAGATATGATAGCAGTCTTCCAGTATTTGAGGGGCTCCTACAAAGACGAGAGGGTCAAACTATTTTCCAAAGCACCAGAAGGCAAGACAAGAAACAATGGATGGAAACTAACCAAGGAGAGAAGCAACCTAGAACTAAGGAGAAATTTCCTATCAATGAAAGCAATCAACCAATGGAATGGCCTGTCTTCAGAAGTTGTGGGCGCGCCATCATTGAAGGCTTTCAAAAAGAGATTAGACAATCATTTGTCTGGAATGGGATAGGGTCTTCTACTTGAGCAGGAGGTTGGACTAGAACCGTGATGGTGAACCTATGGCACAGGTGCCACAGGTGGCATGCGGAGTCATATTGGTGCCAAAAGCAGGGGAAAGTGGGCGGGGGGTCACATGCGCATGCACGGGAGGGCGGGACGCATTGAATTATGGATGTGGGCACATATACCCGTGACCCACCACTCTCCCCCCACTTTTGGTACGCGACGGCAAAAAGATTAGCCATCACTGGACTAGAAGATCTCTAAGCCTCCTTCCAACTCTGTTATTCTATGTTCTAAGACAGAAGTGAAATTCAGATGGTTCGGATAGGTTCGGGAGAACCCGTAGCGGAAATTTTGAGTAGTTTGAAGAACCGGCAAATTCCACCTCTGGCTGGCCCCAGAGTGGGGTGGGAATGGAGATTTTGCAGTATCCTTCCCCTGGAGTGGGGAGGGAATGGAGATTTTGCAATATCCTTCCCCCAGGAGTGGGGAGGGAATGGGGATTTTGCAGGATCCTTCCCCCGGAGTGGAGTGGGAATGGAGATTTTGCAGTATCCTTCCCCCAGGAGTGGGGAGGGAATGGGGATTTTGCAGTATCCTTCCCCTGGAGCGAGGTGGGAATGGAGATTTTGCAGTATCTTTCCCTTGCCCCGCCCACCAAGCCCCGCCCACCAAACCGGTCGTTTAAAAAAAATTGAATTCCACCACTGGTTTGAATTCTAAGATTGAATTCAATCTGCAATAGAGGCTCTTGTGTTTCTGAGCGATAGCAATGTCCCATTCAAGTCACTGAAGGCCCTGAAAGCTAACGATTTTCGTATATTAATGGAGAATTTTCTCCCCGCTTTGCAGAACTAGAAGTGTGCCCTATTTTTCTCAAATTCTTCCGAAATGACAACATCTCAACCCGGATCAGCGTTTTCCCAACCGTAACCATTTGAAGATATAGTGTGCACCTACCCAATTGCATCTTCTTTTTTTTTTAATGTGATGGATGATGGGTGATTCTTTTTTGCATGTAATTCTGTGCAGGGATGACTCCACTCTGTTTAATCCTATTAGGCTTGAAGGAATGAAGTGTGCCTGGACTTGCTTTTTCCTTGTGGCAGAAAAGGTATGCGCCATTTCCTGCCTCAGTGAGAACTAGGACATTGTTCTTCCACTCAGTTAAATCCAGCAGATCAGAGCCTGAGAATGTGTGGCTGTCTGTAAATTGCTAGATAAACTCCTGGAGATTTTCTCTAGCAATTGATAAATAGCTACAGGTAATCCTTGATTTAGGGCCACAATTGCCGTTGTTGAACAGGGCAGTTGCTAAGTGAATCTGCCAGACTTTATTTGCTAGGGTTGATGTAGCAGATGACCAGGTTGAACTGGAGGAGGGAGGAGTCAAATGCGTCACGTGTCATCACCCTGCGCGCCTGCAAGAGATTTAAGTCCAGTCCACTTTGAATTTCTTTCTTATCCCCCGCTCATTTCCCTTGACTGTTAGTTGGCCAGATTCTTGTGGAAAGCTTAAGTTTACGGTAAATCTTTATGCTAATTTGAACCGCTTGAATCTCCTGATTGACAGCTGTTCAGCGAATTGCTGCAGTTGTTAAGTGAAACATGTGGTCATTAAGCAAACCCAGGTTCTCCCATTGACTTTGATGGTCAAAAAAAAAAGGTTGTAAAGGGCGGTCATATGACCCCGCGATATTGCAACTGTTGTAAATACACACCATTTGCCAAACAGCTGAATTTTGATTCCATGATTCCCGGGGATGCTTATGACGGTCATAAATATGAGGACCAGCCTGATGTCACCTTTTTTTAGTGCTGTTATAACTTCAGTCACTAAACACGTGGTTGTAAATCGAGGATTAACTGTAGCTCAGCTTCGATCTGGTCCTCGTAGGCTGTACAGGTAGTCCTCGACTTATGGCCACAATTGAGTCCAGAATTTATGTTGCTAAGTGAGAAATTTATTAAGCGAGTTTTGCCCTGTTTTACAACCTTTCTTGCCACATTTGTGGAGGGAATCACTGCGGTTCCCTCCCTCCCTCCTTCCCTTCTTTCCTTCCTTTCTTTCTTCCTTCCTTCTTTCCTCCCTCACTTCCTCCTTTCTCCCTCCCTCCCTCCCTCCCTCCCTCTTTCCTTCCTTCCTTCCTTCCTTCCTTCCTTCCTTCCTTCCTTCCTTCCTTCCTTCCTTCCTTCCTTCCTTCCTTCCTTGTTTTATCATGCCTCTGTATGTGATGTGTTACCAGATTGGGAGATGAAGAAGCGTTCCTCACTCCACCTCTAGCCCAGATCATTTCCTGGAAGACAAGAACAAAGAGTCAGCCTGCCAAAGATGTAAGGCACCGAAGTCTTAAGTAACGAGAGTTCTCAACGGAGGGATATTTAGGAACGGCGTATACAGAATCTCCGACGCCTCCTCTTTTTGCTAGAAAACGAAAACAATTTGAAAACGGGTAGCCTGCAGCCCAGATCTGCGGCTTGATAAAGCAGGCCTTTGCTGAGAATTTGGAACACTTAGGAAGAGCTTTGCTGAAAGAGGAGGCTTCTCAAGGAACCTCATTATCTCTCCTCTGGAAAGTTACTGGGTGAACTTGACTGAACAGAATAACAGAGGATTTGGAGGGGACCTTGGAGATCTTCTAGTCCAACCCCCTGCTCAAGCAGGAAATTCTACACCACTTCAAGCAAATCGTTGTCCAATCTCTTCTTAAAAGCCTCCAGGGTTGGAGCACCTACAATTTCTGAAAGCAAGCTGATCCACTGGTAGATTGGTCTTACCGTTAGGAAATTCCTCCTTTGTTCTAGGTTGCTTCTCTCCTTGATGAGTTTCCAACCTATTCTCCAAAGCAACTGAAGCAGAGATGGGTTTCAGTAAGTTCTGACCAGTTGTGAAGAACCGGTAGTGGAAATTTTTAGTAGTTCGGAGAACCGGTAGTAAAAATTTTGACTGGCCCCGCCCCCATCAATTCTCTGCCTCCCAAGTCCCAGCTGATGGGGAGGAAATGGAGATTTTGCAGTAACCTTCTCCTGGATTAGGGAGGGAATGGAGATTTTGCAGTATCCTTCCCCTGGAGTGAGGTGGGAATGGAGATTTTACAGTATCTTTCCCCTGCCATGCCCACCAAGTCGCGCCCACCAAGCTACACCCACAGAACCGGTAGTAAAAAAATTTAAAACCCACCACTGACCAGAAGTGGTGACCAGAAGGCATTCATTGAGCTGAGTGGGTCGAGTGGCCGGAAGGCGTGAGCGGCAAGCAGGTGAGCGGGCGGGCGTGGGGAGGCAAACCAGGGGTGGTTTTTACCGGTTCAGCGAACCGATTCAAATCATCCCTACCGGTTTGCCCGAATCTGTCTGAACCGGTCGAATTTCATCCCTGCTCTGATCCATCAGGAAGAAAAAGTCCACTCTTGGATTAGAAGACACCTCGTCCCTGAGCTTCGTAAGGACTACCTTTTAAATGTTACCTTTTTGAAATTGTTCCATGCGTTACCGAACTCTGAATGATTCAAACTCAACAGGTAATGCAGGTGTTACCTGTTCTACTGCTGCCAACTTGGAAAGGAAGAAGGAACTGTTTACTGCAATGATACATGGATTGGCATTCTTGTTTCCATCATTGGATGGTTTTTTTATTTATTAATTTACTTGGTGTGCCATTTGGAACATGTTTGCATGGGAAAGTATTGTGTTCACGAGCAATAATATCGAAAGTGATCATAGGGCTGTCTTGTCAGGAGCGAACTAAACTGAACAACCACCGAGGTGACCACAATCTGGCTGAAGCATCGTCTGATAGATTGTATGGTTTACCCAGGAGTGAAATCCAGCAGGTTCTGACAAGTTCTGGAGAACCGGTAGCAGAAATTTTGAGCAGTTTGGAGAACCGGCAAATACCAGCTCTGGCTGGCCCCAGAGTGAGGTGGGAATGGAGATTTTGTAGTATCCTGCCAATCCCACCAAGACATGCCCACCAAACCACACAACACCCACCAAGCCACACCCACAGAACCGGTAGTAAAAAAAAAATTGGATTTCACCACTCGGTTTACGGTTCCTCAAGTTGGACATGATCCAATCATACAGACTTCAGAATTGCTGAGAAAATAGGGAGAATGGCATCCATCCGTCGTGAGAGTGGCCCCCTCCCCAAGTGTTCATCTTGTAACAGATGAATCACAAGTTGGAATTAAGATTGCCGGGAGAAATAGCAAGAGCCTCGGATATTGCAGATGATACCACTCTAATGGCAAAAAGTGAAGAGGAACTAAAGAGCCTCTTGATGCAGGTGAAGGAGGAGAGTGCAAAAGTTGGCTTGAAACTCAACATTAAGAAAACTAAGATCATGGCATCCGCCCTTCTCAATTCCTGGCAAATAGATGGGGAAGAAATGGAGGCAGTGACAGATTTTATTTTCCTGGGCTCCAAGATCATCGCAGATGGGGACTGCAGCCAAGAAATGAAAAGACGCTTGCTCCTGGGGAGGAAAGCTATGGCAAATCTAGACAGTGTACTAAAAAGCAGAGACATCACCCTGCCAACAAAAGTGTGTATAGTTTTCCCAGCTGCAACGGATGGCTGTGAAAGTTGGACCATAAGGAAAGCTGAGCGCCAAAGAATGGAGCCTTTGAACACTGGTGCTGGAGAAGACTCCTGCGAGTCCCTTGGACTGCAAGGCCATCCACCCGGTCAGTCCTAGAGGAGATCAACCCTGACTGCTCTTTAGAAGGCCAGATCCTGAAGAGGAAACTCAAATCCTTTGGCCACCTAATGAGAAGGAAGGAAGGACTCCCTGGAGAAGAGCCTAATGCTGGGAAGGATTGAGGGCAGAGAACGAGGTGGCTGGATGGAATCACTGAAGCAGTCAGCGTGAGTTTAAATGGACTCCAGAGGATGGTAGATGACAGGAAGGCCTGGAGGAACATTGTCCATGGGATCACGACTTCGCAACTAACAACAACAAACCGAGACAGTTGATAACTAAACTGATGAATTTGAGAAAGGTTTTTGAAGAAGCAGCTGCAAACGTTTATTCTGCAACCACGGATGTTTTGAGAAGGAGAAGTAAATGAGAAGTTGACTCAGCGACTATAATTTAGCTCAGATGAAGACCACGTAGTGTGTTTTTTAAAAATAATAATAATAATATTTGGCGGTTTAGATCCCAGTCAGTGTGAACAAAGGACAAGGAACTCTGGGAGTTGTAGTACAGGGCACCTGGAGTGTCCCTGGCTGTCTACCCTCCGATGTAATTAGATTCCATCTTTGGCACTGAAGCTGTTTAGTTTATTTGCACAACCTGTATTTAGAACACACAGATGACATTGAGATGAAGCTATCCTGTTACATTATTTAAATTTTAATGCCAGATGCCTGATATTATCACACAGGGAAGAAGTTAATATGTAAATAGCTTGCCTGTTAAAACACTGGGAGTCATATTCCACCACAAAAGAGAATGGTTAAATTTGATTTATGACTCTATAAGGAAGAAACAAGGCGAAGATAGATAATTGCTCTCTCCCCTTTGATGTCCAAGGTGACATATCTTCGTGCTTTGAAGTCAGCTACCTTGTCTATCAAAGCACCCAACTTGGTGTATGTAGGTGGTGTACCCTACTTTGCTCCTCTGAAAAGATTTTATCGTAAGTTTAGTAAAACTAACTTCCCATCTTTCTCTACTCTGCCTAATGTCAACTGAGCAGTTTAAAGAAGCCACATCAATGTTATAAACTAACCACATTAACCAGAGTTTATCAGATTGGGTAACACAACAACCTGTGATTAACTTTAAAAAAAAATGGCAAAAGGTTCTACACAACGCCCATCTGTGGAACAAGTGGGAGGAGAGCAGCTTGCTCACTGTTGTTAATGGTCCTCCTACATTCGGGAAGTTGTTACCTCCTTCCATCAAGACCATAACTGTGTTTACATATTGTGCGAAGGCAAGGCTGGGCTGCTTTTCTTGACCTGAAAGCATCATTAGATGTTGGACAACACAAGATTTCATCCTAACTGGAGGTGATTGGGTCTTATTTTTGTACTTCCTGGGACCAGCTATCTCCAGTTGAATCCTCCCATTTGTCCAGATCCAACAAGAATGGGATCCTTTAGGATAACAGGGTTGGAAGGGACCTTGTAGGTCTTCTAGTCCAAGCAGGGGTACCTACACGATTTCTGCAAGGTGGCAGTCCAGTCCCTTCTTGAAAGCTTTCAACAATGAAGCTCCCGCAACTTCTGAAGGCAGTTTCTGTTCCATCGGTTAATGGTTCTCACCGTCAGGAAATTTCTCCTTATTTCCAGGTTGAATCTCTCCTTGATCAGTTTCCATCCATTATTCTTTGTCTGGCCTGAGGTGCTTTGGAGAGTAGCTTCACCCCCTCCTCTCTGTGGCAGCCCCTCAAATATTGGAAGACTGCTATCCTGTCTCTCCTGGTCCTTCTCTTCCTTAGACTAGCCATGCCCAGTTCCTGTAACCATTCATTGTATGTTTTAGCCTCCAGTCCCCTCATCCTCCTGGTTGCTCTTCTCTGCACTCTTTCTAGAGTCTCAACATCTTTTTTTATAGTGTCCAGTCTCTTCTTGAAAGCTTCCAGTGATGAAGCTCCCACAACATCTGAAGGCAGCTTCTGTTCTATCGGTTGATGGTTCTCACTGTCAGGAAATTTCTCCTTATTTCCAGGTTGAATCTCTCCTTGATCTGTTTCCATCCATTATTCCTTGTCAGAGGCCTTCAAGGTGCTTTGGAGAATAGGTTGGACCTCCATCTTCATTGACCTATTGAGCAGGTGCTACGTTAGGCCTCCTCTAACCATGTGAGATATTACAGAATCTGGGATTCTTTAGTGAAAGGTCACATGCATTTTTAACTTCTGCTTCTGGCGTTGTGTGGGGCCTTCGTTGTCCACTAACTCATTGGTTTTGACAATGCGATATGGCTGAATAAATTAACTCTTTCTGCGCAGACGCGAACGGAGAGATTTGCTGCAGTCAAAGCAGAATCACTCGGATGGTAGGATGTATTTCTGGACAATTGAATTCTCCGGATGAATTCCTGCATCTCCGGATTTGATTTAATTTAAAATACCTGGTGCGGTTGAACATTTTTCCAGACTGATAACCTGGAGATCTGCTTAAATTTTAGTGGCCCTGTAGAACTTCTAGGTCTCCTTGAAAAGCAAGTTCTTTTCTCCTGTTGTAGTTGTGGAGCATGGCAACTTGTACATTGTCATTGTGATGAAAAGTGGCAGAAGGGAATTAAAGAAAGAAAGAAAGAAAGAGAGAGAGAATGACAGAACCTTTTGACTTCTGTCTGTGCTGAGTCATATTATTTTCTTAGTCGACTTGTCTTATTGCCCAGCCAAGCAAAAGAGCTGCAGCAATTAAGATATATATATATATATATATATATATATATATATATATATATATATATATATATATATATATATATACTTTAAATTAAACATATGAAAGCCTAAGGTATTTGTTACGTAGCATTTACAACAATCACAAGCCGTATAATGTGTGGTCAGGAACATCCTTAAGTACTAAAAGGTTAATTCAGGTAAATTTAGCGGACGTTTTGAGAGGCTGCTCTGTATTTTGAAATAAAGGTGTTCCTTTGATTTGATACGTGTAAGTTTTTTTATTATTGGGAGATGTTTGTTCTTTTGAAGAAAAAAAAAGGTCTATTGCCAAATGGATTGTAGCAATTTAGACCTAAATGCATAGAATAGAATATGGTACCTTACTCGGAGCACTATGTGTACAGGTACCGTAGTCCTTGACTTATGACCAAAATTAGGACAAGAATAGAATAGAATAAGAGAGTTGGAAAGGATCTTGGAGATCTTCTAGTCCACCCCTCTGCTTAAGTAGGAAACCCTACACTATTTGAGACAAAGGGGTTGTCCAGTCTCTTTTTAAAAACCTCCATTGATGGAGCACCCACAACTTCTAGTGGCAAGTTGTTCCACTGGTGAATTGTCCTCACCATTAGGAAGTTTCTCCTTAATTCCAGATTGCTTCTCTCCTTGATTAGTTTCCATCCATTGTTTCTTGTCCTTCCCTCGGATGCTTTGGAGAACAGCTTGACCCCCTCTTCTTTGGGGCAGCCCCTCACATATTGGAAGACTGCTATTATGTCACACCTAGTCCTTCTCCCCTGTTTCCCCCAAAATAAGACCTCCCCTGATAATAAGCCCAATCGGGCTTTTGAGCGCATGGCAATAAGGCCAAGCGCTTATTTCAGGGTTCAAAAAAAATATAAGGCAGGGTCTTATTTTCAGGGAAACACAGTATTCATTAAACTAGATGAACCCAATTCCTGAAAACATTCTTCATGGGCTTTAGCCTCCAGGCCCCTGATCATCCTTGTTGCTCTTCTCTGTACTCTTTCCAGAATTTCAACCTCTTTTTTTTTTTTATGTATTGTGGCGATCAAAACTGGAGGCAGGATTCCAAGTGAGGTCTTAAAGGTTCCCCTGGCACATCTGTGCTACTCGTTCCCGGATCTAGGGGGCGGTGCTCATCTCCGTTTCAAAAGCAAAGAGCCAGCGCTGTCCGAAGACGTCCCCATGGTCACGTGGCTGGCATGACTTAATGCCAAAGGTGCACAGAACGCTGTGACCTTCCCACCAAAGGTGGTCCCTCTTTTTCTACTTGCATTTTTATGTGCTTTCCAACTGCTAGGTTGGCAGAAGCTGGGACAAGTCACAGGAGCTCACTCCGTTACGCAGCACTAGGGATTCGAACCGGTGAAATGCCGACCTTTTGATCGACAAGCTCAACGTCTTAGCCACTGAGCCACCACGTCCCTTAGTGAGGTCTTTCCAAGGCCTTATAAAGCGCTACTTCGTAGGATCTTGATTCTATCCTTTTGTTCATGCAACTTTGTTTTACTTTGATTATTTTACTTCTAAAACGTGACTAAAAATTTCGACCACCCCCTAAAAAAGGAGAAAAGAAAAAAAAAACCCAGTGGTTAAAGAGGAAGAAAGACTGGCTGGTTCTTGCTTTAGATATAATCCCCGATTGTTTCTCTCACTACCCTTGTTTCAAAGGAAGGGAGATGCAGAAGGACGTTTAGCTCTGGGCTAGGAGTGTTTCTGCTAGCTTTTTTTTTTTAAGACAATCGTGTTATGTAACCCACGCGGCAGAGACGAAAATTATTTTGTTCCCTGTTATTTTCACTTGCTGTGTTTCCCATGTGCATTCGTTCCTGGTCAACTGGAAAAAGAGCATCCCGCAGTCCACATGTGAATCAGAAAGAGAGCGGATCATAGTTTCATCTTCTGGGGAGTGGGGCGGGCGGTTTGACACCGTTTCTTCTAATCTGGATTTATTTTGGAAAGGCATCCAGGTAGAATAATCTGTTCTGGACGAGATGATATGCCAGCATCTCACTTGAATTCGCCATTGGAAAAAAGAAAGGCGATCCGTCAGGATGACGTGGAAGGAATTTATATAGTTTCAATAGCTGATTTTCTTTCTCTCTTTCATTTGTATTTGTTTTCCTTTTAAATTAAGCACTGGATATAATTTAGCCCTATTTTAGGTGCCTTCCTCCCTCCCTCCCTCCCTTTCTTTTCCTTCCTTCCTTCCTTCCCTCTCTCCCTCCTTCCCTCCTTTATTCCTTCCTCCCTATTCCTTCCTTCCTTCCTTCCTTCCTTCCTTCCTTCCTTCCTTCCTTCCTTCCTTCCTTCCTTCCTTCCTTCCTTCTTCCTGCCTTCCTTCCTTCCTTCCTTCCTTCCTTCCTTCCTTCCTTCCTTCCTTCCCTTCTAAAGCCCCTCCCTTTTTCCTCTGAAGCACTTTAATTTAGGGATTTTCTTAGATTTCATACATAGTTTTTAGTTAGATCCCCCCCTATAATATATACAGTGTCTTCTATGCATTGATGATGCATTTATATAGGGATACATCAGTTCTTTAGTTCTAATCTATAGCTATATCTAATGTATCACATGGCAAGCTTTTTCCTTCAGGAATTGTTAATTTTGGAGAAAGGATGAACCCAGTAAGAACTGGGAGAAAAGACCGCAAGGAGACTTATGGTTTTAGTCTGACCACTTTCTTCAGAGGAAATTGCAATTAGCAAGGAACTCATTAACATTCATCCCTTCCATATTGATGAAAGACTATTGATGAAAGACTATATAGATTATTTTTTCTGTCACATCTAAGAAAATTAGTTGATGCTGCTGACATTTTTTTTTTTAAACAAAGCATGCATATATAAGATATTTGCTTCACTCATCCTTGATGTCATTTCTGTGTGCATGTCTGCTACATTTAACTCATTGGAAAATCATCCATTTCTTTCTTTCTTTCTTTCTTTCTTTCTTACCTTGTTTTCGTTTTCCGGGTGGAATATTGACAGACCACTTGGAGAGATATAGATTTTGAATGAAAGGATTCCAGCTGATAAGCTCGGTCATCATAATACAAGCCACTGGCGCTTGTCAATTACACCTCAAAACAAGCGGCCGGAAATATCTGGGTTGGCGTTAAAAAACCAAAAAACACTTATTGAGATCATAAGCCACGTACGGGCTTGATCAGATTAGTCAGGGAGGAATAAAAATAGCACTAAGTAGAATGAACGAAATGCGCTCGTTGTGTTCCCAATTGGAAGAACGGACAGATCCTGAGTTTGGTGTTGGGATGGTGATGCTTGCCTTGGCTGCTAGTATATCAAAAGAGAGCCAACCCCCCTCTCTTCTAGCACTGGTTATGTTACATAGTTGGGTGATGAAACATCCACAAGCAAACCATCAAGCTCAGAGAGCACCAAGGACCCCACAGCCCTTCTCTTCTCCTCTTCTCCTCTATTCCACAAATCCCCATTCTCTTCTAGCACTGGTTATGTTACATAGTTGGGTGATGAAACATCCACAAGCAAACCATCAAGCTCAGAGAACACGGAGGACGCCACAGTTCAACCCTGAGCTGCAAATACTTTCTTCTAAAATTTTCATCTCTTCAGAAAGCCCAGCTGTTGTTGGACGGCGCTTCAGTCTTGGCCTTTCTTGGAATTCAAGAGTGTCTCCTTGTTTTTCCTTTGTGCCTGCCCTCTGGAAAGGAAGCAGATGGGGTCTGGGGGAGAGGTCAGCCATCTGCCCTCTGTTAAACCCTTGAGATGTATTTCCGTGAAATAAGAGAATATTTGTAGTTTGGAACTGAACTGTGGAGGTCCTCAATGCTTCCTGAGCTTGGTGGTTTTCTCAAAGACGTTTCATGACCCAACTAGGTAACAGCATCAGCGGTAGAAGAAAGTGGGGTTTGTGAGCGAGGAGGAAGAGAAAGAGAAGGGGAAAAGAGGAGGAGGAGGCCTGAGGGGTATTTGGTATTCTCTGAGTTTGGTGGTTTTTGTGCAGACATTTGATTACCTAATTCGGTAACACCCATCAGTGCTAGAAGGGAGTGGGGTTTGTGGAGAGGAGTAAAAGAAAGAGAAGGGGAGAGGAGGAGGAGGAGGAGGAGGAGAAGGAAGAAGAAGAAGAAGAAGAAGAAGAAGAAGAAGAAGAAGAAGAAGAAGAAGAAGAAGAAGAAGAAGAAGAAGAAGAAGAAGAAGAAGAGGAGGAGGAGGAGGAGGAGGAGGAGGAGGAGGAGGAGGAGGAGGAGGGGGAGGAGGAGGAGGAGGAGGAGGAGGAGGAGGAGGAGAAGAGGAGGAGGAGGAGGAAGAAGAAGAAGGAAGAAGAAGAAAAAGAGGAGGAGGAGGAGGAGGAGGAGGAGAAAGTGGAAGAAGGAAGAAGAAGAAGAAGAAGAAGAGGAGGAGGAGGAGGAGGAGGAGGAGAAAGTGGAAGAAGAAGAGGAGGAGGAGGAGGAGGAGGAGGAGGAGGAGGAGGAGGAGAAAGTGGAAGAAGAAGAAGAGGAGGAGGAGGAGGAGGAGGAGGAGGACCGTGGGATACGGTGCTCTCTAAATTTGCTGTTTTTCTGGTAGACATTCATGACTCAACTAAGTAACATCATCAGTGCTAGTAGGGAATGGGAGCTTGGTCTCATTTTAAATACTAATGGCTTGCTCTGTCATGAGAGATGGATGGTCCACACCCATTTTAAACATCTCAACATTCTCTTTGTAAGACATGTCAAAAGTTGATTTTTTTTCCTTAACAGCAAATTGAATGATGGGGAAAAGGGGCTAGAATCCCCTCCAGAAGGAGACCCCTGGAACGATGAAACGCCAAGAAGACACAATTTGGTGACCACCCCCCCCTGCCCTCCTCCTCCTCCTCCTCCTCCTCCTCCTCTCCTCCTCCTCTCCTCCTCCTCCTCGCTCCCCTCCTCTGCCACCCCGTCAACTGCTTTGAGATTATACCCACAGCGTTAAGAAGGTTACTGGGCCAAGAAGCGGAGTTCAACTGGGAAACGGATGATGTGAGGATTTGTCAGCTACACGGGGTTAAAAGAAGAAGTTGTGATCTGCACAATTCTGCCTTTTAGCAACCTTTCAGGCTTCTACCCTCATTGGTGGCACCTTGAACTGTTGTTTCCCTTCTCAGTTCAATCTAAAGTGGTATTCGAGCAGCCCCAATTTCCTAATTATCTTTATTCTCATTTCAATTTCTTATTCAATGATGGAGACAGTTCAATTTGGGAACTTACTTTTAAGAGAGAGAAAGAAGATTCTGTCCAATTTTATTCCCAATCCCCACTCGAACCCTCCAAGATGTCGCTGTGATGTTGACAGTGAATAAAGTTGATCTTGGATCCTAACAGATCCTGTCATCGCCTGGGCAAGAAGTCAAAAAGGAGTTTGCCGTGACCAACTTCTTCTTGACTTTCCAGTCTTAACTTTAGAGCCCCGAGCCTTTGCTTCTGCCTTACTAGCCGATTTACGACCTCGTCCAACCTTGCTGAGCTTCAACAGGTCAATCCGGGCCATCTCAGGTCATGTGACTCTAATCTGGGAAACAGCTTGCTGGCTCCGCTGTCTTTGAAGCCAACCGAATGCCAGGGAACCATACAGGTGTGGTTGCAAATCTGAGTGATTTGTGCGCGTTTGGGATGTTTTTTGATTCCTAATATCGGAAGCTGAGCAATCCTGATTTATACAGGTGTTTTATAAAGGTTTCTCCAGGTTTCTGATGGGGGCACGTGCACACCGATCAGCTATCAACTTCGGAAGGATCATTATTAGTCGCCTGGTTGGGTTACCTATTTTGACTTACAACTTCCTTTCACGCAAGTGTGATATTGATCAGATAGGGGAATATGACTTTATTCGCCGTCCAGGAATTTGGTATCTCTTGACGTGCGAAATGCAAGTGTAATAGAAGAATTTGGGGTTCATAGCAGAGGGAACGGATAATCTGGGGTTCACTGGGGAAAAAAAATTATGTGTATGCTCAGCCGACTTTCGTGCCTAAGGTAGGACTAGAACTCACCGTCGTCTGGTGATTGGCCCAAAGTCATCCAGCCGGCTTTCATGCCTAAAATGGGACTAGAATTTACAGTATCCTGCTGCTTGGCCCAAATCTACCCAGCCAGCTTTCATGCTTAAGGCTGGACTAGAACGCTCTGTCTCCTCGTATCTAACAGCAATATTCATACAAAAGGTATAAATAACATACTTTTATAAATAATAATACTTTTTGTTGGAATAATTAGTTAGCACAGAGGACATGATGGGACAATTACCTCCCTGTATTTCAAATCTCCAGGATTAAGTTGGTTCTGAGTTTTGCCCATTTCCCATCTATCAGACTCGTTCTGGAAGTTATTATTACTGTCATTGCTAGCCATAGATCATTCGACCGGCAAGAAAAATTCCCTATTTCCCCCTTTCTGAACTGTGCCTTGTTTTGTGTTAGCAATAACTTGAGGCTGGATAAATAAATCTTTGGCTACATCCAGGCAGGGTAAGGCATATTTTGATACCTGCCTTGCTCAATTAGTCTGGCATTATTTTCCCTTAATGGATTGCCAGGGCATTACGGGAATGGTTTGTACAGAAGTGATGGATGGATGGATGGATGGATGGATGGATGGATGGATGGATGGATGGATGGATGGATGGTGTGCAATCAAATTGCCTTTGAAAACTGACTTTTCAGATGCCTTGTAAAGTGTGTGTGCATGAGAGAGAGAGAGAGAGAGACAGAGAGGGAGAGAGAGAGAGAGAGAGAGAGACAAAGACAAAGAGAGAGAGAAAGACAAAGAGACAGAGAAAGAGACAGAGACAGAGAGACAGAAAAAGACAGAGAGAGAGAGAGAGAGAGAGCCTTAGGCAGGTATGCTGGCTGAATGACTCTGGGCCAATCATCAGGAGATGGTGAGTTCTAGTCCCACCTTGGTAGGAAAGCTGTCTGGGTGGCTTTGGACGAATCACTAGGAGATGGTGAGTTGTAGTCCTACCTTCATAAAAGGTAGCTGGGTGGCTTTGGGCCAATCACCAGGAGACAGTGAGTTCTAGTCCCACCATAGGCATGGAAGCCATCTGGGTGATTTAGGGCCAAAATCACCAGGAGAATTGTTAATATCTCCCTATTAATCTAAAATATTTGAAAAATAATAAGAAGAAAAAAACATTAGCTGGAGCTGAGGTGTGGCTACCCAACAAGTTCTTCTTAATACAGAGGGCCTCTTTTCTCCTTCTTCCTGTGTCAAACCCAGAAGTGGCTAGAGTGGCATGCCTGTAGGGTGTGACGGTATAGATGGCCTTGTTCCTCTCATACCTGGCCAATGACTTTGCACGGAGACGAATTACACTCCCATTATTGTTGTGTTTTAACACGCGTGCATAATTGCCTCTTGGTTTTTTCAAACAACAAATTAAATCGTAACCGTTTCGAATAATGCAATTTGCCTTCAGTTGTGTAGAATAATAGTTCTACACAATAATAGTTTTCAGTCTTGTCATTGTGTTGATAAAGAGCCATTTCAAAGACAAACAGGCAAAGGCATAGTTTCAATCCGGGATTTTACATGCTACCGTCAAACAATTTTCGACCTGTAGAGTCTGACCAAACTCCTAGTCTGTATATATTCCAAGTTTTGTATAAAATTCTACATCATGTTAATAACATTAAACCTCGTTTATTTTCTTGCTAAGGTACCAGGCTAGAAAGCGGGAGACTGTGAATTCTAGTCCTGCCTTAGGCATGAATACTGGCTGGGTGACTTTGGGCTAATCACCAGGAGACGGTGAGTTCTAGTTCCGCCCTAGATATGAAAACCAGCTGGGGGAACTTTGGGCTAATCACCATTCCCACAGTCATATGATCAAAATTTGGATGTTTAGCAAATGATTCGTATTTATGACAATTGTCCTGGGATCGTGTGACTCCCTTTTGGCAAGCAAAGTCAGCCAGGAAGCCGGAAGCAGATCCCAACGGTGTGACTAATGTAATAGCTGCGGTGATTCACTTAACAACGGTGGCAAGAAAGGTTGTAAAACAGAGTAAAGCTCCCTTAAAAACTGTCTTGCTTAGCAACATAAATTTTGGCCTCCATTATTGGTTGTAAGTTGAGGATTTTGGACCTGTATGGACTGATCTGCTTTAATATGTGTTGTGGGTGCAAAATATTGGTTGCTTGTTGGATGAAAACAAGGAAATTTAGGAGAAAAACATGGAATAATATGAAGATAGCTTACTAAAAAGCAGAGACATCACCCAGCCAACAAAAGTGCGTATAGTCAAGGCGATGGTTTTCCCAGTTGCAATGGAGGGCTGTGAAATTTGGACCATAAGGAAGGCTGAGCACCAAAGAATGGAGGCCTTTGAACTCTGGTGCTGGAGAAGACTCCTGCGAGTGAGTCCCTTGGACTGCAAGGCGATCCAATTGGTCAGTCCTAGAGGAGATCAACCCTGGCTGCTCTTTAGAAGGCCAGATCCTGAAGAGGAAACTCAAATACTTTGGCCACCTAACGAGAAGGAAGGACTCCCTGGAGAAGAGCCCAATGCTGGGAAAGATTGAGGGCAAAAGAAAAAGGGGATGACAGAGAACGAGGTGGCTGGATGGAGTCACTGAAGCAGTCGGTGTGAGCTTAAATGGACTCCAGAGGATGGGAGAGGACAGGAAGGCCTGGAGGAATGTTGTCCATTGGGTCGTGATGGGTCGGACACAACTTCACGACTAACAACAACAAAATATGAAGTCCTGTTGTAAGCGTTTGCTGGCTGGGAGTCTAACCAGGTTTGTCTGCAAGCAACGTTTGGCTACAATTTCGCTAGTTTTTCTTATTCGAAAGATCCTGCTGGGAAGACATCTGGCTTGCCACTCATACATGAAGGTGATTAAAGAAGGCAATGTGGGTGTAACACACCACACATGAGACTTCTCTTACGTATTGGAGGTAGTGGTTGCCGTGCAGTCAAAAATATTTGACTGCACCCATGATGTACCCATGTAAAAATGCCTTTGGGGCACCGGGTGTGGTCCTGGACTCATTGGCAGAAATGCTATCGAGTGCCTGGTTTCTGATTGATGGAGGATGAGGTTCCAAGAGACATTTTGTGCCCTAGTCTGGTAGAGTTTTCTCCTTATTCCCCAATTTTGTAGTTGATGTAGAAATCCTAGTCTATTTTCTTCCGAAGAACGTAGACCTAGATTTTGCTTGGATCGTCTGTTTTGGCTTGTTGGTTAGATCTGTGATGTGTTGCCGTGTCCTTAATCTGGATTGATAAATCTCATGCCAATCAAACACTTGGGAAATAGTTTCATCTTTAGATCTTCTAAAGATCTTCAGATCTTCAGACTTCTTCTTTAGACCTCTAAATTAGTTCCATCCCTCTCAAAACCAAGACTATATGCTTCAACATGATCATCTCCAAGTAGACCAGATCAAGAAATACTACAAGAGTAAAATATTAAATTGTATTAATTGAAAATTAAGATTTGTTAGTGATTTGTATCAATTTATGACCGGATCAAGAGCTTTGTTTTGAAAAGATGTGTTTTATGTTTATGTTTTAAAATAATAAAAAACTTTTTTTAAAAAAAGAAATACTACAAGAAATATTTTGATTGAGACTGGCTATCATGCAACATAGAATCATAGGGTTGGAAGTTGAAGTCCAACCACCTGGAGATGACCAAGATTGGAAATGCTGGTCCGATGAGGGGTCCTTTGTGCTCTCTGAGTTTGGTTATCTTTCTTGGTTCTCTTCTTCAAACACCTTCTTACTAGCTCTTTTTTAAAAAATATATTTTTATTGTTTAAATATAAAACATAATGAATACAGAGCAATTCTCCTGGCATTCCATTTGCCATGGAACAAAGGTAAAAACAAACTAACATGTATATGATTTTAAACAGTGCTAGTGCTGAACAGTTATTTCTGACCATCATATTCTAGAGTATCAAATTTATCTTTCATTCGAATACCTACCTTCTAATACATATATAGTATCTCTTTCCATTTCCACCTAATCTGATTCTATCGCATTCTAACTTCCACCCCGTGCTTCCAACTGTTGATAGAATCTATTCCACAGAGCATAGTATTCTGTCCCCTTTATCTTTTATTTTTAACGTTAGTCTGTCCATTTCTGCACAGACCAATATCTTCCTTATCGTCTCATCCTCATCTTCTACTGCTGCGCATACACAATTCTTGCTGCAGTCAAGTCCAGTGTTGAAGGATTCTCATTCCTTACTATATTTTAGAAACACAAGGAAATGGCCTCATTGTTGTGTAGAGAACTGGATACCTGATGCAACTTTATAAGGATTTAAATCTAATTGTTTGGCCGTAACTCTCGGGTATCATTCTTGGGAAGAAACAGAACCTCAGTATTCAACCATTCATTTATGATGTTTATTTATTTATCTGTGCATCATATATATCGAAGCATATTGGTCTACCCCAATATGGGAGGGAGCATACTGCTTTCCTTTCGCCTCCAATCCAGGATCCCTCAAGCAGTCGCATTCGTAACAAACCATTTTATACCAAATTTATATTTGCTGATAAAGAAATAAAGGGAAGCTACTATAGATCTATTTCGAGCTATTTAGCTCTCATCAGCTATATATTTGTGTATCTCGCAAAAGTGACAAACGTGCTATTTTGTAGCACCAAGTAGCGTTTGTTATGCCAACAGAAAACTAGGTTGAGTTTTGTATGTATCTGTTAATGCTTGTTACTTTTAACTAATCAGATCTTTTTACAGTATCTGCATATTATGTAATGGCTTCTTTAAGAAAAAAGAATCTTATATGCAACCGATTAAATGTATAAATTAGTGTAAAATTCTTGAATCACTTGTTTAAGTACTGAAACACAAGCTGTTTAGGAAATGAACGAGAAACTTGTGAAATACAGCGTGCTAGCAGCACAAGTCCAAAGAGAGACAGTATTCTGCACAGTAGAAGCAAGAATTAAGTAAATGTTTTTTATTATTATTATTATTTAAGAGCCAAAAAAGCTTCATCTCCTTAAAAAATATTATCTGGCTTATTTGTAGTGGAAAATTTTCAAATGCATGATTTTGCACTATTGGACTTCAGAAATTAAATACAGTTTTCAAAATGAAGCAAAAAAGAAAAGAAAAGTGACTCTTGCGTATTTTCATTGCAGAACTCTCTATTGTGTAAACGAACTGATGGACGAAGATGAGAAGGACAGGGCAAAGAGGTACAAGGATTGGGGGGGGGCGGGAACTGTTTGTGTCCTACAGAAGCCAGAGGCTGAGCTATCTCCCTCTGAAAATCTTTCTTTTTTTAAAAAAATTGATTTATATGCCGCCCTTCTCCAGAGACTCAGGGCGGCTTACAATGCGTTAAGCAAGAGCCTTCATACTTTTGTATATTTTTTATACAATGTCAGCTTATTGCCCCCACAAACTGGGTCCTCAATTTACCTACCTTAGAAAGGATGGAAGGCTGAGTCAACCTTGAGCCTGGTGAGATTCGAACTTACAGTAATTGCAGACAGCTGGAGTTAATCACAATGCTTTTAGTCTGCTGAGCTATCCAGGCTCAGTTTCTTGCAATGACTGTGTTGTTTCTGATAACAGCAACAGAACAAAATCATGAATGAAGGCAACTATACGCATCCTGGGATAATGTTGCAGGATCCAATCTGACTCAATTAATTTAATAACCGGTTCTCTGCTCGAATGACCGGCTGGTTGGTGTGGTCATGGTGGGCGTGGCCAGAGGTGTGTGACAGGCAGCACCCGGCCTCCTGAACCCCACCGGGAGCAAAAACCAGCCATGGGGGGAGGGGCATATTACACCCCCCTGTGCCCTGTTGTAGACCTAGTAGGCCTCTTTGCAGCCTCCTGGGAGTGAAAACAGGCTGCAGGGGGGCATGCCTTTCCCCCCGCGCTATGTTTTGGGTCTAGTAGGCCTCCCTGCACTTACCTGGGAGCCAAAATGGGGCACGTGGGGATTCCTGGAAGGGGAGGAGCAGGGAGGGGCCAGCCAGCAATTTTACTACCGATTCACCTGAACCGGCCTGAACCGGCTAAATCCCATCATTGAAACTGAGTTAATTCAGAGATTTTTTCTGTCTTCCAAGCTTTTGAATTCATGCTGGAGCCCATCCTCAAGGAACTTCTCCATCTCCAGGATGTGAGATTAGAGATTTCTGATCTCTGTCATAACCTGGAGATGGAGAAGTTGCCTGAGGATGGGCATCAGGATGAGTCCAAAAACTTGGACAAGCAAATTTCTGGTCCCAGAGACCGACTCAGATTGGTTTCTCCTGAACAAAATCAATAATTAATCTTTTGATCTGTGGGTACATAAAACCAGGTGCAGAACCTTGGTTGCGTTTGTCATGCACCATCCCAACATTTTTGACCGTACCATGTGAAGGACATCCTTGCCCTTGTAGATTTGTCTGCGGAAGAGGAATTAAGTTTTCAAGGCAACTCTGTGCTTCCTTTGACCAGGGCGTCACGCAACAAATCAGAGAAGAAAAGAAGAGATCAATTCAATGTCCTCATTAAGGAACTGTGCACTATGCTTCAAGGCCATGGGCATCCCCTCAAGATGGACAAATCCACAATCTTACAGAGGACCATCGACTTTTTACAGAAGCAGAAAGGTACGGGGACCACAAGGAAACACCTTGACCCCTGCTCTTCTCATTACTGTGGTACATTCTGTATTATATTTTTTAAAAGCGGATCCTGAGCTTGGAAAGGTGAGTGATGGCCTTCCCCTCTTTGTTTTTCCCAGGTAAACAAAACCAAGCACCTTCTAACCAGTGGTGGGATTCAAATAATTTAACAACCGGTTCTCTGCCCAAATGACCAGCTGGGTGGGCGTGGCCATACGTGGCCATGGGGTGTCTGACAGGCAGCACTTGGCCTCCTGCACCCCCCTGGGAGCAAAAATGGGCCATGGGTGAGGGGCCGCACTGTACCCTCCCCCATGCCCTATTTTGGGCCTAGTAGCCCTCCCTGCACTTACCTGGGAGCCAAAACGGGGCACATGAGGATTTATGGAAGGGGCGGGGCGAGCCAGTAATTTAACAACTGGTTCGGCCGAATTGGTGTGAACCTGTTGAATCCCACCACTTCCTCTAACTCTGGGGTTTGAGAGTGTTCATGTTTTCCAAGAAGAATAACAGAAGAGTTGGAAGGGACCTTGGAGATCTTCTAGTCCAACCCCTTTCCTCAGGCAGGAAACCCTGTCCCTTTTCAGACAGACGGTTGTTCCGATCTCTTCTTTAAAAACTTCCAGTGTTGGAGCATTCACAACTTCTGGAGGCAAGTTGTGAATGTTCCACTGATTCATTGTTCTATCAGGAAATTTCTCCTTACTTCTAGGTTGCTTCAAAGAGTGACTGTATCTTTTCCTATGAGTAAGGGGGGAAAACTCGTTAAGTTTATTTCTTCTTTTGCACTAACAGAGGGGTCTGCAACCTTAAACACTCAAAGAGCCACTTGGACCTGTTTCCCACAGAAAAGAAAACACCGGGAGCCACAAAACCCTTCCCGTGCCTGACTATTTCCTGAGCGGCCACAAAACTAGCACATGTAGTTGAATTAAACATTCTGTTTTCTTCTGAAACTTTTCTTTTCTTGGATTTATCCATGGTTGGCCTACCGGGGGTTGAAAAGCTCAATAAATTGCAGGCCGTTGGATGTCACACATTGGCGGTTGTGACGCATATTTGAGTGACAGGGAGCCGCAGCAGAGCGGTGAAAGAGCCACATGAGGCCCCAGAGCCTCAGGTTGCTGACCCCTGCACTAACATGTGACTTTATAAATCTGTTGATGCCTCTCCTGACTAAACCTAATAGTACTCACTCCCTCTCCCTTTGTTTTCTCAGTTATGGTAGTAAGATAAAATCAGGCTGGTTTCCTAGAGGAAGATCATTTCCTGAAGGGGAAAAAAAATATCGCTTTTTTTCATATTCCTTCCTTAATTCTGCCACTTTTTTTTTTCTTAATCCAATTGCCTTTTCTCCTTTTTTTCTTTTAGAAATCTCAGCCCAGACCGAAGCCTGTGACATTAGACAAGACTGGAAACCTTCATTTCTTAGCAATGAAGAGTTCACTCAGTTGATGTTGGAGGTAAGATGTCATTCCATTGAGGACTTGTATACCACACGAGCAGTGATGAATCCAATTTTTTTTACTACCGGTTCTGTGGGTGTGGCGTGGTGGGCGTGGTGTGATGGGCGTGGCAGGAGAAGAATACTGCAAAATTTCCATTCCCACCCCACTCCAGGGAAAGGATGCTGCAAAGTCCCCATTCCCTCCCCATTCCTGGGGAAAGGATATTGCAAAATCTCCATTCCCACCCCACTCTGGGGCCAGCCAAAGGTGATATTTGCCGGTTCTCTGAACTACTCAAAATTTCCACTATCGGTTCTCCAAACTGCTCAAAATTTTTGCTACCGGTTCTCCAGAACCTGTCAGAACCTGCTGGATTTCACCCCTGTGCACAAGTCAAAAACACCATTATATTTGTGGTGGCTAGTGTTAGTTGCATTGTTCATCTATTCAAATGTAAATAGACCAGCATTGGTGGTCAGTGCTGGGAGACTTGAAGAAGTTAGTTCAGAAGACTATCTTCAGAAGGTAGTTTCCGAAGAATCCATCTCTTCTCCATGCCTTGCGGTTGGCGCTACTGCAAATGTCCATCTTTGTGCGGTGTGTGGGCTGAAAAATTGATAAATTTTGCACACTAAATTAGAAATATTTAGGACTTTGCTTACATTAGTAGAATCTGCCATTTAGCTGGTTTTCCTTCGGTACCGTTCCTTAATGAAAATAAATATTCCATGCAAAGAGACAGAAATAATATTTCCTATATCCCGTTTGCTTCATTCTTTTTTCCCTGCCAGGAAGGCATTTCACTACATTTTAAAGCAGGGGTCTCCAACCTTGGCAACTTTAAGACTTGTGGACTTCAACTCCTAGAATTCCTCAGCCAGCTTTGCTGGCTGAGGAATTCTGAGAGTTGAAATCCACAAGTCTTAAAGTTGCCAAGGTTAGACACCCATGTTTCAAAGCAACTTCTGTCACCTTTTGTAACTATTTTCTGCATCTTTCCCATCACAGTAGTGGAGGGTGTGGCCTGGCCTAGAATTACTGCAGTTTTGAATATTTCCTTCTCATAGAGATCCAGTGACTCACCTTCTTTAGAAAAATCTGTTTACTTCCCATTTGCCAATGTCTCTTCACCGACTTGCAATTTAATCCGAACAAGCTGGGGGAAAAAAAAAAAACCACCCATCTTTATAGGTTTCACTTGCAGATGGTTGTTTCAAAAATATCTTGGCTTTGCAATCCTGCTGGCAATTTATTTTTCATGTCCTTTTCAAGAGTCAACGGTTGTCCTCTCTGATTTAGGGGTGACATATACCAGGAAGCAGAAAGAAAGAAAGGAAGGAAGGAAGGAAGGAAGGAAGGAAGGAAGGAAGGAAGGAAGGAAGGAAGGAAGGAAGAAAGAAAGAAAGGAGGGAGAGAGGGAGGGAGGGAGGGAGGGAGGGAAGGACGGAGGGAGGGAAGGAGGGAAGGAAGGAAGGAAGAAAGAAAGGAAGAAGGAAGGAAAAGGAAGGAATGAAGGAAGGAAGAAGGAAGGAACAAAGAAAGGAAGAAAGGAAAAAGAAAGAAGGAAGGAAGGAAAAAACAAAAAGAAAGAAATAAAGAAAAGAAGGAAGAAAAGAAGGAAGGAAGAAAGAAAGGAAGGAAGAAAGAGAGAAAGAAAGAAAGAAAGAAATTTAAAAAATGGAAACTAAGCTTCTTGGCTTCCTGATGCCTGGGAGATGTAAATTTTACTAGGAAATCTCATTGCCTTTGTAGTAGGCTGTGATCCAGATATGGATTAAGAAAAAAAATAAATAATAAGCGTTAACTTAGAATGAGGAAACCAAAATCTTGGATAACATCAATTCTCCAAAACCTTCTTTGCAGTTCCAAGTGCTTAAGCAAAGACATATTTTCCCCCCATAAAGAGGCAGACATTTCCAAAGGGAAATGAGGAGATGTTGACAACGTTCTTCTTTCAAGAAGTCATCCATTTATCAAAAAAAGCCTCAGGTCATTGAGAAGAACCCCAACTGTACAACTTCTGGCTTGGGTTTCAGAGAGGCGTTTGACCTGGGAGAATTCTTGGAGGTTGCACATTGCCCTAAATCTACGGAGCTGGGCTCAGCTTGGTAGGGATTTATATGGACGAGATTGGCACTGCTCAGCAAAAGGGAGTTTTATTTACAATTAAATCAACCAACAGAGCGAGCAGACATGACAGGGCATGAATGATAACATCTTGTATTTTTCCAAAATATTTGTCAATGTGATCAACAATATATGTGGGTGCTACAAATACTCTTCAAGGAAACCTGGTATAATCTATCTATGTATCTATCATCTCTCTCTCTCTGTGTCTCTCTGTCTATTTATCATCTATCATGTATTTATCCCTCCCTCCCTCCCTCCCTTCCTCCCTCCTTCCCTCCATCATATATCTAATCTACCTACCTACCTACCTACCATCCATTCATCCAACTATCTCTCTCTCTATATCTATATCTATCTATCTATCTCTATCATCTATCCATCCATCCATCCATTCATCTATCCATCTATCCATCTATCATCCTATAACTATCTATCTATCTATCTGTCTATCTACCTCTATCTATCTATCTATCTATCTATCTATCTATCTATCTATCTATCTATCTATCTTCTATCTATTATCTCTTGTTTGCTTTCTATCTTTCACCCCTCTGTCTCTTTGTCTCTCTCAACTATTTGACTGTCTGTTAGTCAGATTTTAATAATAAATAAATTGTCTCCTCTCCCTCCCTCCCTCCCTCCCTCTCTCTCTCTCTCTCTCTCTCTCTCTCTCTCTCTCTCTCTCTCTCTCTCTGAGACAAACGGGTTTACTGTACCTTCCTCAAATCAAATCAAGTCAGCCAATTCTTTTGTCTCGTGGCCCAGAAAAACAACACAAATAACACACTCCCTTCTCTCGTGCTCTGTTGCTAAAAAAATAATACCAACAAATAATTTGGCCGCCTTCTCTGGATCCCTTAAATCTGCTTCTTGGTCTCCTGCTCAATAGTCAGAGACTGATTTTAATACTTTAATGCTGAGCTCTCCTGCCAGCCTTCTAACTTGAATAAAGTTTCATAAATTCCATTGAAAAGTTAACTTTGAAGTAAATAGCTGAGAGACTGGGATGCATGCTGTTTCTTCCTATATTATGTCTTTTTTTCCTCCTTCTCCTTCTAGGCATTAGACGGGTTTCTCATTGCACTAACCACTGATGGGATTATTATTTATGTGTCCGATAGTGTCTCTTCGCTGCTTGGGCATTTACCGGTGAGTTCTAACTGCACAATATCTAAACCAGTGGTGGGATTCAAATTTTTTTACTACCGGTTTTTCACTACCGGTTCTGTGGGCGTGTCTTGGTGGGCGTGGTATGGCTTGGTTGTTGTAGCAGAGGAAAAAAATCTCCATTCCCAACCGACTCCAGGGGAAGGATACTGCAAAATCTCCATTCCCTCCCCACTTCAGGGGATGGATACTGTAAAATCTCCATTCCCTCCTCACTCCAGGGGAAGGATACTGCAAAATCCCCATTCCCTCCCCACTCCAAGGGAAGGATACTGTAAAATCCCCATTCCCTCCCCACTCCAAGGGAAGGATACTGCAAAATCCCCATTCCCTCCCTACTCCAAGGGAAGGATACTGTAAAATCTCCATTCCCTCACTCCAGGGGAAGGATACTGCAAAATCCCCATTCCCTCCCCACTCCAAGGGAAGGATACTGTAAAATCCCCATTCCCTCCCCACTCCAAGGGAAGGATACTGCAAAATCCCCATTCCCTCCCTACTCCAGGGGAAGGATACTGCAAAATCCCCATTCTCTCCCCACTCCAGGGGAAGAATACTATAAAATCTCCATTCCCACCCCACTCTAGGGGAAGGTTACTGTTGCCCCCTCACTGTAACTCTCTTGTTGAACACAACAAAATTCTTTTGTCTCAGTCAGATTTGGTGGACCAAAATATATTAAATTTCCTACCTGAGTGTGAACAGAACAACGTGTACAAGCTACTTTCAGCCCACATGCTTGTGACCAACGCAGTAACCTCTGATTTTTTAAATGGTAAGTGTGGCATTTTGCTATTTCCAGCAAAGAAATTTTAATTTTCCGAAAGCAGTTTTCCAGAAACGGTTCAATAGCACCAAAGGGCTTAAAGAAATACAGTAAGATTTAAATATGGATTTAAAGCCAGAAATATTCTTGTTAGGCATAGTGCCAGAAAAAAGTACAATAAACCCACCAGAGGTGGGTTTCATTAGATTCTGAGCAGTTCTGGAGAACCGGTAGTGGAAATTCTGACTGGCCCCGCCCCCATCTATTCTCTGCCTCCGAAGTCTCAGCTGATTGGGAGGAAATGGGGATTTTGCAGTAACCTTCCCTTGGAGTGGGGTGGGAATGGAGATTTTACAGTATCCTTCCCCTGCCCCGCCCACCAAGCCACACCCACAGAACCGGTAGTAAAAAAAATTGAAACCCACCACTGGTATATATATTTAATATTACATGTTTTGACAACAGCGAGAATTGTATTTGCACAGTACTGGGAAAAAATGAGGAAACTCCTACAGATGAAAATATAATTAAAAAAAACATGAGAATGCGCAGAAATGGATAGATTGTCACTAAAGATAAAAGATAAGGAAGAAAGGGAATACTTTTTAACATGGGGCCATTTTTATCAATGGTTAGACAATAGAGGTACAATTTAGAAGATGAAAGATCACGACCAGTGGTGAAATCCAAATTTTTTTAATACCGGTTCTAGGGATGTGGCTTGGTGGGCGTGGCAGGGGAAGGATATTGCAAAATCTCCATTCCCATCTCATTCTGGGGCCAGCCAGAGGTGGTATTTGCCGATTCTCCGAACTATTCAAAATTTCCACTACCAGTTCTCCAGAACCTGTCAGAACCTGCTGGATTTCACCCCTGATCACGACTATGTACAAGTGAAGGATGATAGATTATCACTATGTATAAATAAATATTACTATTAATTTCAATTCAAACCTTTATAGTGAATGCACAACATGTGTACAATGAGATTGGATTTTTTTTCCAATTCAATATTATTATTATGTATAAGTAAATTGACCCAGACAATATATGGTTTATTAAGTACTTAGGCATACCAAAGAAAAATGTATAAATAAAATAAAATATAGAAATAAGAAAAACTTTGTCTTGTGAGCCCCTAGATTTTAACCTAACCCTAATTCTGAATCTTTTTTTCACAAGCCATCTTGCCAGCAACCATGCTAACGTTCCATCTAGTCCAATTCATGATCGATATACAGAACGTTTGAGTTGCAAACGTGGGGTTGGACTAGATGACCTCATGGGTTTTCTCCGACTTGACGATTCACTGATTTGTCTTATTCGGCAAAACCTCTTTTCGGTCTCTTTCAGCTGAAAAACAAATCGAGTTTTGCTGCCACTTAGCCCGAGGAAACTTGGATCCGAATGAGGCCGTTACATACGAATATGTCAAATTTGTGGTGGATTTCAAACAATATTCCCATGGTAAGCTGATGCTTCATCCCTGGAAGTTTTTAAGAAGATATCGGACGACCATTTGTTCCAATGGCAGGGGTGTCAAACTCAAGGCCTGGGGGCCAGATCTGGCCCGCAGGGTGCTTTAGATCTGGCCCATGGGGCCGCCTTCGTGGTGCCAGTGGAAATGAGTTCGGGCTCCCGGCAGGGGTGAAATCCAGCAGGTTCTGACAGGTTCTGGAGAACCGGCAGTGGAAATTTTCAGCAGTTCGGAGAACCAGCAGATACCCCCTCTGGCTGGCCCCAGAGTAGGGCGGGAATGGAGATTTTGCAATATCCTTCCCCTGGAGTGGGGTGGGAATGGAGATTTCGCAGTATCCTTCCCTTGCCACGCCCACCAAGTTGCACCACGCCCACCAAGTTGCACCACGCCCACCAAGCCCCGCCCACAGAACCGGTAATAAAAAAAATGGATTTCACTACTGGCTCCCGGGCTCTGTTTTTGCTGCCAGAGGGCTGTTAGAATATACACCCAAGTCCACCCAGGCCACCACAGGTGCCCCCTACATGAATGATGACAAGCTGGCCACACCCACCCTAGCCACGCCCCCCCCCCCCAGGGTTCAAACGCAACCCTGATGCGGTCCTCAATGCAATCAAGTTTGACACCCCTGCTATAAGGTCTCTTGCTTAAGCTGGGGGTTGGACTAGAAGACCTCCAAGGTCCCTTCCGGCCCCATCTTGATTGACTGAAGATGTTTTTGGCGTTTCTGTTTTTTGCTTCTAGTGCCTGCGTCGTCCTTCAACGGTTTCGAGTCTCCTGTGGCACGGGCGTTCCGGTCAGTCAGTGACACCCAGGTGTGTCTAGTCGCAACGGTCCGCCTCATTACTCCGCAGTTCTTGAAGGTGGGCTGTCTCTTTGCTAAATCGTAACTGTAACCAGATAACATAATCCGGGGGCCTTGGAGAAGAGCCCGCGGAATGAGCCCCGCGGAAAGCTTTCTGCGAGTTCTGCATTCAGAACCATCATTAGATAACTTCATGAGGAATATTGATGGAGGTTCTCCATCATCCAGGTCATGGTTGTCCCAAAGGTGATTTTTTTTTCCAAGAGTCAATTGGACTTTCTGGTTCTTCTTTGAAGATATTTCACTTCCCATCCAAGAAGCTTCTTCAGCTCTGACTGGACGGTGGGGAATGGAAGGATTTATAGACAGTTAGTCATTTGCATTGTTTTAGAGAGTTGTTGAGCCATCTAGGTCCATATTGAACAGCCCTCTCTCAACAAAAGGGTAGGGGGGGTAGGACATCATCTATCTCCAATCTACAACCTGGTCCTTTCAGCAGTTCCTAGAAGGCTCCACACCCATTTGGAGCCTTCTAAAAAGAGCCTTGGTGGCGCAGCAGACTAAAGTGCTGTTAAGTAGCACCAGCTGCCTGCAGTTACTGCAAGTTCGAATCTCACCAGGCTCAAGGTTGACTCAGCCTTCCATCCTTTCGAGGTAGGTAAAATGAGGACCTGGATTGTGGGGGCAATAAGCTGACTTTGTATAAAAAAGAACACCGCTTAGGGGCCCCCCGAAAGCCCTACTAAGCAGGTATATACAAAAGTATGAAGGCTATTGCTTAATGCATTGTAAACCGCCCTGAGTCTCCGGAGAAGGGCAGCATATAAATTGAACTAATAAATAAATAAATAAAATAAATAAATTTGCAGCACTCAGGTGACCCTGAGGACACAGATAAATCTCCAAGTGGCTTCAACGGCTCTCTACAAGGAATGCAAAGGACCAGCTGTCTGCAAGGAGTATAAATCCTTCCATTCCCCACCATCCAGTCAGAACTGAAGAAGCTTCTTGGATGGAGAAGTGAAATGTCTTCAAAGAAAAACCAGAAAGTCCCGTTTCCTCTTGAAAAAGCACCTTTGGGTCTTTCATTAGGGATATCATTTTTTGGAGTAAAGACATTTATAAAATGTCAAAATGATCAAGATCTTCCTTCAGGGGGAAATAGGAGCATATTCTAAGCAAGGGACATTTTTCCACCTCTTGGTTTTTCTAATCTAGTGCTCTTTCTGTTTATCTTAATACAGAACGGCTTTCCGAAATGTGGCGATAGGGCTATACCATCTCAAGGAGAGGGCCCCACATGACTTTTTGATAGAGATAGGATTATCCTGCAGGTTTAGAGTTGTATGGAAGAAGGATGAAACGGTAGAATCGTTCGGATGGGGAATGGACCATTCCGCCATCTTCACGGTGAAGCGTTCTTTGCCCATAGGAAATAAAGTAAAGTAAAATTACAAATGGGAACAGCTCTCAGATGTTTATGGTATAGGAATATGGTTAGGAAAAAAATAAATTGCACAAGTTTCAGTTTGTCAAATTGATCATTTGTTTCTGGGGCATTTCATCGATGAGAGAGAGAGAGGAGAGAGAGAGAAAGGCAGAAAGACAGAGAGAGAGAGGGAGAAGGGAAAGAGAAAGACAGAAAGACGGAGAGAGGGGGGAGAAGGGAGAGAGACAGAAAGACCAACAGAGAGAGAGAGAGAGGAGAGAGAGAGAGAAAGACAGAAAGATGGAGTGAGAGAGAGAGAGAGAGAGAGAGAGAGAGAGAGAGAGAGAGAGAGAGAGAATGAAGACCAACCGCCTAACCATGTCCTCTGCCATCTTTTTGGGCAGGAACTTTGTAATGTGGAAGAGTCCTGTGAAGAATTCACCTCACGGCACAGCCTGGAATGGAAATTCTTGTTTTTGGACCACAGGTAAATTGGTTCGGTTTATAGTTTCTGAAAAGGGTAGAAAATTGGGAGGGGGGAGAGAAATACGGCATCTCAAACGGGCTGTCAAAAGTCCATTCATCCCTCTCCCCCCTCTGTCTGCACCCTCCATCCCTCTGTCTCTCCGTCTGTCTGTCCATCCTCCTGCCCATCATTCTGTCTGTCCATCTGCCCACCTGTGCATCTATCTGTCCATCCGTCCCTTCTCCTGGACTCTACTGTCTGTACATCTGGCCATCTGGCCATTTGTCTGCTTCTCTCCATAGGTCCATCTGTCTGCCCATCCTCTCTCTCTCTCTCTCTCTCTCTCTCTCTCTCTCTCTCTCTCTCTCTCTCTCTCTCTCTCTCTCTCTCTCTCTCTCTCTCTCTCTCTCTCTGTGCCCACTTCAATCGGATGCCTGCAATTGCCTTGTAGATGCCACCTTAAGGAAGCTGTGGTCCTTCTGAATGGTCCACATACCTGAACTCAGCACAATTCACACAATTTGTTTATACAGGAATGAGGTCCTGGATTTGTGGCTTCTCTGCCAAGCCAGGATTCCTCCTGATTGCCTGATCCTAGCCACGAATTCTGGTCCTTTGCAGTTGGACCAGATAGTATGATCCCATATATGTATGTATGTTTATTTTCCTTTCTGTCTCTATGCCTTTTATATATATATAAGCACCAAACCGAGATCATCAGCCAGAAGATGATGAATGTGATTTCATCGAAATGTCGCTACTATCCTTCTAAAGATATGTTTACAATTACACGGGAAGAAACCCGAGATATTACCTGTACACACACACACACACTCACACACACAAAATATACAGAAGAATACAAGCCTCAACTCCATCCTAATTATTCCTTCACTTTAATGGATGTAGTTCAGGCAGAGCTGAGTCATTGTTTTCCTATTTGAAAACCCTACCAAGAATTTTTTTTCTTTTCTTTTTTTTAATTCCAAGAAGGACAGGAAGTTACAAATATCCTGAGCAATGAATAAGATGAAAGGGATTGATAGATAAATACTTTTCAGGTTACGCAGCCAGCCTGCCTCCTCATTATTCAAACAGAATAATTCTTTTATTTTTTTTTCTTCTTGCTGCTTAAAGCTTTTTTGTTTCTTCTTCTTTTAAACAGTATAGCCAATTCTGAAACCGTTCCTATCTCATATTTTGCAAACATTTGCAAAAAGGCTTTCCCCGTTTTACGTCCTCCCATGCCCCAGTTCTTAAGGGAATCTCTATCTATCTATCTATCATCTATCTACCTATTTACCTATCTATCCATCTATCATCTATCTATCTATCTATCTATCTATCTATCTATCTATCTATCTATCTATCTATCTATCTATCTATCATCTATCTATCTCCTATCTATCATCTATCTACCTATCTACCTATCTATCCATCTATCATCTATCAATCTATTATCTATCTATCTATATCTATCTATCTATCTATCTATCTATCTATCTATCTATCTATCTCCATCTATCCATCTCTGTCTGTCTGTCTGTGTATTCATCTATCCATATCTATCCTCTTCTATCCTTCTATCATCCATCCATCATCTATCTACCTATCTACCTATCTACCTATCATCTATCTATCTATCTATCTATCTATCTATCTATCTATCTATCATCTATCTATCTATCCTCCCTTTCTCCCCCCCCCCTTCTCTCTCATTTAGTTCTGCCTCGGGGCCTGCGTTAATTTCTTGACTCAATATACATTTATTACCAGGAAGCAGATGTCTTTCTATTTACTATGCAGATACACTGGCCTGTTCTTAGGTGTAATGAGGGCAATTATGCAATGTTTATTGTGGTTGTTTGTCCCCAGTGTTTGCCACTGTTGGAAGGTAATTTCTCATCAATAGCAACCTTCCCTGGATAAGCACGAGGTGTGTGTGGCATCTTTTGAGGGATTTAGCTTGTGTGAGAGCTGAGAACAAAACCCCCATCCGATCTCATTTATTTATCAAATTTATATGCTGCCCATCTCAATCTCAAGGCAGCCAGTTCGGAGTTCAAAGAGCAGCGAAGAAAGACTAAGACAATCAAAGGCCTGGAGACTAAAACATATGAAGAACGGCTGCAGATTTTTGGTCTGGCTGGTCTAAAGAAACGAAGAATTAGGGGAGACATGAGAGCAGTGTTTCAGTATTTGAGGGGCTGCCACAAAGAAGAGGAGGGTCAAATTATTCTCCAAAGCACCTGAGGGCAGGATAACAATGGATGGAAACTGATGAAGGAGAGATTCAACCTGGAATTAAGGAGAAACTTCCTAACAGTGAGGACAATTAACCAGCGGAACAGTTTGTCATCAGAAGTTGTGGATGCTCCATCACTGGAGGTTTTTAAGAAGAGACTAGACAGTCAATTGTCTGAAATGTTTTAGGTTCTCTTGCTTGAGCAGAGGGCTGGACTAGAAGACCTCCAAGGTCCCTTCCAGATTCTATTCTATTCTAATACAGTCTGAGCTGCTTACCACAATACAAAAGCGTCATCTAAAACTCTTTTAAGGCTGTAATGTTGAATTCATGGTGTTTTAAGCAAAACCCCTTGACTGTGGTTACAGGTAGTCCTTGATTTACAATTGTTCATTTAGTGACCAAACTTACCACAGCGCTGGAAAAAAAAAAGGGGGACTTACGACCGTTTTTCACACTTACGACCTTTCCAGCAACCCCATGATGGTGGGATCCAAAGTCAACAAAGGAAGCCATATTCACTTAACAACCGAGTTATCAACTGCTGTGATTCACTTAACAACAATTGTGGCAAGAAAGGTCGTAAGAGGGGGGCAAAGCTCACTTAACAGCAGAAAATTTGGGGCTGCATAGCAGTCGTAAATCGAGGACTACTTGTATTACATTACAGTTAGTCCTCAACTTAGAGCGATTCGTTTAATGACCCTTCAAAGTTACAATGGCAACGGCAAAAAGTGACTCAGGCCTGGTTCTCACACTTACGGCGGCCGCAGCATCCCCCACAGTCATGTGATCGAAATTCAGACACTTGGCAACTGGCATGTACTTATGACGGTTGCACAGTCCCAGGAGGTCACGTGATCCTCCTTTCTCATCTTCCCAGCTGGCTTCTGACAACGGGGGAAGCCAGATTCACTTAATGACTGTGTCAGGGTTCCGACGGATGCCCTAATTAAATCATGAGCCTTGAGTGAAGCCAGCTCTGACCCTATGTAATTTATGCCCCAATTATGACTCTGTTTCCCCCCTGCCCTGCAGGGATGTCATCTAAGATTATGATCGTGGGTTCCTTGGTGCTCTTTTCTTGCAGATGTTTTATTTTCTTGCAGATGTTATTTAGTTATTTTCTTGCAGATGTTTTATAACCCAATTAGGTAGCATCATCGATGCTAGAAGGAAAGAGGAGGAGGAGGAGGAGGAGGAGGAGGAGGAGGAGGAGGAGAAGAAGAAGAAGAAGAAGAAGAAGAAGAAGAAGAAGAAGAAGAAGAAGAAGAAGAAGAAGAAGAAGAAGAAGAAGAAGGAGAAGAAGAAGAAGGAGAAGAACTGAAGAAACGTCTTGGATGAGAAGTGAAAGGGAAAAAAACCTAGGAAGTCCTGTTGCCTTCTGGAAAAGCTTTAGGATCTTTGAGATCTCCAAGGCACCCTTTTTATATAGCTAAAGACTGCTAGGTCCTCCCATTGTTGACTTCTTCACACCAAGCATCTCAACTTCCTCCTCCAATGTTCTTCTTGAAAATGGATAATGACACATTCATTGGGGGATAGTTTGGCTTACTTGTTCAAGAATACATTCTCTAGACATCAAAGCCCCAACTTTTAATAATCATAGCTTTTTTTCCTCCCCTTTCTATTCTCCTAGAGCTCCACCAATAATTGGCTATTTGCCCTTTGAGGTTCTGGGGACATCTGGTTATGATTACTACCACGCGGATGATTTAGAACTCCTTGCTAGGTGCCATGAACACCGTAAGTATCTTCATTCCTTGTTCCCAAGATTTACCTGGGCCATAACGGCAAGCCTGCGTTTATCTTAACCATGATTTTGTGGCACAAACTAGAATCTTCTCACAGATGAGTGGATAATAATTTGCCTAACCAATAGCTGGTTCATTTTTTTCAAATGCCTTTATCCACCCCGAATAACTGGGAAGGATAAATAGGCCTAGAGTAAGCCACGATTCCCTTTGACTTCGACTTTCTTGCTCATGAAATCAAAGCGTAGATGGAATCATCAATCTACATGCTAATGTAGAAGACTTCTCTATTAAGGTAGATGAAACAAAAAATTACAATTATTTGCTCTGAACTAAACCAAACTCTGGACAGTGTCTGGTTTGTATAACCTACATGATTGACATGATAGCAGTGCTCCAATATTTGAGGGGCTACCACCAAGAAGAGGGGGTCAGGCTATATACCAAAACACCTGAAGGCAAGACCAGAAGCAATGGATGGAAACTCATCCAGGAGAGAAGCAACCTAGAACGAAGGAGAAATTCCCTAATAGTGAGAAGAATTAACCAGTGGAACAACTTGCCTCCAGAAGTTGTGGGTGCTCCACCACTGGAAGAGATTGGATAACCTTTGTGTGAAATGCTATAGGTTCTCTTCCTTGAGCAGGGGGTTGGACTAGAAGACCTCCAAGGTCCCTTCCAATTCAGTTACTCTGTTATTCTATTACCACAAAGCGTGCTAGATAGTCCCACTAACCAGATTAAGAAGTATCTAACTCTCTGCCTCTCTCTTTCTCTCTATATATACATATATATGAGAGGTGCGGTGGCCTAGAGGTGGAGCTCTCGCCTCACAATCAGGAGGCTGTGAGTTCAATCCTAGGTAGAGGCGGATATTTCTCTCTCTGGGCACAATGAGAATACATCTGCTGAACAAAACTCCGCATTGGCGACAGGAAGGGCATCTGGCCAGTAAACACTCTGTTAGCTCCATTCAGTTGCCCAGACTCTGCCCTGCAAGGGATTATGGGGTTGTTAAATATATATTTATATGTTTGTGTGTATGTGTGCATTCTCTCTTAATTCTCTTTATCCCATCTTCCTCTCCAATTACACAATGATCTGGCTGCCCCCTTCCAGTAGTGGCCAAAATTGTGGAAACCTTTTGGGAAAAGTGTATTTTCTACAACTAGCTAATAACACCACTTTTTTTTTTTTTGGAGTAGTACCATAAAATGAGATATCAATGGAAAGATAATTTAATCAAAAATGTAATGCAATAACTTTTACGAAGGATTTGCTATTAGAATAGCAAAGAAGAAAGAAGAAAAGTGAAACACGTAGAAAAAAATAGATATATAAAAGTCATCACTGTAGAAAAAAACGAGATATACAGTACAAAAATTATCCCCATGTCAGTTAATAGTTGGGTAACCTTTAGCATGAATGACGGCCTTACAACGTCTTCCCGTGGAGTGAAACAAGTCTTTTAGATAAGAGATAAGAGTTCAGCAGCTCTTATCATGTGAAACCAAGATTGAAGGATTGCTTCTATTAACTGGGGTTTATTGCTGGGTCGCTTCTGACTAATACGTTTCTGTCTAATAAGTTTCTTCAGTTGGCTCCGTAGATTTTCAATTGGGTTAAGGAGCCTGGATAGCTCAGCAGACTAAAGCCTGTTATTAACATTCAGCTGTCTGCAATTACTGTAAATTCGAATCTCACCAGGCTCAAGGTTGACTCAGCCTTCCATCCTTTCTAAGGTAGGTAAACTGAGGACCCAGTTTGTGGGGGCAATAAGCTGACTTTGTATAAAAATATACAAAAGTATGAAGGCTATTGCTTAGCGCATTGTAAGCCACCCGGAGGGCAGCATATAAATCTAATAATAATAATAATAATAAAAGATCTGGGCTCTTCCCAGGCCATTCCAGCTGTGGAATAGGATTATCTTGAAACTCCCCCCCCCAAAAAAAGTGGTGTTATTAGCCATCAAACCTCAAAAACACACTTTTCCCAAAAGCTTTCCACAATTTTGGCCACTACTGTAATTCCCTCTTCCTGGAGTCACTGTTCCCAGTGCCATTACTCCTGGGTCTCTAATAATCCTCAGAACAGGGCAATGCCCGGAAGTAGAATGCAAGCCAGTGTGTGCCAAGAGGGGTTTAACACAAGATTTTTATTGTTGTCGTTGCTTTTCATGCCCAGTGATGCAGTTTGGCAAAGGCAAGTCCTGCTACTACAGATTCTTGACCAAAGGCCAGCAGTGGATATGGTTACAGACCCATTATTACATCACCTACCATCAGTGGAACTCCAAACCCGAGTTCATTGTGTGCAGCCACACAGTTGTTAGGTAAGCACTCAAACGGTTAGTCTGCCCCTAACAAAGCCCGGGCTTCCAACATGTGTCATAATTTGCTGGAGCGTGCAGTTATATAAAACGATTGCGGTGAAAATCTGGCTGCGGAGGAAGAGAGGAAAACAGCATTTTTATTTTTTTCTGTCGGAGGCAGCAGAAAGCTGAAAGCAGTTATTCAGAGGGTCCTCGATTTAACGACAACAGTAGAGAGTGGGAAGAAAATCCAACATTAAGGCGTTGGGTTGTTGAGTGAAACATGCAGGCTGGGGAGTTTTGAAAGAAAGGAAGGAAGAAAGAAAGAGAAAAAGTGAAAGAAAAAGGGAGAGAGAAAAAGAAAAAAAGAAAGAGAAAAGAAAGAGAAAGAGTGAAAGAAAAAGGGAGAGAGAGAAAGAGAAAAAAGAAAGAAAAAAAGAAAAAAGAAAGAAAAAGAGTGAAAGAGAAAAGGAGAAAGAAAAGGAGAAAGTGAAAGGGAGAGATAAAAAGAGAGAGAAAGAGAAAGAGATAGGGGAGAGAAAAAAAAGAAAGAAAGAAAGAAAGAGGATCTATATCTTATATCTTCTATAACTTTTCATAATTTTTCTAGTTTTTTCTGTTTACTCTGATGTATCTTCTGCGCTTTTAATGACTGTCCCCCGCCCTCCTTACGCTGGACTATGACCATAATAAATATTTGATTTATTGGTCAATTGATGCCTGTCTTACTCTTTCATCTTTACCCCTTTTTTTAAAGCTACGCTGAGGTTCGAGCCGAAAGGAGGAGGGATGTCGGCCTCGAGGAATCTTCTATCGAATTGGCCTCTTCATCCTTAAAGGTATTATATATTCCGAGAAAATCTATTAAGAGGTTTTTTGTGGCTGTTCAAAGGATTTGTGGAAACGAGAAACTGACATTTTGGATGAAAAAAGGAATATGAGATTTTCTTTCAGGTTTCTTTGTATTGGTTTCAACCTTCAAATATATCAACACTGCGGCTTCTGAAATGCCCCAAAGTGGTTTTTTGGGGGTTTTTTGTCCTATAAAGCTTTCTTTTTATAGGGAAGCAGTGGCTCAGTGGCTAAGACACTGAGCTTGTCGAGCGAAAGGTCGGCAGTTCAGAGGTTCGAATCCCTAGTGCCGTGTAACCAGGTGAGCTCCCGTTCCTTGTCCCAGCTTCTGCCAACCTAGCAGTTCGAAAGCACATAAAAAATGCAAGTAGAAGAAAAAGGGACCACCTTTGGTGGGAAGGTAACAGCGTTCCGTGCGCCTTTGGCGTTGAGTCATGCTGGCCACATGACCCCAGAGACGTCTTCAGACAGTGCCAGCTCTTTGGCTTTGAAACGGAGATGAGCACCGCCCCCTAGAGTCAGGAATGACTAGCACCTATGTGCAAGGGAAATCTTTACCTTTACCTTTAAAGCTTTCTTCTGTCAGCTTCTTTTCTGATGACGTCAAACAGGTGGTTGCTCTGGATTTATCCTGCCGGATCTTGTTGGCTCACCTTTCGGATATTACAATACCACTCATCCTCAGCCAATCAATGGGAATTGCAATTGACCAGCTGGAAAAACTGGCTTTATATTGGATGAGCAAAGGCTGCTCCACATTTATAACAGGCTGCCAGATTGGCGTTTCCCAACCTTGGCAACTTTATGATAGGTAGACTTCTAGAATTCTTCAACCAATGCGGCGAGGAATTCTAGGAGCTGATGTCCAGCTATCTTAAAGTTGCCATTTCTTTTCTTTTTTTCTTTTTTCTTTTTTAATTTGATTTATATGCCGCCCTTCTCCGGAGACTCAGGGTGGCTTACAATGCGTTAAGCAATAGCCTTCATACTTTTGTATATTTATATTTATACCAAGTCAGCTCATTGCCCCCAACAAACTGGGTCCTCAATTTACCCACCTTGTAAAGGATGGAAGGCTGAGTCGACCTTGAGCCTGCCTGGGATTGAACTCACAAGTAATTGCAGCAGCTGGATCTTAAATGCTGCCTTTATAGGAGGCATTACTCCCCTACGCTACTCAGGCTCCTGTAATGGCCATGGTTGAGAAATGCTGTTCTAGATGTGTGATGGAAGGATGGAGGAAATGAATAGCCTTTTTTTTTTTAGCATCCTTTGGATATGAAGTTCTAGGAGGGATCCTTGAGGCTCTCTGAGCTGAGTTGTTGATTTGAAGATGTTTCATTACCCAAACTAGGTAACAAACTAGATGCTACATCATCAGTTACCTCATTTAATGAAACATCTGCAAGAAAACAATCCATCTCAAGGACCACACAGTTCTCCTCCTCCCCCACTCCTCTTCCTCCTCCTCCACAAAACCCACTCCCTTCTAGCACTGATGAGGTTTCCTAGCTGGGTCATGAAGCGCCTCCTGAAAATCACCAAGCTCAGATAGCACCAAGGACCCTACAGTCCTCTTCCCTGCAAACCTCACTTCCTTCTCGCATTGATCATGTAACCTAGCTGGGCAATGAAACGCCAGCAAGAAAACAACACAGCTCCCAGAGCACCAAGGACCAAACAGTTCTCCTTTATTGAACTTCTAGGAGTTGAGTCAAGGCCTTCAGATTTCTCCAGCTTGTCACTTTCCAAATGTGCTGAGCTGTTGAGCTCGTATATCTACTAAGCAGTCTAGTTCAGTTGGCTTTATTGTCATTGCACCTCATACAACGAAATTAAATGCCATCTCCAGCATACACGATAACTGTAAAAATAAAACACCAACACACCTCCTTCTTTCTTTTTTTAAAAAATTGTTTTTATTCAATGTTTACATCTTTTAAATCTTAGTTACACTTTTACAGCTTTCCAAAATGGGCATTTTTAGTAATATCCAATTTATCTTCCAGCAAACTATATATATATATACTTGGCTGGAACTAGTAGAATTCAATAGTTACTGCTCTGGAAAATAAAGGAATACATAACTGATGTCGTCCCTCCCTCGCAAACAGGGTTAGGCTCCTGAGCTTGGCAGATTTTCTCCCTAATCGCATTTTCCATCGCCTTTTAAAATAATCAATTTGGCCTCATTGTGCCTGCTGAATTTAATTGGGTCAACTTAGTCAATGCCAGGGTTTCAATAACAAGAAGCCAACGTCACTCAGAAGGAGCTTTCTTTAATTGATCTCTAAACCTTGGGCATGAAATCCAAGTGGCCTACTTTCCCCGCCCTGGTGAAGAAAGTTTAAAGGAAGCCATCCCATGAGAGAAGGGTTTTCTGGAGCAGAGGTGTTTATATCTCTATCTCTCTCATCTCTCATCTATCTATCTATCTATCTATCTATCTATCTATCTATCTATCTATCTATCTATCTATCTTTATTATTATTATTATTATTATTATTATTATTATTATTATTATTATTACTATTATCTCTCTATCCCTATCAATCTACCTACCTATCTACCTACTACCTATCATCCATCATTCATCTATTATCTTGTATCTTGTCTGTTATCTTCTATCTATCTATTTTCCATCTTCTATTGTCTATTTTCTATTTTCTATCTTCTATCTATTTTCCATCTCCTATCTTGTCTATTTTCTATCTTCTGTCTGTCTGTTTGTCTGTCTGTCTGTTACCTACCTATCCACAAAAGCTTTTTTTTAAAAAAAGTCAGGTGATGCAAGGAAACTAAGGGGCCTGAAGGACTGTTTCCTGCTTTCTAAGAGCCAAGGTGCTGAAGGGGTTAAATTGTTGGACTACCTCGCAGGGGTAGTTGTTGTGATGGAGAAAAAATGAAAGGAGATGCCCAGATAATCCTATCTATCTATCTATCTATCTATCTATCTATCTATCTATCTATCTATCTATCTATCTATCATCTATCCATCCATCCATCCATCCATCCATCCATCCATCCATCCATCCATTCTATCTATCTATCTATCTATCTATCTATCTATCTATCTATCTATCTATCTATCTATCTATCTATCATCTATCTATCTATCATCTATCTATCATCTATCTATCTATTGGCAATTCAATTTGCCAGTTGAATTATTCCTGCCCAAGTTCCAGAAAGTTTATTTGTTTAGGTTATTTATATATTTGTGAGGCTTGCAGGACACTCAACCCAAGTCTGTTGCAATTCTGGATACTGATGTCAGTTTTAGATCGCTGCCAACAGTGCTTTGGTGAGTGAAGTCAATTTGTATTTTCAGTGCCAGTATTGAACCAACGTAGGCTGGAATTGTGAGAAGGTTTTCAGTAATGGCCATG
Organism: Masticophis lateralis; assembly: GCA_030761175.1. NCBI lineage: Eukaryota > Metazoa > Chordata > Lepidosauria > Squamata > Colubridae > Masticophis > Masticophis lateralis. Next base: position 4,800,861 of record JAUDYJ010000011.1, read on the forward strand.
GCTTGTTGACTTGGTCAACAGTTCAATAAAGAGACACTGTCTGAATGCTATTGCAAGCTTCAACCAAGTTGGCTACCATCATAAAGGACCACATAGAAGAGATCTAGAAGAATGAATGGTCCCCTTCTCAGTCATCCAGGTCACAGTTGTCCCAAAGGTGGTTTTTCAAAAGTCAACTGGACTTCCTTTGTTTTTCCTTGAAAACGTTTTTGCTTCTCATTCAAGAAGCTTCTCAAATTCTGAAGAAGCTTCTTGGATGAGAAGCGAAACATCTTCCAGCAAAAACAAAGAAAGCTCAGATGCCTTTTTGAAACAAAAAAATAAATAAATCACCTTTTGGATTCTTCTCCAGCTAAAGTCTTCTCCATATGTACTGTACAGGAAGTTCTCTTCTATAAATAACTCATCAATAAACCGCAGAAGAAGAGTCAAATTTGATTAAAAACAGGAAGTCTGCAAGATGTCTTAAAATGGAAAAATCCTTCCTATAGGATTCTCAGAATCTTGGAAGTCACTTTCTGGTGTCAAGGGTGTCTAAGTAATACATCCATATCAAGCCAAATTCCAAGGCAGGTACCGTATTTTTCAGAGTATAAGACGCGCCGGAGTGTAAGACGCACCATAATTTTTGGGGAGGAAAATAAGAAACAAGCTGATTGGCAGGTGGATTGGCCTCTTGGAATACCCCCCCCAATCAGCTGTTCCCAGAGGTGAATTTTAGCAACAGGTTCCTTGGCTATGAACTCTGTGCCTTGCTTTTTTTTTTTTTTTTTTGCCTCTGAAAGCCTCTGAAACAGCTTCAGAAAAAAAGCCTCTGAAGCTCTGTTTGGGGACTTTTCTGATGCTCTGTTCTGAGGCTTTTTTTTCCTGAAGCTCTGTTTGGGGGCTTCTTTTCTGAAGCTTCATTTCTGATGCTTTTTTCAGCCTTTGAAACCTCTGTTTGAGAAGCTGGGTGGGGCTAAATTTGGAGTATAAGACGCACCCAGATTTTCACCCTCTTTTTTGGGAGAAAAAGGTGCATCTTATACTCGGAAAAATACGGTAGATTCCTCAAAGAACAGCTTTATGGGAAATGTCATATTGGCATAGATCTGGTGAAAACCGACTCTGAAAAGTCCTGCGGGTTTTCACCTAATTAAAAGTAAAAGTTAAAAAAAAAAAAGAAAATGGAGAAGGAAATGGAATTCTTTTTCAAAGAAGATAAAAACAGAGAATCGTCCCTGCAAAACGTATGGGATACTGCCAAGGCATATTTCAGGGAGCTAGCGATTTCTTACATAGGAAGGAAAAATCCTAGTTCAATCCTAGCCAGGCTCAAGGTCGACTCAGCCTTCCATCCTTTCTAAGGTGGGTAAATTGAGGACCCAGTTTGTGGGGGCAATAAGCCAACTTTGTATAAAATATACAAAAGTATGAAGGCTATTGCTTAATGCATTGTAAGCCGCCCTGAGTCTCCGGAGAAGGGCAGCATATAAATCAAATTAAAAAAAAAATAGGGAGAAGAAGAAAAGAAGAAAGGAATTAGAAGAAGAATATAAAAGACTAGAATTGGAACTACAGAAAGACCCGCAAATGGAACTAGTAAAACATGAATTAAATATCTTAAAAGAAAGAAGAACTGGCACAAAAAATTAAAGCAGCTAAACAAAACTTCTTCGAAAATGCAAATAAGGAGATGGTTGGCATTTAGACTCAAAAAAGAGAAAAAAAACTGATACAAAAGTTACGAGATGAGACGGGTACAATTCAACACAAAAATGAAGACAAAAAAAGTAAAAGTTTTCCTCTCAACCCCAAAACCATCAGTCACATGGTCCAATCACGGCTCTGTCTGGTTGCCTGGTAACCTCGCTCCTCCTTCCTCTGACCAGGTGTGAGAATGTCCTTAGTTCCCAAGAAAAAGTATTTTGTTTTGACTACACAACCCCCAACTATCTCTAATCTCCCCCTCCCGATCCCTCAGCTCTAGTGTGGCAACACTGAAGCTGTCAAGATGGCGTCCGCCAAGCCAGCTTCAGGGTTGACATCTGAGAGAAAAATACTTTTTTTTTACAGTTGATGTGTGTTTATTTTTATTTTTTTAATCTTCAAGTTGGTTTTCTTTTCCTAAGCATATGACAGTCCACTCTCTTTCCTTTCCAGAGTCAAGGGGATTATATCAATGCCCGACACTGCGTGCCCACTAACCAAGGAGTCAATCGTGAAGGAGTATCCGTGTCTTCTCACAGCTCCCGCCGATCTTCGCACACAGCGCTGTCCGACTCTGCATGTAGGGGGTGTTCTTACCTAGGCTTCCTTAGAAAGCATACAGCACAATCTTAGTCCCGGCAAACCTCTTTTATTCACACGGTTGTGAATTATTGTCATTCCCAGTCTGAAAGGCTTCTCAAACAGTCTTTCAGGGGAATGTTTACAAACACCCGCCTTATCTCCCTTGGAATGCTGCCAGAGAACTAATTGCCACACGCAGGGCAAGGCCAAACTTAGCACAGAGTCACAAACAGAAGTTTCAAATCTTGAATCGGACAGATGAACTAATTGCTTCCTGCAAAAGCTCACGTCCTGTTCGCTTCTCTTTTATGTCTTATGGGAGGGGCCAATCATCTCCAAGCCTTACTCCCAAGTCGACCCTGTTTTCTTAATTGTTCCTGTCTCCTGGCAGCTCTGCGCATGCACATACTGGGAACAGGCTGATGCTGTTCTTCTACCTCACTGATGTGAGACTCCGGAGGCAGCAAAGAACTACCAGATGGCCTTGGCCCCCTCTCTGCCTCTGACTCAGAGCACTCTCTGCCTCTGACTCAGAAGCGGTCACACATCTAATACACGACCCCTGTGAAACTAAAGGGAAGTTTAATGCTCAAGAATAGTATCAGAGATGAGTATCTGAGGGACAAAACGACCGCAACTGAATAAAAAAAATATTGCTAAGTGAGACAGTTGTTCAGTGAGCTTTGCCCCGTTTTACGACCTTCTTTGCCAAAGTTGCTAAGTGAATCGCTGCAGTTCAGTGGTGGTACTCAGCTGGTTTGGACCAGTTCAGACGAACCGGTAGTGTCGACCTGTGCTATTCCGTCCTACTTAGCCACTTTTTCTAAGCCGCCCGCATGCTCACATTTTCGGTGCGTGGCAAACCGATGGTAAAATTATGGGAAACCCACCTCTGCTGCAGTTGTTAAGTGAGTCGCACAAGTCTTCAGTGAATCTGGTTTGTCTGTTGACTTTGCTTGTCCAAAGGTTGCAGAAGGGGATCACGTGACCCCCCCGCTCGGGACACTGCAACCGTCATAAATACGAGTCGGTTGCAAAGCATTTGAATTTTGATCACCTGACCACGGGAATGCTGCAATGGTCATATGTGTGGAAAACGGCCATACGTGGGGGTTTTTTTCCACTGACGTTATAACTTTGAACGGTTGCAAAAGGAACTGTTGTAACTTCAGGGCTCCCTGTATTACAGCGAGCAGCTGGAAATGGCCAATGGTCTTGAGTACGGGGTTGGACTAGAAGACCTCTAAGTTCCCTTCCAATTCTGTCATTCTGTTACCTTACCGCAGTGATGGCTAACCTTTTCAGCACCGAGTGCAGAAACCGGAGCGCGCACGGCCAGCTGCTCTTCCAGGTTTTGCTGCACGCATGCGTGCGGCCGTGGTGGGTTTCACATTTTTTTACTACCAGTTTGTGTGGCTTGGTGGGCATGGCTTGGTGGACGTGGCAGGGGAAGGATACTGTAAAATCCCCATTCCGTCCCCAATCCAGGGGAAGGTTACTGTAAAATCCCCAAGACTCACTTATTCCATCAAGCTGGCCTAACCTAAGTTGTCTCCCCTTTTAAATGGGAATTTTAAATTTGTTTTAAATTATTTGGGGTTTTAAATTTTCAGCCAAACTATTCAATTCGTTTTATCATATCTTAAATTTTGTGTTTATATGTTTTATTTTATGGCTGTAAACTGCCCTGAGTCCTTCGGGAGTAGGGCGGTATACAAATTCAATGAAATCGAAAAAATTTCCTCCCGATCAGCTGGGACTTGGGAGGAAGAGTTTTTATTACCGGTTCTCCAGAACTGGTACTCAAAATTTCCTCTCCCGGTTCTCCAGAACTGGTCAGAACCTGCTGAAACCCACCTCTGGTGTGCAGCATCCAGCTGCTTTTCCCGGGTTCTGTTGCAAGCATGTGTGTTGGACAGCTGCTCTCTTCCAAGTTCCGTTGCGTGCATGCGAAGACCAGCTGTCCGGCATGCAGGCATGCAATGGAACCTGAAACAGCAGCTGGCAACGCCGCGCATGTCCACAGAGAGGGCTCTGTGTGCCACTTCTGGCACCCGTGCCATAGGTTCACCATCGCAGCCTCACTGCATCCATCGATAATATTTATTTGGTCCATCACCAGCAACGTTTTCTCTTTCTCTTCCTTCACCTCTTCCCAAATGTGTTTGTTTTCTACAGCCACGTCATCCATGCGGCACACCGATGCCAGCACTCCGACGCGGCAAAGCTTATCACTGGGGCAACCAGACAAGGTCTCCTTACGGCTTGCCTCCAGTGGCAGCACTCAGGTAAGGCTCAGCATCCTTTCTGAGAAATTGCTTTGCCCAGGAACGGTGATTCACCCCAACAAGGGAGAGGACAGATTAAAAGGTTAGGTGCTTTGAACTCTAATGAAATAATTACTGGGTTATCTTCCCATGAATGCGTCCGAAAAGGTCATTATGTGCAGAATCAATGATGACTCATTGTTGGATGACCAGTGAAAGTGACCTGGTCTTCAATTTGGAAAGAGCAAATATCTATGTTATATCTATATATATTAACAGAGGGATACAATCAAGATCAAGGGAGGTATTAATACCATTCTATAAAGCCTTAGTAAGACCACGTCTAGAGTACTGCATCCAGTTTTGGTCACCACACTATAAAAAAGATGCTGAGATTCTAGAAAGAGTGCAGAGAAGAGCAACCAGGATGATGAGGGGACTGGAGGCTAAAACATACGAAGAAAGGTTGCAGGAACTGGGCATGGCTAGTCTAGGGAAGAGAAGGACCAGGGGAGACATGATAGCAGTCTTCCAATATTTGAGGGGCTGCCCCAGAGAGGAGGGGTCAAGCTATTTTCCAAAGCTCCCAAAGGCCAAACAAGGAATAATGGATGGAAACTGACCAAGGAGAAATTCAACCTAGAAATAAGGAGGAATTTTCTGATAGTGACCATCAACCGATGGAACAGAAGTTGACTTCAGAAATTGAGGGAGCTTCATCACTGGAGGCTTTCAAGAAGAGATCGGACTGCCATCTGTCAGAAATGGTGTAGGGTCTCCTGCTTGTGTGGGGGTTGGACTAGATGACCTACAAGGTCCCTTCCAACTCTGTTAATCTGTTTATATATATTTCTATAGAGCCTCCCAGAAGGCTCCAATGTGATTCAGCTAATCTTTCCAAGTATTGGGTCGTAACATAAACTGAACGCTGCGGAAGGCAGCGGTCCAATTCATTCCTTGTGGAAGATGGATTATGATGTCTTTTTTCCCCCTTCCTGTTTTCCCTCTTCATAGGGCATCATAACTCCCTCCGACCATCTTGTACAGCATCACATGACGCAGCCCACGGTCCCTGCCCAACAAACATTGATGGTATGTTGTACACAATGCAAACCCATGTCAGACGTGCTTTATAGCCAAGGAATGCAGAAATCCTTCCTTTCTTCTCATCTGAATAACTCGATATTACGTAGGTCAGCTTGGAGCCCATATTTCTTGCTCCTCCTTTGGGTCTTTTAAGTGTTGACATCTGAAGCATGGGAGATGTGACATCGTGCATGGTGGGAGACCAGATCTTGAGTTGGAAATGAGGGAAGGAAGTCATCATGTCGTAATCTTCAGCGGGAGAGTGTTAGGTTAGAGTTAGACCTTTCCAGCAAAGAAAAGGACACACAAAAATGCTGAGATCCTAGAAAGAGTGCAGAGAAGGTCATCAAAGATGATTAGAGGCCTGGAGGCTAAGCCATAAGCTGAAGAGCTAGGGCAGTGATGGTTAACCAAGTGCCGAAACTGGAGCGCACTGGAGCACCAACATCCAGAGGAGAGCAGCTGGCTGGTGCACATGCGCGAAGCAGCCAGCTGCACTTCCGGGTTCCATCATGCGAATGTGCGTTGGCCAGCTGGTCTTTCCATGAAGACCAGCTGGCTGGCGCACATGCGTGTGACGGAACCCAGAAGATCAGCTGACGGCACGTGTGTCATAAGTTCGCCATCATGGAGCTAGGGGAACTAGCTGTGTTTAGCCTGATGAAGAGAAGGCTTCAAGTGAGGGAGACTCAACAGCATCTTCCAATATTTGAAGGGCTGTTACAGAGAAAAGGGATCCATTTATCTTCCAAAGGTCCTGAGGGCAGGACAAGAAACAATGGATGAGCTTTATGCAGGTTGATCATGGCAGTTATTGTTTTTTTGCAAAACCTGATTCCAAGTTGGTCTCGTCTTTGCAGCCAGGCTACCACTTCCCAACGCAAATGGGGATGATGCACCAGCTCAAGGAACAGCTGGAAGAGCGGACGCGCATCCTGCAAGCCGACATTAAGACCCAGCAAGAGGAATTGCATGTAATCAAGGAGCAGCTGCAACTCGTCCAAGACTCCAATCTGCAGGTATCTTGTGGTCAGGCTGCTTTAGCAGGAGCCTGTCCCTGGTGGGTCTTGATTGACCTCTGAGGCTCAAGCTTCTTCTCCTTCTCCACCACTCCTCCTTCTTCTCTTTCTTCTCCTCCTCCTTTCCCCTTGTGGATTTTGATTGACCCCAGGATCTCAACCTTCTTCTCCTTCTCCTCCTCTCCCCTTGTGGGTTTGTATTGATCCCAGAAGCCCAACCTTCTTCTTCTCCTCCACCACTCCTCCTTCTTCTTCTCCTTCTCCTTCTCCTTCTCCTTCTCCTTCTCCTTCTCCTTCTCCTTCTCCTTCTCCTCCTCCTCCTCCTCCTCCTCCTCCTTTTCCTTCTTCTCCTCCTCTCCCTCTCCTTTTCCTTCTTCTCCTCCTCTCCCCTTGTGGATTTTGATTGACCCAAGAAGCTCAATCTTCTTCTCCACCTCCACCACTCCTCCTTCTCTTTCTCTTTCTCCTCCTCCTCTCCCCTTGTGGGTTTGTATTGACCCCAGAAGCCCAACCTTCTTCGTCTTCTCTACCACTCCTCCTTCTCCTTCTCCTTCTCCTTCTCCCTCTCCCTCTCCTTCTCCTCCTCTCCCCTTGTGGGCTTTGATTGCCCCCAGAAGCTCAATCTTCTCCACCACTCCTCCTCCTCCTCTTCCTCCCCATTCCCCTTCTTCTCCCTCTGATCAGCTAATGGTACCCTGAAAAGATACCAGCTTCTCCAGGAATTTTGGATTTTAATCTTGAAGAGAGCATTGATTAGACATTTCAATGGAGCGGTAATTATCTTCTCACCCAGAAGGTTCAAGATTCAGTGTTCAGCATCTTCAGAGACGTCTGAGTAAACTCTCCATAGGAAATCCCAGAGCCCATTGTGACAGCTTCTGACATAAATCTCGCCCAACTTCCCACGTCTGTCAGCGTTCCAGAAAACCCCAATTAAAACCTCCAAGGTTTTCTCAAAGTTCCATTTATTAGAGTAGGTATACTGGCACATCTGGGAAAACCCGAATCTGAGAGTTCCGGATTTTCCCTCAGTAAATCAAAACCCCGAAAAACCATCCCCTCACTCCTCAGTCCATCACATGCTCCAATCAGCATCCGTCCCATCTCAAGACATCACTCCAACCACTCCTCCCCCAGATGCAGGATCGGCCTGACCTTGACCGAAAGGAAGAATGCTATTATGTCTACAGACAACCCCACTACTAAATCCCCCCCCTCCTATTTGTCCACATAGGAGAAGGTGGCAATGTGGAAGCTTCTGTGGCTAATAGGGCTTCCAATGCTGACAATGTCTATGCTTCATCACTTCAGATAATTCACGCACCTCGCTTAGCAAAAACAATTCTTCTAAAACAACGAGGCTGCTTTCCACGTAAAATTTCTGGCCATTTTTCTTTTCAAAAAAATAACGGTGCATAGGTTTCCCAGCAAATAAGGCAACACCTATTCTTGTAAAGGTTCAGTTATCATTTTGGAGTGTTTATAATTTATAATTGGCAAAGGGCTGGCTGACCCCTAGTGGATATTCTTGCCATGCAGTGATGGAAATTCTGAATGGTCTTTTTCCCAGTGGTGAAATTCAAATTTTCTTTTACTACCGGTTCTGTGGGCGTGGCTTGGTGGGCGTAGCAGGGGAAGGATACTGCAAAATCTCCATTCCCTCCCCACTCCTGAGAGAAGGATATTGCAAAATCCCCATTCCCTCCCCACTCCTGAGAGAAGGACATTGCAAAATCCCCATTCCCTCCCCACTTCTGAGGGAAGGATATTGCAAAGGTTGGAAAGCACGAAGGTTGACAGGGGAACTGAGCTCTAGTTGGCATCGTGAGGTTCTCATAAAAAATGTCCCTTCGGCTTTTGAGGCTTCCTGGTGACCATCCTCTCTCGTCCAATAGATGTTCATGCAGCAGTCCATGCCAATGGTCTTCAGCACTGTGCAGTCCCAACAGACCTCAAGGCGGCAACCACCGGGAGCAACCTTAGGGAACAGGCCAGTTGCTCCCAAGAAGTCCCAACAGCAGCAAAGCATCATGGGATCAAAGCAGTTTGGTGGCGCTCCCTTGCCCTCCCAGCCATCCTTCCTCAGGGAACCGTGTGTCTCATCAACCCAGGTAATTCCCCGTTTTTTGTTTTACATTATTACGATTGGTGTAGTGGGGTTGTTGGTGCCCTCTGAACTTGGTGATTTTCGGGCAGAAGTTTCATTACCCAACTAGATAACATCATCAGTGCGAGGAGGGAGTGAGGTTTGTAGAGGAGGAGGAGAGGGAGGGGGAGGAGGAGGACTGAGGGGTCCTGGTTTCTTTGCAGACATTTCACTACCAAACTAGATAACGTCATCAGTGGTAGGAGGGAGTGGCGTTTGCTCTGATTTTATATAGTAGCTGGCTTGCCTGGTCAGCATTGGTGGGAGTATACTCTGAGAACAAACTGCACTCCCTTCTAGCATTGATGATGTTACCCAGTTGGGTAATGAAATGTCTACAAGAAAAGCAGCAAACTCAGAGAGCACCAAAGACCCCACGGTTTAACCCTGAGCTACAAATATTATCTTCTCTCGATTAGTTTAGCAGTCCTCTGTGGTTTCCCCACCCAACCCCAGTCAAGCCATCTCTAATCACGAGATTAATTTCTCCTAGATAAACCCACCCGGACATAATCATGATTACATCCAAAGATCAGAAATGATTCAAAACCCAGATATAGTTCCGATCACTTCCCATCGATGAGCGATAACTTCTACAAATTAGAAAATGAAAGGAAAGATTAGTTGGCGACTCACTTAACAACTGCCTATCTTAGTGACAGGGATGCTGGTCATAAGCCGAGGAGTACATCTATCTGGGGGTTCTGAATCAATACCCCCCCCCCCTTCCCTTGGGAGCCTGCAAGATTCCTGTTCAACCATTTGTGTTTTGATTTCAGGGACAACCACAACAGCGAAAACACGTTGTGAGAGGAAATCAGATGAAACCAGTGTGCATGCCCATCCAGATGAGTATTTCTCTACCCGTCTACAACAACCCCATGGTTTTTACTCAAACCCACCCTCTCCCGGTGCCTTCTCCAATGCCACAAGAACTGGGCGAGAGGCCACATCCGCCCGATTACAACCAAGAAGGAAACTTAAGGTACGGATGAGGAAAGACCATTGTGAAAGGAGGAGGAACTCTAGTTTTGAGGGCGCAAAATGCCCCTCAGTTCAACCTTCTAGAAATGAAGAACCTAATGTCTCCAAGTCCCAAAGATGTTTTTTGCAAGAGGCAACTGGACTTTCTGGGTTTTTACTTGAAGATGTTTCGCTTCTCATCCAAGAGGCTTCTTCAGCTCTGACTGGATGGTGGGGAATGGAATAAACGCATGGCACAACATAGGAGAACCACCCAAACACAAACTTAGCAACATGGTATATGCAGTGCAATGCGGTGAGCAATGTGCAGATCTGTACGTTGGGGAAACAAAACCACCACTTCCCAAACGCATGGCACAACATAGGAGAACAAACGCACCAGGACTAGAGTTCATAAGTCCACCTGCATTGAAAAGACAAAGGCCACTCTTTTGAAGACAGCAAAGTCCACATTTTGGACAGAGAGGACTACTGGTTTGAAAGAGGGGTCAAAGAGGGGCCATTTAGGTCAAAATTGAACAGCCCCATCTCAACACAGGGGGAGGGATGTGACACCATCGATCTCCAGTCTACAACACAGTCCTTTCAGCAGTTGCAAGTAGGATCCACACCTATTTGCCCCACTCAGGTGACCCTGAGGACACAGATAAACCTCCAAGTGGCCTCAGTGGCTCTCTAAAAGAATGCAAAGGACCATCTATCTGCAAGGAGTATCAATCCTTCTATTCCCCACCATCCAGCCAGAGCTGAAGAAGCTTCTTGGATGAGAAGCGAAACATCTTCAAAGATAAAATCAGAAAGTCCAGCTGTCTCTTGAAAAAACACCTGTGGGACAACCATGACTTGGATGACGGATGATCTCCACAGACTATTGTTCCAAGTGGTGCCTTGTCTGATCTGTTGGACCTTTGTTAAGTCCTATGTGTCGAAGCGTGAATCAGCTTCGTTCCCCCCCTGGGGAAACTGTAAATTAATTAGAGGTGAATAGATCTTGTTTTCCATGGTGTATACTCTCAAAGAAAGAAAACCCAAAGTATAAATGCTAATAAACATATTTATTGTAAAAGTAAAAAAACCTAGCTAACTACATTTTTGCCGGCAGTTTATCTTGGAGAGACGGACAAAAGAGAAAGTAAAGGAATGTAGACATGCGCAGTAGCTCAGAAACACAAGATGGGCTTATCTTCAGAGATAACGTTCTCTGGCATGGCTCCTGTAATGTTCAGAATGGAAGCTCAGCTGGCAAATACAAAATAACGCAGTGACACTATGGTCCAAAATGAGTACAACTTGCAGGAGAACTGTTCGAGTACCACTTGTCTATTTTTTTCACAGTTGTGTGATGGGTGTGCTCTTTTCCTTCCCCAGGATGTTGTTAGATCAACCTGTGCCATCACTGATGTCCAGCACGAGTGGGAACAATCAGACTTCCCAAAGCAACACTAACAGACAGCAGACCAAGTAAGCCATTATCTTATCACGATGACTCTACCTTGACCAACTGAAGATGAGCGGACTTCAACTCCCAGAATTCTAAGCAATGGGTTAGAATTCTGGGAATTGAAGTCCATATACCTGAAAACGGCCAAGATTGGGAAATCTTCATCTACTGAATAAGTATAGATTCTGTAGAATTTTCTAGAACGTAACAAATGACTTGCGCGTTGTGAAGGCAGACACAAGGATAGATGAGCCTGGTGGCACAGTAGACTAAGTGCTGTTGAAGTAGCACTTAGTTGCCAGCTGCCTGCAATTAGTGCAAGTTCAAATCTCAAGGTGGGCTCAAGGTTGACTCAGCCTTCCATCCTTCCGAGGTAGGTAAAATGAGGACCCGGATTGTGGGGGCAATAAGCTGACTTTGTATAAAAAAGAAAACCGCTTAGGGGGCCCCAAAAGCCCTACTAAGCAGGTATATACAAAAGTATGAAGGCTATTGCTTAATGCATTGTAAGCTGCCCTGAGTCTCCGGAGAAAGGCAGCATGCCCCTCCCAGAATCCCCATGCAGCCCGTTTTGGATGCAGGTAAGTGCAGGGCGCATGCAGAGTCTCGGGTAGGGCGAAAAACAGGCCTACTGGAAGATCAGGAAAGCCAGCCACCAGAGGGCCTCTGGAGTCTGGGGAGGTTGTTTTCACTCTCCTGGAGGCTCAAGGAAAGCCTCCAGAGCCTGGGGAGAGCAAAAATGTCTGTCCCCCTGCTGTGGTGCAGGTGGCCGACTGGCCACGCCCACCATGGCGATGCCCACCCAGTAACCGGGCAGAGAACCCCTGGCTAAAATTTTTGAAGCCCACCCCTGCCCCTGGCCTATTGAAAGCATGTCTCTGAGCCTCTCCATGAAGTCTAATGTTAGAAGAATTATCCTTCTGGGTTCAGTCCAAGTGGGGGAAAAAGACACTGGAAACATGGAGACTGCTTGGAAAGATGGTTTAATGGCAGACAGGATCACATGGTTTGAGTTCCCGAACAGAAAAAAGGCTGAGATGCAGCGAGTCCCTGGGTTTTATGTCCCCTCTGGCTTTGAACTTCCTGGGGCCCAGAAGGAGTATCCTGATTGGTTGTCAGACTCCCAGGGAGTGGGGATCTTAGCTAGCCTTGCTGGCTCTGATGTAATCTTCCCAGGTGCCATGTGGTGAGTTTCTGTTGCTAGATGGATCCTATTGTGTTGCAGATGATGGTCCATTGACAAAGATTGAGTTTCTGCCTCTCACCAATTGACAAAGAGTGGTGGCAGGAAGGTGGGAGCTGCTTTGTCTTTAAAACATGTTTCTCCATTTCTCAACCAGGGAAATATAATATTCTGCCTTTTTAATATTTCCTAAAATGTCATTCTTCTAGGGAAGGGGTGGGTGCTAACTTCCTACACTAGCTATCTCGTTTTGATGCGGGATGAAACCTTCCATTTCTGTTTCTTCACCAAGCTTTTCATTTTTCCCCTCGGAAGGTTTCCTCAAGAACCGCAGAGTCTGCCTTCCACAATCCAGATGCAACCCGTCACATGTGCGGCCATCCGGGCCCCAATCCCGTCTCCCGGATTCACCCCTTCTCTGATGATCCCTCAACCCAGCGTGACTGTCCCTCAGAGCCATCCGGCCAACACCCTCCACCAATGGACGCCACAACCAGTTCAACAACATCATCTTTACCTCCAGGTAAATTGTTTTGCAAGATGCGACAATCGATATAAAGAGATGTAATCCTCGACTTACAACAGTTTGTTTAGCGACCGGCACTGAAAAAAGTGATTTATGACTGTTTTTTTTTTTAATACTTACGACCACTGCAACATCTCGGTGGTCATGCGATCAAAATTAAATTGCTTGATAACTGACGGTTGTGTGACCCTGTTTGGAGACAAGCGAAGTCAATGGAGTAGCCAGATTTGTTTAACAACTGTGTTACTAAGTTCACAACTGCATGAATTAACTTAACAAACCGTGGCAAAGAAGTTCGCAAAATGGAGCAAAACACACTTAACTGAAATCTCAAGCTCAATTCTAGTCATGGGAGGAAGAGATGAAAAAAAAATTTAGGTTAGAGAAATCTGGTTCAAACTTAAAACCTGGAGCGTTGTGAACACTCTCTGGAAATAATATTGAGCTATCTAAGGAGAGATAATATTGAGCTATAGAAGAGAAGAGCCGAGGTGGCGCAGTGGTTAGAGTGCTGTACTGCAGCTACTTCAGCTGACTGCTAGTTCAGCAGATCAGCAGATCAAATCTCACCGGCTCAAGGTTGACTCAGCCTTCCATCCTTCCGAGGTGGGTAAAATGAGGACCCAGATGGTTGGGGGCAATATGCTATTTAGTATACTGTCGATTGTTGTAAGCCGCCCAGAGTCCTCGGAGAGTGGGCGGCATAGAAATATGATTAATAAATAAATAAATAAATAATAAAATAAAAATTGCAGAATTCTGGAAGTAGAAGTCCACCCCATCTTCAAGTCGGCATGGTTGAAAAATGTGGCTGAAGACAATTATTCATTTCCATTCTGAATGATGGCATCCATCTATTGTTGATGGTGATGCCTGAAACTGGACACGTGGCAATTAATCTTAAAAATTTTTTCTGGCAACTTCAAGACCGGTGGACTTCAATTCCCAGAATTCCCTTTCCGTATTGCATGCGTTCAATGCTCCCTTCCAATATTATGATGACTTGAGGTTGTAGATGTTCTCTGAAGTCCCAAAGGCGCTTTTTCAAGAGGCAACTGGACTTTCTGGTTTTTCTTTGAAGACTTCAAACCCAAGAATACACTAAGGCAGAAACTTGTCCACCCTGAGGATAAAACACCCAGACACAAACTGAGCAACGTGGTATATGCCTTACAATGCGGTGAGCCATGTGCAGATCTGTACGTTGGGGAAACAAAACCACCACTTCCCAAACGCCTGGCACAACATAGGAGAACAAACACATCAGGACTAGATTCAACAGTCCCATCTGCATTGAAAAGACAATGGCCGCTCTTTTGAAGACAGCAAAGTCCACATTTTGGACAGAGGGGACCGCTGGTTTGAAAGAGGGGTCAAAGAGGGGCCATCTGTGTCAAAATTGAACAGCCTCATCTCAACACAGAGGGAGGGATGGGACACCATCGATCTCCAGTCTACAACACAGTCCTTTCAGCAGTTGCAAGTAGGATCCACACCCATTTGCCCCACTCAGGTGGCCATGAGGACACAGATAAACCTCCAAGTGGCCTCAACGACTCTGTAAAAGGATGCAAAGGACCATTTTGTCTGCAAGGAGTATCAACCCTTTCCATTCTCCACTGTCCTGCCAGAACCGCTGAAGCTTCTTGGATGAGAAGCGAAACATCTTCAAAGAAAAACCAGAAAGCGCAGTTGCCTCTTTGGGGGCGGGGGGGGAAGCACCTTCGGGACAACCACGACCTGGAGGACTGACGATCTCCATAGATGTGTTTTTGAAGTGGCTTCACGTAGAATCTTCTCTTCCTTACAGATGCCAAGTGTAGCTGAACCAGGGCAGAACCAGCACTTATTCCAGCAACCACCCTTACCTCAACAGACGGCCGCCATGGGATACTTCCACCATCCCCAGCCCCCCAGCCATCACCTACAAGGGCAGCCGTGCAGCTTACAAGATTTGCCCGAAATGCAGTTGCCTTGAGGTTCTCGAACGAGATGGTCATCACTGTTTATTACCTCAGGGAGGGCAGCGAATCCTGACCGCCGAGCAGGAGAGTTTGGGTCCTCCTCCAAAAGGCTGCAAGGCGAGAAGAAACGCCCAGGGATGGAGAAGGAGTGGAGAACTACAGCTGGCAACCTTTCTGCTTAGGAGACCAGCAGCACAAAAGGCACTTAGCCTTGGCTGTTCAACCTTTGCAGCTCCGCAAGCACAGGGAGGAAAGGTTAAGGGAGTTACGTTGGCTTAAGGAACTGTCAGTCAACGTGAGCTTTGACAAGCAGACCAGAACTAGGAGCTCGCATGGACAAAGAAACCAGCTTGACCGGAATGGTGAGAGAGACTCAAGGACTTGCAGGAAATAATTCCACCCTAATCATTGCAACTAGGTTTGCATCCAGCCAAGCCATATATAACAATAGCATTTAGACTTATATACCGCTTTACAGTATTCGACAGCCCTATCTAAGCGGTATACAGTCAGCATATTTGCCCCTAACCTTATGGGTCCTTATTTTACCCACCTCGGAAGGATGGAAGGCTTGAGCCCTGGTGAGATTGGAACTGTCAAATTGCAGGCAGCCGGCATTCAGCAGAAGTAGCCTGCAGTGCTGCACTCTGACCACTGCGCCACCGTGGCGCATATATATTTCATATGGCGGCTGGATTTTAGCCTGCAAGTCCTTTCTTTTGTTACTAGGATCAAATTTTACACGTTGATAAATTTAGTTGCCCCACCCCCGCGAGGCGGTTTTTTTTTTTTTTTGAAAAACGTTTGCTGTGAAATATCATAGGACTTGATTGCCATGTTTCACTTGTTCAGTATGTGCGATCGATGTTATTTTTAAGGCTCGCAATTTCCTTGCGACTCAAATTTTTTTTTTTTCCTCCCGTCTGGACTTCTGGAATACTCGAACGATGCTGCTACCGTTTTCTGAAAACCACTTTGGCCTGAATTTCTTTCGTTGTACACCAGCTCCTTTTGGTCTTTCAAGTTGTCTAGAAAGAGAGTCCATATTTTATTACGGAGATTTAAAAAAAAAATTATTTATCTCGATTCCCTGATGGAACCAAATAAGGTGCAAGGAAGATCCTTATTTTTATTTATTTTTTTCTCCTCCTCTGGTTGAATTAAACCTCGTTTTGGAGAAACATCTTGCCACCCAGGGATAAAATCCAACTTTGTGGTTTTGCTGTTAAAGAGTTTGGCAAAGCGGGATCTTTGTTCTGAGAAACGTCACGAGTCAGTAGGGTTAGCAATAAAATGTATTTTTGTAAATGGTCATTTTAAAAAAATGGAAAAAAAGACATGTTTATATATTTATGAACTTTTTTTTTAAAAGAAAGCAAGTTTTTTTTAAAAAAATTCCTCCGTGGTGAGAAAGCACCAAAGCATCCTTTTATCGTCTTTTTTTTTTGCAAAAAGGAATGACTTGTAATTTGCAAGGGGCATTTACAAACAGACAAAAAAAGACTTGTAACTTTGTTCAGCTTGCACATTTTCTTTTCTTTAGTCTTTCCAGCTTTGTTCCTCCTTTTTGGGATGTGAAGCTTTTACCTGCTGCTGTTATAGTGCGAAGTTGTTTTCAAAAGTTCAGTCTTAGAAGGCATTTATTTAATAATAGTTCAGGGTCATACATTTGAAAAAACAAACAAACAGGAAATGATGTTTATTCAGGTATAACACTCTGTATGTGTGCGTGTGTGTATGTGTGTGTGTGTGTGTGTGTGTGTGTGTATAAAACTCTCAGGTGGATGAATCACTGTTTTACAAGAATCTGCATTTTCTTAGGATTGTAGTTTCTTTACTGCTGAACATGCTTTGCATGGACAGGCACCTACCGGTCAGTTTCCCTGGATATTTAAACAAAGCGGTAGCAATGGATTTATCCTAAATCCAGTATCTGTAGAGCAGTGTTCCTCAACCTTGGCCATTTGAAGATATGTGGACTTCAATTCCCAGAATTCCCCAACCAGCATAAGTACAAATCTGGCATCTAATGCAGTGCTTTGCAAACCTGGGTTAAACATGGTTTAACTTTGGGTAACGATCCACGAACCCCGTACTCATCTCAAAAGGGACATTTAAATGGAATGAAAAGTCTGCCTTGTGTTCTAAACTATATTGGAACATCTAAAGTATTTCTGTTAAGATGAAAATTGATCCAATCACCAAGGGCAATTTTGTTGAAGTGACATTTAAGATCAGTCCATTGTTTTTAAAATACTAAAAGGTAAAAGTTCCCCTCGCACATATGTGCTAGTCGTTCCCGACTCTAGGGGGTGGTGCTCATCTCCGTTTCAAAGCCGAAAAGCCAGCATTGTCCGAAGACGTCTCCATAGTCATGTGGCCGGCATGCCTCAACGCCAAAGGCTCACGGAACGCTGTTACCTTCCTACCAAAGGTGGTCCCTATTTTTCCACTTCCATTTTTGACGTGCTTTCGAACTGCTAGGTTGGCAGGAGCTGGGACAAGGAACGGGAGCTCACCCCGTTATGCGGCGCTGGGGATTCGAACCGCTGAACTGCCGACCTTTCGATCGACAAGCTCAGCGTCTTAGCCACTGAGCCACCACGTCCCTTTTAAAAATACTGGTAGACCTCAAATTCTGACCATTCAGCGACTGTTCGAAGCTACGACGGTGCTGAAAGGAAGGGACTCATCACCGGCTCTCCAAGTTGATAAAAGAGCTTCTGAAAAACACTTTTAGATAGTGAAGGAGAAAGCTTGGGATACCCTGATCTAATACAACAGCGACAAAGTCACTACACAGATTGTCTTAAGTGGAATTAATTCCGCTCGGTGTGTTGAGGAAGACCGCTTGAAATGATAAATCATCTCCTAAATCTTTAGAATTTGGAAAGGTAGAGAGCAGAGTAAGAATACTTGCTGAGCATGGACTTTTTTTTTTACCTTATTGCCTATACAGCTAGTCCTCGACTTATGACCAGAACTTACGTTGCTAAGTGAGAAATCGGTTGAATTTTGCCCCAGTGTATGACCCTTTTCCGGCTGCTGGCCAGCCCCGTGTAGTCATTCGCCTCCAAGAAACATTCGAACGATGCCTCATAAGTTTTCCAGCTTTCTGCAGCCTAGTTGAAGGGGCGAATGTTGGAGGTGCCATCCTTTAGACGGATGGGCTCTGTTTCTGAGGGGAATTTTCCTCTAATACGACCTCTCGTCGTTTAGTGAGTCAGCTGAGCGCTTTGGCTTAGCGCTAGTGACTTCAGCTGTTGACCATCTGTCTCTGTCCTCAAAATCCCACCTTGCCACGTTTGTTAAGCAAATCCCTGCAACTGTTAAACGAGTCAGACGATTGTTTAGTGAATCTGGTTTTCCCGTTGACTTGGCTTGTCGAGAAGGTCGCAAAAGCGGATCACGTCAGCCTGGGACACGGCAACTGTTCTAACTATGAACCGGTTGTCAGGCGTCCGAATGTAAATCACGTCACCATGGGGGATGCTGCAACGGTCATAAGCGTGAGAAACGGACACAACTGTGCCATTGTAACTTTGAAACGGTCACTAAGTGAGCTGTCGTAAGTCAAGGACTACCTGTAGGTGTGTTGTAGAAGTTAGAAGTCTCAGCAAGATTCAAAGTGAGACCAATCTTTAGTTCATTGTGGAAGCACAAAAATCATCCCCCCCCCCCCCCCCCAGCCTGGCACTTTCTGTATATATTTACAAATAAAAGGCTGGTGGGTTGACAGAGGCAGAGTCTAACTTTATATACTAGCTGGAAAGAAAGAAAGAAAGAAAGAAAGAAAGAAAGAAAGAAAGAAAGAAAGAAAGAAAGAAAGAAAGAAAGAGAGAGAGAGAGAAAGAAAGAAAGAAAGAAAGAAAGAACAAAAGGGGGGAAAAAAAGCGAAAGTTTAAAATCGAATATTGAATTTATTTTTTACGGTGTCAAATATAGATAACTTTTTTTTAAAAAAACATTCCGATTCATAAAGTATTTTGTAAATGGGGAAAATAAATAAATAAAATCGGCAAGCAAGTGTCTTATTGAGATTTGGGAGCGATGGCGAGGGAAGGGATAAACCAGGATCGACTGGAATCCTCTCAAATCCTTGTTAAATCGTGTCCTTGGATCCTTCAGCAGATTTGTACATATTATTTTGGAAGAAAAATAAAACTCTACTTTTAAGAAACGTCGTGCGGTGGCTGATGGTTCCTGGGATAGATTCAGCATTTGGTCATGGGAAGGAAGGAGGTACTTTGAGAATCCTAGTTCACTCCAAAGCAGAAAAATTAAAGTGCTGATTCTTAAAAGTAGTTTAAAATTAGAATTAGAATAACAACAGAGTTGGAGGGGACCTTGGAGGTCTTCTAGTCCAACCCCCTGCTTAGGCAGGAAACCCTACACCACTTCAGACAAATGGTTGTCCAACATCTTCTTAAAAACTTCCACTGTTGGAGCATTCGCAACTTCTGGAGGCCAAGTCTTCCACTGATTGATTGTCAGGTTAAAATGACTCGAGTGCATTTTTTTGCTCCCTCATACACATTCATCGTATCGGAGACAAGAAAATAAACTAGTTCTATAGTATAATATTATTTATGATTTTTTTCCCCTCAAGGATAATAATATATACATGTGTAATCTATTTATAAGACAATTCAATCCTAAACTTTAATATATATTTATATATAAATACTCAGTGGTGGGATTCAATTTTTTTAACAACCGGTTCTGTGGGTGTGGCTTAGTGGGGTGTGTGTGTGTCGCTAGCTGGTCATGTGACTGGGTAGGTGTGGCTAGCTGATCATGTGACCGGGTGGGCGTGCCTATGTGCATAGGGACTACTCAAGAGGGCTGAAAAAAGTCATTTCTGACTGATCCTTGCACTTTTGACCGGTCCTTGCATTTATGACCATACTCACATTTATGCTCATTGCGCCATTCTTAACAACCGTGTCAATCATTTCACCACTACTTCTCTTCACCACGATGACAAGATAGGGCACAAAACGTAAAATGTGAGGACAGTCATAAGTTCAAGGACTGGTCAAAAGTGCGAGGACCGGTCAAAAATAACTTTTTCAGTGTTCTGAGTAGTCCATATGCACAGGGACTACCCAGAGGGCTGAAAAACGTGATTTCTGACAGGTCCTCGCACTTTTGACAGGTCATCATTTATGTCATCATTTATCTTCGAGTCCAGAGATCTCTAACCTTGGCAACGTTAAGCCTGGCAGACTTCAACTCCCAGAATTCCCGCCCGCTATACTGGCTGGAGAATTCTGGGAGTTGAAGTCCACAAGTCTTAAAGCTGCCAAGTTTGAAGACCTCTGAGCTAGGGCTTTGGGGCCAGCCTTTTGGGGAGGGGGTCCCATTCGGAGAGACCCTCTGCCTCTCAGAACCATCAGGCGCAGGCAGAGAAAGTTGCCAAGGTTGGAGATCTCTGGACTAGAAGTTCCTTCCAACTCTGTAATTCTGGTATTGGCAAGCAAGCACAGTTAAGCTACTTAAATCCTCCAGAGCAGGGGTCCCCAACCTTTTGGACCTCAGGGATCACCAAGTTCATAATTTTAAATTTCGTCGACCATTAATACGAATCCAGTGTGTTGCTTGCTGAAGCACCTGGACTCCCAGTGATGGGATAGGGTCCTTCAGGCACTCTCCCCCCCTTTCTCTCTCTCTCCCCCCCTCTCTCATTCTCTCTACTTTCTCTCTCTCTCCCCCCCTTTCTCTCTCTCCCACTTTCTTTCTCTCCCCCTTTCTCTCTCCCGCTCTTTCTCTCATTCTTTCTCTCTCCCTTCTTTCTCTCTCCTTCTCTCCCACTCTTTCCCTCTCATTATCTCTCCCCCCTTTCTCTCTCCCCCCTCTCCCACTCTTTCCCTCTCATTCTCTCTCTCCCTGTCTCTCCCACTCTTTCCCTCTCATTCTCTCCCCCTTTCTCTCCCTCTCCCCCACTCCCTCTCTCATTCTCTCTCCCCCTTCTTTCTCTCCCCCTTTCTTTCTTTCTCTCCCCCCCACTCTCTCATTCTCTTGCAGGGGGCCGATCTGGTGTCTGCAAAATCCAGCTTCTTCTCTCTGCTGTAAGTGCAGCATCAGGATTCCGCCTTGGTCTATTTGTGGCGCAAGGCAGCCCTCGTTTCCTGCCGACTCGTAGCGGTAAACAGCCTCTGGTTCGGGGAGCAGCCGTATTTTGCTCTCCATTCATTGCTCTCTCGGCCCCCTGCAAGCTCTTTTCTCCCAAGGAGCCCAACCAAAGTTTCCCGCACCACTTCAGGGAGTGCTCCTCGAGACGAGAGCTTGCAGGGGCCCGAGAGAGCAACGGAGAGCAAAATCCGGCTGCTCCCCGAACCAGACGCTTTTTACTGCTCCGAGTCCCAAGCGGCAGGAGAGGAGGGCTGCCTTGTGCCGCAAATAGACCACTGCAGACACCAGATCGTATTGCACCACCTGCAAAAATTTCCAAACGTAGCCCTGCCCTCCTGATGTTCAGCTGTTGCCTCTCAAGGAGGATACTTGGCCATCTTCATGCTTGAAAGGATTCTACAGTGTAACAGCAGATGTCTCCCACCTTGGCAGCTTTAAGACTTGTGGACTTCAACCCCCAGAATTCTCCACAATTCCCCAGAATGGGCTTGGCGGGAGTTGAAGTCCACAGGTTGTAAAAGAGCCACAATTGTCCAGCCCTGGGCTAGGCTAGGCTGATGCGCGCAAGTGGGAGGCGGGGCGAGCCAGCAATTGAACAAACGGTTCAGCCAAACCGCCTAAAACCGGCAGAATCCTACCACTGTATGACTTGTTTATCGCAAGTATTTTTAATTTTTTTAAAAATTTGATTTATATGCCGCCCTTCTCCGGAGACTCAGGGCGGCTTACAATGCGTTAAGCAATTTATAGTGGTCTCTTGGAAAACATATTATAAAACATGCCATTCATATGGCCATCCACAATTGCATTTTATACAGTATTTTTGTTGAAAAAGACACGATGTTTATCTATCTATCTATCTATCTATCTATCTATCTATCTATCTATCTATCTATCTATCTATCTATCTTCCCTTTATAAACACTTTTCTACTTTTCAGTTTTTATTATTATTAAATTAAATTATTATAAATTGATTGGTTTTATTGGTCATTTAGCAGCTATGGGTAGCAAAGAAAGGAAAGAAAGAAAAAGAAAAGGAAGTTGGCATAGATCAAACTCTTCTGAATTTCTGTCGGTGGAGCTTACTCCAGATGTTATAAAAAATATTTTCAAACTGAAGAATTCTTGTATTAACCAGACCAGGTCTACAAGCATTCTTTTAAAACTGGGATTTTATATCTCTGATACTCATATTTCTCAATTATGTTAGAATTAGGAGCACATTAAATTGGAGGGTACTGGGGTGGGGTGGGTTTTTTTTGGCATATCAGAAAATAACTGGATTTTGAAAAAAATATACACCTGTCTGCTTTTGGCAAAAGGCCTCATGCCACCATTCTCAACTGTGGTGGAATTAAAAAATAGCAGCACTTTTAAAGTTTTATTAAAGCACTGCTCGGATTAAGGTAAATTGAAAAGAGTTTTAAAGGCAATTGAGGTTTCTGTGTTTTTTTAAAGAAAATTCTCATCCTTGAAAAGCCTTTGAAGGATAAATTCTAATTAATTTTTGCTCTGACTGAATGCAGCCTCACCGTTCTATTTTCTAATAGTTAGCTTCAGGCTCATAATCCATGTTTTTCTTAAAACTCGAGGCTGGAAGGATTTCATCTTTGATTCTTGAGCCTACAGCTTCAAATCCTTTCCTCCTGACACGTAACTCACTTTCTAGGATTTAAGTACTAGATCCTAGCTTAAGCATTAACACTAATAAATTGCAGAGAACCTATCTGGACAACACTAAGACGAGGTTTTGTGTGTGTGTGATAGCGTCCAACTTTCTTACTAGTACCCATTTCTTTTTACTAAACGCCTTGGTGATTATGGAACTTGTGAAACATTGGTTTCCACCCAAAAAGAGGAAAAGTAAGCAAATAAATTACTACAGGGTCAAACAGCTGTCCCCCCCCCCCCCCGACAAGTCATTTCAGCATTGTGTATATAGAATTAAAGCAGCTGACATTTTGGAATTTCTATTCCTAGCTTTTCGTTGACTTGACTAGATGGTTTTTCGAAGGGGAAAAACCTCAGAATTTTACTCAACTCACACTTTGAGGAAGACCGTACTGTAACCCTGCTTGTAAAATTGGGACAAAAATCACCCTTGCTTTTGGATGTTGAATAGGAGAACTGTCCAGAAGAAGGGATAGGACAATTTGCCACAGCCAACTAGCTGAGGCTAACTCGTCGCAGCCAACTCGCCGCGGGACAATTTAAACAAAACAATTTAATTATTCAAAATAAATTTTTTAAAAAAATATTTAAATTTTTGTCATTCCCATTCCATTGACTCTCCTGTTGAATTCTTTAATGATTCTGTTCCACCATTTCTTGGATATGAGTGTAACTCTTGGCCGTGGTGAGTTGTCCTACCTAGGCCCATCTAGAAGACATAGGCCCAGTTGCAAAAAATTTAACGCTTTCAGCAGAGAAGGCTTCCACGTGAGGTAAACACTGGCTTTGAAGAACCAGGTTTTGAAGAAATGTATATTTTAAAAAAATTCTTAACCCACTTAATACGAAGGGCTTTCCTAAACCAGTATCCTAAACTGGCTGGAGATCCTGCCCTCGGTGCATTAAGCAAACCTACATTCCAAGTTTAAGAAGCTCTTTGCAAGAATTGGCGAGGTTAAGATGATGCAGACAAAACAGAGGCCTGTAAAGTGAGAACTTGGAAACACTGTACCGCCAAGGAGACAATTTAGGAGTGGGTGGGTTTCCCCCCCCTTCCACGTTGCCCTGTGTTGGTGGCTGTGGCTTATAAAAAAAAAAAATCCGGTGTATTCAAAATGCAAAAATTAGGCAAAGTTGTGCTTCGAACAACTCGACCCCCACAAAAAAAATTACAAATAAAGCCACATACACCGACCGGCCTGCCATTAAGGGAATTGGGACTAAAATTCCTCCATGTGAACTTCAAACTCAGTTATCGCCCCGTGTTTGGGATTGTTTTTACACAAGGGGAAAGCAGGAGCGACTCTCTAGGGATTCTTATACGCCAGCTCTTGCTTTCAACTGAGTGGCTTTAGCGGCTTCTAACTTGGCTCTGACATCGACCGGTTTCTCAAAAAACCTCACCAAGGCAGGTTCGTTCAGCAAGGAGGCCAGGATCTGCTCAAAAGCGAATGACCAGCCTTCGCCGACAGAGCCGGAGATCGGAGCTCCTGGGTCATCAGTCTGGGAATCCGGTGGTGCTGTAGGACCAACCATGGGAGATGTTCCTCTCCGGATTGGGGAAGTGGGGCTCTGGAACTTTCGCCCCACTTCTTCCATCCTCAACAAGAGGCCGGTAACGGTAGCAATCGCACGGAACAGGAGCTCTTCTTCTGGATCGCCGTGGAATAAGTTATACAAGGTCTTGGAGAACTGGATGAATTGGGACTGGGGAGGGAGAAAGGAAGATGGTTGTCAGGGTTCCAAGTAACACCCCCAATGAAAGAAAGCCCCAAAGCTTGAGGTTCCTCAAAGTTCCATTTTGTTAGAGATATCATATTGGCACATCTGGGAAGACCTGACTCTGAAATTTTCCAGGTTTTCCCCACCCAAAGGAAAGTTCACGCCCTTGCCCAACACCCACATGTCCATCCCATGGTCCAATCAAACCACCGTCCCAACTGGAGATGCCTCCCAGTTCCAGCCGTCCAGTTGCAGGGCAAGATGTCCTTGACTCTCTGAGAAAGGAATGTTATTTTGCCTATATATCACCCTTGCTCCAAACAATCCCCCCTCCCAGTTTCCCACAGTAGTAAATATGGCAGGCCTGAAGATCCAACGAAAAAGATCCCATGCCTGACGGGTGGTATATAGTATGTGGGTCAACAGAAGAAGTCATGTTTGCGTGCAGCTTTTTATAAAAATGATGCCTTGGCTAGATTTCCCATCAAGGGTCCTGAAGATGCACTGAATAACGATCTCCATGATCTCCAAACTCATGGATCATCTGGCAGGGGTTATGAGTTGTAGGCCACCATGCCTAAAGATCTCCAAGTCAGAGAAGACTATATTTTGATGTCCTACCAGCATTTGTTATATGGGATCCTTGTTGCTCTCCAGAGCTTGGTTGTTTTCTTGCAGATGTTTCATTATCAAACTAGGTAGCATCGTCGTCATTTTTCATCATAATCCTGATGATGTTACCTAGTTGGGTCATGAAACGTCGGCAAGAAAACCACCGAGCCCAGAGAGAACCAAGGACCCCACAGTTCAATCCTGAGCTACAAATATTCTCTTCTATCAATATTTGCTATATCTCCACCCTGCTTGTATTAAGGAGGGGAAAAAAAATACCCCACTAGAACAAAATACTTGTTTCCAGAAAAGTTCCCACCTGGTTCATCCGGGGCAAGTCCTTAATGCTTTCTTCCTTTTTAAGGATCTCGTCTTGCCACTGCTTCAAGTAAGCCTGGATGTCTACTTTTCCTTTCCCTGTATGGGAAGAAGAAGACGACAAATTCAGAAGAGCAGGATGGGTCAACTGTCCTGTCTCTTCAAGAGCTTCTGCTAGGTAACTTGGGAACATGTACGGTTTCCAGCTGAAGCTTCATCACCTCCAGACAGGTCAGGCTTCTAGATATGAATTTGAAAAATCGCTAAGTATTTTAATATTTCTGCCATCCTACCCAGTGGTGGGTTTCTGCCGGTTCGCCCCGGTTCAGAGGCTACGCCCACCTGCCCAGACGTCATCACGGATGCTCTATGCGCACACTCAGAGTTCCGAACTGGTAGCGAAGGTAAATAGAACCCACTACTGATCCTGCCTTGCAGCTCTCATACTTTACACTCTTAGTACCAGGCTTGTCACTTCAAGCCACAATCTCTTATTAACCCCTACAAGCTTGGCCTCACCCTCTCTTTTCCTTCCTCCAGTAGAATTTCCAAAAGGCTGCCAACCAGGGGTTAAATGCTCCCTGTAGAGTGACCACACACATAAAGGTTGAGGATATATGTGGTGACTTTATTGTCTTACATAGTGACATTATATAGTTTGTTACTTACAAATTACAGCGTACTTGGCAACATATCATTGGCTCACAGAATTTTCCAGGTAACTAGAATCTTTGGTTAACCATTACTGCTTTGCTTAACCACTTATAGTGTTAGACTTTAATTAAAGTCTAATACACATTCCCCACTTCCTCTCCTCTTGTTTACAGACTTAGGGTCTTATTTACTAATGCCAAATCCTGCCTACGTGCAAGTAACTTTCCTTATCTGAGGTTTGCCATCCAAGATAGGAAAATTCCTGCACATATGCAGACCGCAGACTCCTACAGCTCCCGGTTTGCCTGATCCGGTAGCGATGGCAGTGAGTAGTTCGGAGAACCGGAGAACCGGTAAAAAAAATGCATTTGGTACATGGTGCGCACTGCGCAGCCAGTGAACTGGTAGTAAACCGGTTCAGATTTCACCACTGCTGCCAATGATAACACCTCAGAAGGGAAAAGTGACATATGGAAACTAAGCCATGATCGAACTCAACTCTGATCCAAAAAAGTGAAGTTTCTTAAGAACTCGAAATCCCCATCAGTCACGGAGGCCAAAGGCAGGATGGATTCAGAGTTCAAGGTTAACTCAAACTTCACTGTTCTGACCCAACTCTCCAAACACAACAAACCTTCTGAAGTGAACTCAAAGATTCCTTATTGGGAGCACCTAGAGCCCCAGCAAAAAGTTTCTCTCTCATTACAGGCTAACAAGTCCGTCCGGCAGGGAGATGAATAGTTGTCTGCCATATCTATTCATCTCTGGCCCCTGCCTTTTATTTCCAGAGCTAGGGGGTGCTTTGCTAGCAGCGGTGGCTTTTCCGTCCTAAGGACTGGCCCAAAGATTTCCACTGCTCTCCTCTCCTCTCCTCTCCTCTCCTCTCCTCTCCTCTCCTCTCCTCTCCTCTCCTCTCCTCTCCTCTCCTCTCCCTTCTGCACATCCGCACGTCAGGCACTGGACCCAACTGTTCCTCCTCTTCCTCATCAGCTACCTCCAGACCTGGGGCCTGTTGACTCTCCATCTGAGGGCTGACGGACGGCCCAGGCTCTGCTTCTGTTTCTCTCTCTCTCTCTCTCTCTGTGACAGCTCCATTCCCTCTTCCCCGTTGGAGCTCTCAGGTTGCTGACCCTGACTCCCACACCTCCTCCTCCTCCTCCTCCGATTCAGCTGTTGGAGAGGCTGTCAACTGACAGGCCGCAACATTCACACCATCTGATACTTTCATGATGGACAGCCTTCAACGGTACACCTCAAATCTCTGGCTACGTCCGGGTCACCTACCTTTTTCAGGACTTGTCTTCGAGGCATCTGCATTATCTTTGTCTTCAGGAGAAGAGACTAAGATAAAGAAGAGGGGGAAACAAGACGACTGACCAATCCTTGATACTAAATACATTATCCATTTATTAGAGGAGGGCTATTTTAAAGTGGTCCCACCCAGTCACATGACCACCTAGTCACACCCACCCAGCCGGTCCGTCCTCCCACCCCCAACAGTCTGAGGGACCGTGAATTGGCCCCCCGTTTAAAAAGTTTGAGGACCCCTGCATTAGAGGGTCTTGGAATTGAAGGCCCAGGAATTAAACTTGAGACTCTCCACCACTGAGTTATGACCAGGTCTACAAATCGACACCAACACTACCAAGATGTTGGCCAAGGCTTCTTCAAGTGCTTGCAGTTAGCATTCTTTTACTTGAGAGAGAACGGATTCTGAGCTTCCTTGCAAAGGGTCAGCTCTCCCTTAATTCCCAGAAGACTTCCTTGGCTTTCACCGGAAGAATTTAGATTCGTGGACGCTTACCGCTTAGCTGGCTGAAATGGATCAGCTCTTCTTTAGAGAGTTGAGACCCTTTCAAAGGGCTGAGAGACTCCACCTCGGTAAAAGCTGCCAAGAGAAAAAAAAAGAACCAGAGACAAGTTAAAAATTGCAACACGGGATATATCCATACATCACACAGCATGGAAGATGTAGTAGCCGTATGACCTTCTAAAAGGTGTTTTTTCAAGGGGCAACTGGAGTTTCACGTTTTTCTTTGAAGACATTCTGCTTCTCGTCCAAGAAGCTTCTTCAGCTCTTCTTCAGCTTCTACTCTTGCAAGAAGAGTTTGGACAAACTTTTGCTGGAATGGTGCAGGGTCTCCCAAAGGTGCTTAGAAGGATGAAGAAGGAAGGATGGAAGGATGAAGAACATGCAAGGAGTATAAATCCTTCCATTCCCCACCATCCAGTCAGAGTTGAAGAAGCTTCTTGGACAGGAAGTGAAACGTTTTCAAAGAAAAACCAGAAAGTCCCAATTGCTTCTCGAAAATAGCATCTTTGGGACAACCAAGATCTGCAGGACTGAGAATCTCCATAGATATTTTTTGAAAAAAAATTGATTTATATGCCGCCCTTCTCCAGAGACTCAGGGCGGCTTACAATGCGTTAAGCAACAGCCTTCATACTTTTGTATATTTATACAAAGTCATCTTATTGCCCCCACAAACTGGGTCCTCAATTTACCCACCTTAGAAAGGACGGAAGGCTGAGTCAACTTTGAGCCTGGGGAGATTCGAACTTACAATAATTGCAGACAGCAGGAGTTAATCACAATGCTTTTAGTCTGCTGAGCTATCCAGGCTCTTTTACTTTCTAAAGGATTCCAAAAATGTTCATTAACTTTTTGAAACTTTAGCTAAATCGGGTATTATAAATTAGCAGTTGCATAGAAAAGTTAAAAACCCAATAATGTTTTCTTCTTTCTCTTTTTTCTTTATTCTCTACTGTTTTAATGGTTGTTAAATTTGCTTTCCTTCTTTTGCCTTTACTACATATAGAAAAAAAATAAAATAAATAACAATACAGGGCAGATCTTAATCCTGAGCAATGAGCTCAAGATTGAAACTTTAATTGTATAACAAATACTTTGACACAATATTCAGGGGTTTTTTCTCCTAATGTTATAGTCAATTCTGGAAGAAAATGATCTAAATCATTTCATGTTTAATAACCCGGACACGTGAAATTGTGAATAATATCTCTTTTTCTTCATCCTCAATAGACTATTGAGGTCTAAGTAATTTATATTGAGTTTAAATAAAGAAGCAGCGTGTCAATAATCTTCAATCAATACCGCATAAACACCACTGTACTAAAACAATATTATTTATTAGAACCTACAACAACGTTAAAAAAAAGTTTAAAAAAGGAAGTCACAAGGATTAAAAGCAAGTGACGCTTGTTCCTGTCTCAGCCACTGCTTATTCGTCCCACTTTGCAAAGAAGTAAATAGCATTTTAGGCAGCAGGATCAATGTTCTACCTCAGGGGTCGGCAACCTTAAACACTCAAAGAGCCACAAAGATCCTAATCGGACCCCCCCCCTCCCCGGTTCAATTCTGGAGCCAACCGGAACTCTGACCCCCACCCCCCCGCCCCGAGTCTCCTCCTAGCACAGCATCCTTTTTCCTCTCCCGACCGAAAATCCGGTTCCCCCACCATAGAGTCCTAGACTGGCATCCTTTTTCTCTACCTGTCCTAACCGAAAACCCTATCAACTGTGGAGCCGGCCGGCGACAGGGAGCAGCAGCAGAGGGATGAAAGAGCCACATGCGGCTCCAGAGCCGCAGATTGCCAACCCCTGTCCTAGATTAATGGGTTTCCTGGCTGGGGAAGGAGCTGAGCTTGGATTCCCCTGTGGTTCCAGTTTACGTGTATGGTTTTCAGCATGGAAGCAAGGACTAAACGTGGCACCTATGCATCACTCACCTGGAGGAATGTGCAATTTGAAAAGCATCGTCAGCTTATGGGTGAAGCTTCCATGATAGAGGACATCTAATAAAAAGAGAGGACAGGAAAATCATTAAAAACAATGGAGATGATCAAATGGGCAGAACAGAACAGAACATAACAACCAAGTTGGAAGGGAGCCTGGAAGTCCAGCCCAACCCCTGCTCGGACCCTCTGCCATTTCAAATAGTTGCCCAGTCTCTTCTTAAAAACATCCAGTGTTGGAGCAACCACCACTTCTGAAGGCAAACCCTTCCCCAGGTTGATTGTTCTCACAGTTAGGAAGTTTCTCTTTTGTTCTAAGTTGCTTCTCCCCTCGATTAGATTCCACCCATTGTCCATGGTCCTAGAGGTCATTTTTTTTTTCAAGAGGCACCTTCTGGTTTTTCTTTGAAGACGTTTTGCTTCTCTTCTTCAGCTCTGACGGGATGGCGAGGATCAAGTCAGAGCTGAAGAAGAGAAGCAAAACGTCTTCAAAAAAAAACCCCAGAAAGAGGCAACCAGTTGCCTCTTGAAAAAGCATCTTCGGATGACAAGCATGACCTGGATGACTGAGAATCTCCATAGGCACTTTCCCCTCCATTGTTTCTTGTCCTGCCTTCAGGTGCTTTGGAGAATAAGGTTGACCCTTCTTATTTGTGGAAGCTCCTTAGATATTAGAAGACTGCTATCTTAGCCTTAGTCCTTCTTTTCATTAAACTGGACATACCCAGTTCCTGCAACCGTTCTTTATATGTTTCAGCCTCCAGTCCCCTCATCCTTTTTGTTGCTCTTCTCTGCACTCTTTCCAGAGTCTCCACATCTTTGTTATATCCTGATGATTCCACTATTGAGAAATAATTGAAAACTTTCTCCACAGTCACTGGACTGATCTGAACCAGCCAGATCTCACCTAGGGAGGGAAACTTATCCAATGCCAAGTCTCCGGATCTCTTAGCCTGGGATGTATTTATGACCATACCCCAGTGGTGAAATCCAATTTTTTTTTACTACAGGTTCTGTGGGCATGGCTTGGTGGGCGTGGTGTGGCTTGGTGGGATTGGCAGGGGAAGGATACTGCAAAATCTCCATTCCCTCCCCACTCCAGGGTAAGGATACCACAAAATCCCCATTCCCTCCCCATTCCTGGGGGAAGAATATTGCAAAATCTCCATTCCCACCCCACTCTGGGGCCAGCCAGAGGTGGTATTTGCCGGTTCTCCGAACTGCTCAAAATTTCCGCTACCGGTTCTCCAGAACCTGTCAGAATCTGCTGGATTTCACCCCGCCATACCCCAAACGGATGCAAATTCTTTGAAGTTGATCAGGCCGTCCACATTCTCATCCAGCAGCCGGAAGGTCCATAGGGCCAGAGAATCTCGGTTGGCACAGTGTGCCCATGGACTCAAGAGGTGGTACAAGGTTCGGAATTGCTGGCAGTCAATCCGATATTGATCCAGGTAAGGTAGGCTGGCATCGTGGTGCTTTAGGCCTGGACTATTCGGTTTCCAATAACAGGACAGAAAATGTTCTTTCTGACCAAAAACAAGAGGAGGCCCAATTAAACAATTGCAAAATGTCATCAAATCACACTGGGACCATCTGGAGAACATAAAGTAGCTTTTCCATAGAATTATCTAGTGCTAAAGTTGAAAATCATTGGCTATTAAAGCTAACAATATTAACCTCTATCTAGAACAATTATGCCATCTCTGAAAGTCCAGAGGTGGCACCTTTGGCAAAGTTCACCAGATGTTCACTCATTCAAATTATCCATCCAGGAGCTCAAGGACATTAATTTGAAGATCTCTTTCATCTTCATCATAGCAGCTCTGATGAGAGATTTGGGGATGAAACAGAATGATTGGCCAACTCATCCACTGAATGTCCATGGCTAATGGTGGATTTCGAACACGGCCTCCTCATCTTAGTGTGAAGGCCATGGCCCTCGGCTTTCATGCTTTAACAGCTCAACAATTCAATGGAAGAACTTTCTTCCAAGATCAACTGGCTTGATCATTGGGTCTGTTAGAAGTCATAATAGTCAAATAGACAAGAACGATCTTTGGCAGAGGCCAATGGTACCTTGAATAATTCATAGAGTTCTTCCAGGTTTCTATGGCTGATGCTCAGATCTTGGGAGACAACCCGGAGCTAAGAACAGACAACAGGAAAGCAGTCAAGTCAATATTGGGTGTTTGAAGGATTGACTTACCTGTACATTTCAGCTCATGAATCAAAATAATTAATAAGTCTTCTAGTTACCATAACTAAGGTCTTCTAGCTAGGTATTAAATTATACAGGTAGATAGATAGATGATAGATAGATGGATGGATGGATGGATGGATGGATGGTTGGTTGGATGGTTGGTTGGTTGGATAAGATAGACAGACAGACGGATAGATAGAAAGATAAATGGATAGATGATGGATGGATGGATGGATGGATGGAAAGATAGATGGATAAAGATATAAAGCTAGCTAGATAGTTAGATAGATAGATAATGGATGGACAGACAGACACAGACAATTAACACCAGGAAGCACTTGATGCTTAATGCTAAATTATGCTCAACACCAGGACAATACCAATGACCAGAACCCTGATATAAACAAAACATAGTACCTACTCACCACGTTCTGCTTAGTGGTGATTTCCAAGGTTTGGATGACGTACAGTCTGTTGCGACGTCGCATGCTTTCTACTTCCTCAAATCGGATTTCACCATATTTCTGGAGAAGACCAAGATGCTATTTTACTTCTTATCAAGGCTGAATGCACAACGCCTACACCGCAAAGCAGCCAACTCCTTCAGTGTTGAAGGTTTCTAAACTAATTATTCCTATCCTCCTCTTCCTTCAGCTTCATCATCGCCACTTCAAATCTTACGAATCTTCTTCTTTGAAGCTCCAGGCATTCACAAGAGAAGACCACCCCTTCTAAGATTGTATACCACAACACATACAGAGAGATTCTCAGTCCCTCAGGTGATGGTTGTCCCAAAGGTGCTTTTTCAAGAGGCAACTGGACTTTCTTGGATTTTCTTTGAAGACGTTTCACTTCTCATCCAAGAAGCTTCTCCAGCTTCAGAGAGCTGAAGAAGCTTCTTGGATGAGAAGCAAAACATCTTCAAACAGAAATCAAGTCCAGTTGAAAAAGCACCTTTGAGACATAACACAACATCCAGATGCAAGGTCCACACTTGAAACACAAAGACACCCATGTACATACATACAACTGTTCAACTCTTGTGGCCTGCCAGTGGCCAGTGGAGCTGGCAGAAGATTCGGACAGGGAGGAGGTTGGGGAGGAACATTAGCCAGTTCTGGAGTCTGGGGAAGGCTCTGATGAGGGCTCTGCGACAGAGGCAGAGAGGGGGCCAGGGCCATGTGCCAGTTATCAGCTGCCTTCGGAGTCAGACATCGGTGAGGCAGACGAACAGCTGGAGCCTGTTCCCAGTATGAGCATGTGCAGAGTTGCCAGACAAAGGGAACAGCTAAAGAACAAGGGTCGACTTGGGAGTAAGGCCACAGGTGGACGATGAAGGGCCCCTCCCAGAGGGAATAAAAAGAGGAGCGAAAGGGGAGTGGAGTTTGCAGGTGACAATTAGTTCACTTAATTGGTTCCTGACTCCTTGCCAAGTTTTGAAGATATCGGCCTGGCAGCTCTCCAAGCCAGATAAGGTCTGTGACTGTAAATTCTCCCTTAAAATACTTAGTTGGATGTGAATGAGAAGAATTCACAGTAACTTAATGAAAAGGAGTCTGCTTCATACTCTTGGGAAGCCTAGGTCAGAACTCCTGCGACTGATCAAGTGGCTTCAGGTCTATAGCTCCTGTTTCCAATAACCCTTTGAAGCAAAATGCAGATTGTCCCAACGACAAGTCTTTCCCCACCCTACCTGATAGACTCGGGGAATTTATATTCTTTTGTATTCCATTTTTTTGAAGGAAGGCCTTCAAGAGGACCCTCAAGGCTGCGATACGGCCAAGCAGGGGTGGACTGCTGGGGGTTCGCAGGGATTTGGGAGAACCTCTAGCTAAGATTTTGTGCAGTTCGGAGAACCCCCAAATCCCACTCCTGGCTGGCCCCACCCACCCCTCCCCTCCCAGGAATCCCCATGGCCCCGTTTTGGATGCAGGTTAAGTGCTGGGGGCGCATGGAGGCTCGGGGAGGGTGAAAAATGGGCCTACTGGAAGTTCGGGCCTCCGGAGCCTGGGGAGGCCGTGTTCACCCTCCCGGAGGCTCGAGGAAAACCCCCAAAGCCCAGGAGGGCAAAAACGCCCCCTCTGCCATGGTGCAGGAAGCCGACTAGGCCACGCCCACCATGGCCACGCCCACCCAGCAGCCAGGCAGAGTACCTGTCGCTAATATTTTTGAAGCCCACTCCTGCAGCCAAGTATCAACTCTTCTTCTAAGGTAAAGGTGGAGAAGAAAGGGTTGTACAAACCTCGTTGGACTCTCGAATTAGGTCCGTGATGTCCACTTTGGGGTGAGGAGTTTTGCTTTCGTTCATCCCAGAGGCCTGCTGAACTGCTGGAGGCAGCGGGCTGTCCTTGTTGGTCACGCTCTCAAAAAACCTGGATTCGAGGAAAAGGAGCGTGTGAATGCGTTCCCTTGCACGCGTTAACCTTTCCGTGCACGCACATATTATGAGTCAGTTTGGACAGGGCACTAGGCTAAAAAAAAAAAAAGGGAGATAGTGAGTTCTAGTCCCACCGTGGGCATGAAAGCCAGCTGGATGACTTTGGGCCAATCACTAGGAGACTGGGAGTTCTAGTCCTGCCTCAGGCATGAAACCTGGCTGGGTTACTTTGGGCCAATCGCCAGGCGACGGTGACTTAGTCCCGCTTCCTGCATGAAAGCCGGCAGGGTGATTTTGGGCCAGTCCCTCTCTCCCACCTCACAGGGTTGTTGTTGTGGGGAAAAGAGGAACAGAAAGGTGTGTGGGATATGTTCGCTGCCTTACTTCTAAAAATAATAAAAGTGGAAAACAAACAGACAAGCATGCCCTCACCACTGCACGACGGGCAGCCCAACCCCTCAGCCCTAAACACAACCACCACAAACCCACAATCAGCCGCCGCCAGCACCTGCTGAGCACGGTGACCGCTTCCGCGTCGTCCTTACAAGCCACCAGCTTGTCCAGGTTGTAGTCCAGCACGGCCAGGCCCAGCTGCAAGATGGCCTTGATCCCGTCGTAGAAAAAGCAATCGACCGCGTTGACGGCGCTCTCGATGGGCAGCACGCTGACGAAGAGGGTGAGGAACCAGGAGAGCGAGACGGAGGAGAAGAAAGTCATGTCGGTCATGTGCTCCGTCAGCTGAGGTAAGTACTCGCGGATCAGGTCCTCAAACACGGCCTGATCGACCAAGGCGCCTGAAAGAGACGGAGGGTTTCACCTAGCGGTAGGAGCAAAGGCGAACTTATAAACCCACGTTTTGCAAAGGGAGACGTCAGAGGTTGGCCAACGGCAGCTACTCCTCGACTTACGGCCGCAATCGAGCCTGAAATTGGCTCTGCAACCAACCAGGATAGACACACAGACTTCGACGGATAATCCTCAACACGATCATTTGTGGGGCGACTAGGGTCCCTTCCACCTTTATTCTACTCTATCTCTGCTACCACCCCCTCATGAAAGCGACCGTCGCAGTGAAATCCAATGAAAACGGTACCGATAATTCGGCGGTTGAAATAATCGGGCAGCATCCGTTCGCAGACGGCCACCAGGAGCCAAAACGCTTCCTCTTCTTTGGCGTAAAGGAGCAGCACCGACGTCAATATATTCATGGCCTTTAAACAAACACAGATATTAACGATGATGATGAGGAGGATTATTCGTTTGGCCTTCTCTCCTTTCAGTGCCACCTCGCCGACATGATATTTCTGCAGCGATGATTAGGGCCACCGCAGGACGGCTGCAGCGTTTAGACCTGTGTGAGAGCACATTGAACAAACCCACATGCCACACACACAGCATCGCTGGTGAGATTTAAATTGCTTGTATTGCTTGATTTATTAATTGTTACGTTCAGCAGTAACTCAATACTGTCTATCTTGTATTTGGTTCTCATTGTATGTATCCCTGTTTCCCCCAGTTTCACCATATCCTTTTCTTTCAATAAAGCATCCAGATCTACGCACACGGTCTGTTTTATTGGAGGATTGGTGGGTTTAACGGCATGTCGAGCTGCAAACAGACTAACGTTTAGTGGGGACAGAACAATGGTTGTAAGTCAAGGACCGCCTTTATCATGAGACACTTCCACAGCCCCACACAAATAAAGACACCAAAAGTGTGGCTTGGACAATGCGAGCCAAGTTGGAGACCAGAGCCTACCTGACAATAGCCAATCTTGGGGTTCCTGTAAGCATAGGCGATAAGGACCCTACGGAGGGCCGAAATGCCCGTGTCGCTCTGGAAGGCAGGGTGTTCGGGCAGCGAGCGCCGCAGATCCCGCTCGATTTCATCCGTCTCCAGGGTGCACGTCCCAAAAGATTTTTCCACCAGCTCCGAGTAATAGCCGGGATGGCTTGCCATGTCATTGACAGCACCTGCCCAGGGGTGTAAATTGCACAGGAAAAAGACCTTTGTAATTGAGTCTCGAATGACAAAAGCTCTCCAAACTCAGCAACTTTAAGACTTGTGGACTTCAACTCCCAGAATTCCTCGGCCAGCTATGAGTTGAGCTGGACCTGAAGGAGAATGGACTTTTCCCCCCACTCAAAGTTGACTGGATGTGACCTGCTGGGAAAGATCATCTGGAGATAGCAATAGCACTTAAGACTTATATACCGCTTCACAGTGCTTTACAGCCCATTCTAAGCGGTTTACGGAGTCAACCTATTGTCCCCAACAATCTGGGTTCTTATTTTACCGACCTCGGAAGGATGGAAGGCTGAGTCAACCTTGAGCCTGGTGAGATTCAATCTGCCAAACTGCTAACAGACGGTGATCAGCAGAAGTAGCCTTCACTACTGCACTCTAACCACTGCACCAACGCGGCTCATAGAGATGTTCCTTCAAGTCTACTTAGGGACTATTTCTTCCAAGTAAGGCAGTATATCATCATCATCTTTTAACGATCCCATAATGATCCCTTGCAAGGTGGAGCCTGGGCAACTGAATGGTGCTAGCAAAGCGTTTACTGGCCAGATGCCTTTCCTGTCGCCAGTGCGGAGTTTTGTTCAGCAGATATATTCTCATTGTGCCCAGAGAGAGAAATATCACTAAGGAAGGCAGTATATAAAGGGACCATTATATACCTCATTATTCCAAATATGGACCATACCTGAGAACAGAAGCCAAAGTTCTCCTCTTAAGACTTCTGGAATTCCTCTGACCACCAGATCTCGGGTTTTCCTCGTCCGAAACATACTCACGCCCCGTCCGCACTCTATGAAAAGGATGTTCCAGGATTGCTCTTTCATTTTTTCTTTTAACTAATGGAACAAGGTGATCAAGAAGCCTCTTGAGCACAAAGGCACAAAACGCCGGGAAGACCATCAACGGGGTTATATTAAGGTTAAAATTCAATGAGAAGGGTTTTTTTTTAAGAGAGAAAGAGGGAAGGAGGGAGAGAGAGAGAGAAAGAGGCAGAAGAATGCAAAACAAAGAGGCCCTATCACAGAATTAAAAAAAAAAACAACACAATAAGATGGCTACAGACAAAATGCTACTGGCAAGGTTTAAACACAGGGGGTCCTTGACTTACGACCGTAATCGAGCCTGACATTTTTGATGCTAAGCAAGAGATTTAAGTGAGAGAGGTATTGAGAGGTGTATGCAATGAAATTTCATTTTAATGTATGCCGATTAATGTACATTCAAGTGACAATAAAGTTATTGTATTGTATTGTATTGTATTGTATTGTATTGTATTGTATTGTATTGTATTGTATCCTATCCTATCCTATCCTATCCTATCCTATCCTATCCTATCCTATCCCTTATTCCATTCTATATTCCATTCCATTCCATTTTTCATTCCAATATTCTATTCTGTTCTGTTCTGTTCTGTTCTGTTCTGTTCTGTTCTGTTCTGTTCTGTTCTGTTCTGTTCTATTCTACCCTACCCTACCCTACTCTATTTCTATTCTATTTCTACCCTCCCCTCCCCTCCCCTACCTTATTCTTATTCTTATTCTTATTCTTATTCTTATTCTTATTCTTATTCTTATTCTTATTCTTATTCTACCCTACCCTACCCTATTGTGAGTTTTGCTGCATTTTATGAGCTTTTTTGCCACAATTGTTAAGTGGATCATTGTAAGTGTTAAGTTAGTCACATGCTTGTTAAGTGAATCTGGCTTCCCCATTGACTTAGCTAAATGAGGAGGTCGCAAAAAGGGATCGCTTGACCCTAGGACATTGCGACCGTCATAAATAGGAGTCAGTTGCCGAGAATCTGAATTTTGAACCCGTGGACCATGGGGATGCTACAAGGGTTGTAAGTGTGAAAAACATCCGTATCACCTTTTTTCAGTGCCATTGTAACTTCGGTCAGTAAATGAACTGTTGTAAGTCAAGGACTATCTATACAGTATTTGTCTTCAGGGGTTGCAATGGGCCTTCATGAAATAGGGCAAACTGGAGTGAAACCAGATCAAAATAGACATCCACCCATCTAGGACATATTTAAGCAGAGGGACAGATTCGTACTAGGAGAAATCAAAAGTCAAAACATCTAAATGAACATGGTGGGGAGACCCAATTGGACGTTTCTGGAAGTAGAGAAGATCAAGGAAGGACCTCTTCCAAGAAGACCACTTCCAAGGTGGCAGAAGCTCCATATCAAAAGGAAAAATTCAGCGAAGCACGGAGAAAGTGAGATCTCACAACAGGTCTTGATGTCTACGGACAATCCTGCAGGTCATGGTTGTCCCAAAGATGCTGTTTTTCTCCCAAGAGGCAACCGGGCTTTCTGGTTTTTTCGTTGAAGAGGTTTCGCTTCTCATCCAAGAAGCTTCCTCAGCTCTGAGAGAAGCTGGAGAAGCTTCTGCGAGAAGCCGAAGAAGCTTCTTGGGGTGAGAAGCGAAACCTCTTCAACGAAAAAACCAGAAAGTCCAGTTGCCTCTTGAAAAAAACAAAAAAAAAACAAGAATTCTTTGATGTTGATGAGTAACCAGGATCTCTTCTTACCATCTTAGAATCCAGATTCTCTGCATCCTGAGGGTGAAAAACGGTCATCAGGGCTTCCGTGCTAACCGTGGTGCTGCTACCTTTATGGCTGGCCATCGGCTGCCCCTCATAGTCCTCCCAGACGGCGGCGGTCTGTGAGCTGATCCCGGCCTGCAAGAGGCATTGGAAGAAGCGAAGGCGTACAACTTTGTTAGAGAGAAGAAATGCGGGGCGTAAATCCAAACAACTAGGATTAAAACTCTGAGGAAGTGCAGGTGTGGGAGGGCACACAGGAGGGTGGGGCTCCCTTTTTGCAGTTTGCTGTGCCTCGCCCTCCCCACACGTCTTCAAAAACTGAGGTCAGCTTCTAAGAGAAGTCACTACATGAGCCACGGTGGCGCAGTGGTTAGAGTGCAGTACTGCAGGCTACTTCTGCTGCCTGCCGGCTGCCAGCAATTTGACAGTTCGAATCTCACCAGGCTCAAGGTTGACTCAGCCTATCATCCTTCTGAGGTCGGTAAAATGGGGAGCCATATTGTTGGGAGCAAGAGGCTGACTCTGTCAACTACTTAGAATGGGCTGTAAAGCACTGTGAAGTGGTATATAGGTCTAACTGTATGCTGTTTTCCTTCCTTCCTTCCTCCCTCCCTCTTTCCCTCCCTCCCTCCCTCCCAGTGGTTAGAATGCAGTACTTCAGACTAACTCTGCCCAGTGCCAGGAGTTCGATCCTGACCGGCTCAAGGTTGACTCTGCATTCCATCCTTCCGAAGTGGGTAAAATGAGGACCCAGATTGTTGGGGGCCATAGGCTGCCCTCACATCTGGTGGCAGAGAGTTCCACAGGCATCCAAGCAAAGAAAAGAGATCTCTGCTTTACGGAGCACCTTTTCCAGGCACTGCAAACAAAAAATAGGCAGATTTGGCCCTTACCTCTGCGCTCACGCTGTGTTGGGGGCTCGGTGCCGCATTATATCTGGTCCTGAGTTTCACCACCAGAGCTTCAAAATCTCTCACTTCCGAGAAACGGAAAGCCCGGGATCCTTTGGTAGCGATGGTGAGGGCCTTGCTGGCGTGGTCAGCGATCTCAACTGAAGTGACCTGCGGGCATTGGGGGAGGAAGAGGCTACAGTCACCCTCTCGGGTGGCCATTTGATCGAGAACCGACCAGCTCCTATGAGGTCCACTGGATACATCTCAAACGCCTCGATCCTTTGAAGCAGGACAAGACACTGTTGTCAGGATAGCCATGTTTAAACCTTAAAAACTGGCTTGCCGTTGAATCTTCAGCAGGAGTGGGCTTCAAAAATTTTAGCAAGGGGTTCTCTGCCCTGTTGCTGGGTGGGTGTGGCTATGATGGGTGTGGCCTAATCAGCCTCCTGCACCACGGCGGGGTGTGTGGCAGTTTTGCCCTCCCCGGGCTCCAGAGGCTTTTCTTGAGCCTCTGGGAGGGCAAAAATGGCCTCCCCAGGCTCTGGAGACCCGAACTTCCGGTAGGCCCATTTTTCTCCCTCCCCAAGCCTCCGTGCACTCCCTACACTTACCTGCATCCAAAACAGGCTACGTGGGGACTCCTGGGAGGAGAGGGGGGAAGTGGGCGGGGCCAGCCAGGAGTGGGATTTGGGGGTTCTCTGAACTGCACAGAATCTCCTGAATCCCTGCGAACCCCCAGCAGCCTGCCCCTGATCTCCAGGTGTCTATTAAAGATTGTTCTCTAAAGAATATAATTTGTCAGGTTTTACCTCTTTCCTGCAATTATATTTTGGCCCCTCTCCTTTCCTTTCTTCCTTCCTTCCTTCCTTCCCTCCCTCCCTTCCCTCTCATCGTCCCACCCTTCATTCCACCTCCCTCCCTTCCCACTTTCCTTCCATCAATCATCCCTCCCTTCATTCTGCCTTCCTTCCTTCCCTCCCTCCCTCCCTTTCAACCTCCCCCTCCTTCCTTTCGTCTCATTGTCCCTCCCTTCATTCTGCCTCCCACTCTCCCTGCCTCCCTCCTTCCATTCATCATCCCTCCCTCCCTTCTTCCCTTGATTCTGCTTCCCTTCCTCCTTCTTTCCATCATCCCTCCTTTCCTTCCCTCCCATCCTCGATTCTACCTCCTTCTCCCCCTTCCTCCTTTCCTTCCATCCATCATCCCTCCCTTTATTCTCTGCCTGCCTTCCTGTCCTTCCTTTTCCTTCCCTTCCCTTTCCTTCCTTACTTTACTCCCCCTTCCCTCTTTCATCATCCCTCCTCCCTCCCTTCCTTTCCTTCTCCTTTTTTCCTTCCTTCCTTCCTTCCTTCCTTCCCTCCCTCCCTTCATTTTGCCTCCCTTACTCCTTCCTTCCATCCGTCCCTCCATTCTGCCTCCTTTCCTCCTTCCTTCCTTCCATCCATCATCCCTCCCTTCTTCCCTTCCTTCCACTCTCCTCCCTCCCTCTCTCCTTTCCCCTCACTTTCCCGAGGAAAGACCAAGTCTTTGCCATCTAAGGTTTGACCCGAATGTTTGCAGAAAAGCTTCTGAAGTTGAGCCAAGGGCTTCTTCTCCACTCACCTCTCTCACGGGGATGATGACACAGCACAGGCAGCCATCTTGACTGGCAAAACAGACGTAGTTTTCCGAAAGGCACATCTTCCCCAGGGTGTTGTAGTGGCTGAAGGGCACCCACAGGAAACACTCGTGGACCTCCCGCAGCGTCTCCTCACTGGGCAGCCGGAAGAAGGCGTTGAACTGCTCGCTGTGGGCCCGGTTCTCCAGTCCTCTGTGGGGCCAAAAGAGAAGAAGACCTCTGAACAATGCAATGTCTCCCTTTACGGCATAATCTTAATTTCTGATGATTGAAACGACATTTGCAACCGGAATTCTTTCATTCCAGTTTGGAAAATTGGAATTCCATATGTGTGTGTGTGTGTGTGTGTGTGTGTGTGTGTGTGTGTGTGTGTTTCCTTTAAGCCAGGTTTTTCCTACGTAGTCAAGATTTTTCTGGAACCACAATTGAAGGAACCCCCTTCCTTCCTTCCTTCCTTCCTTCCTTCCTTCCTTCCATCCATCCATCCATCCATCCATCCATCCATCCCTTCATTCTGCCTGCCTTCCTTTCTTTCCTTTTCCTTCCTTCTCTCCCTCCCTCCCTTTCCTCCCATCATCCTTCCCTTCATTCCGCCTTCTTCCCTCCCTCTTTCGATCCATCATCCCTGTGTCCCTCCCTCCCTTTCTCCTTCCTTCCTTCCTTCCTTCCTTCCTTCCTTCCTCCCCTCCCCTCCCCTCCCCTCCCCCCCTCCCCTTCCCTTTTGGGCTCAATTCTGGCCATAAGTCAAAAACTATCTGTAATTTTTTAAAAATCCCCACACAGGTCTCTCTTCTGCTCTGTCCCTTTGCCAGCACGTAGGTTTTTCTTCTG
This sequence comes from Masticophis lateralis, assembly GCA_030761175.1. NCBI lineage: Eukaryota > Metazoa > Chordata > Lepidosauria > Squamata > Colubridae > Masticophis > Masticophis lateralis. Next base: position 4,843,114 of record JAUDYJ010000011.1, read on the forward strand.
GGCTTCGTCTCCAAATTACTGACCTCTTAGTGATTTGCGAAGGGTCGCAGAGGATCGGGTCAGCTTCAAACCCCTCCTTGTCGAAGAGTCTCCGGACGGAGTAGAGAGCCAGCTGTTCCATGAGGAAGAAAGTCTCACCCAGGTGCAAAAACATGGAGAAGTAATGGTCCTCTCCATGGGCACAAACGTGGATGCTTTCTGTCAGGAGCACCGTGGAGGTCTTTTCCAGTTTGGAGATCTCATCCCAGGCTATTATGAGTTTGACTACAGAGGGGAGAATAACAGAGGCACATATCTTTACTGAATGCTGACCACAAAATATATGCTTCAATAATGGCAGAGAGACTAAAAAGGTTTCTAAATGAATTTATACACCCAGACCAAAATGGCTTCTTACCCAAGAGATAGATTAAAAACAATATGAGAATGATTTTAAATACATTGGAATATTATGAAGCACATCCTGGCATTGATTTTCTTAAGAAAAGAAAAACTTGTAGAGCTATAGGAAGGGTGACAAATCCTTGGCAGCTTTAAGACTTGTGGACTTCAACTCCCAGAATTCCCCAACCAGCCATTAAGAACAGACTTTAAGCCAAGTCTTAAAGTTGCAAGGTTGGACATCTCTGATCTATGGTTTAAGTTTCTTCCCATTATGTATTTTTATTTTTGCCCGGTTGTGTTTTTAGCTGTCGTTCACCAGCCTGAATCCCTGTGAAGAGGTGGGCGGCCATATTGCTTGAATAAAATAAATAAATATAATTGTGCCTCGGCGAATGATCTTACTTACTCTCGGCTCCCAGCAGGAACGAGTAAAAGCTGAGGAAGTTGGTGCTCAGATACAGCCAGCCTTGGCAGGGCACCCGGCCTCTCCAGTAGCTACACGAGTAGTAAGTCACGAGTTTCTCCTGTTCGGCCAACCCAAAACACATCTGAAACTTCAGATGGGCTTCCCGGAACTTCTCTGGATCTTCTTCTCTTACTAAAGACCCTTTACTCTCCTCAGCAATTAAGCCCTGAAAAAAAAAAGAGTCAAGAGGCTAATAAACATGAATCAACAGTTTCCAAAGGTAATCAAACTGATGTGGGAGTTAAAGTCCCTTTGCCTAAATTTGATCGCCATCATGGTCTCCATTATGAAGCTACATGGAAGTAGGACCTTCCACCAAATGTTGGAAATGTAATAATAAATCGGGCACATACCACCACCTGTGGCGGACATGCCCAAAAGAAAATAAATAAATAAATAATTCGACGGAAATGCATACATGGTTAGAAAAAAATGTTAAGGAAGCATATAGATTTTAAGCCAGAACTATTTTTTGTTAGGCATAATACCAGAAAAATATGATAAAGAGAATACACATTTGATATTGCAGGTTTTAACAGCGGCAAGAATTGTATTTGGAAAATACAATTCGCCTTGGAAAAGCGAGGAAACACCTACGGAAGAAGATATAATTAGGAAATATTGAACTGTGCAGAGAAGGACAGATTAACAATGAAGGTAAAAGAAAAAGAAGACACAGAATATTTTCGAACTTGGGACTTGTTTTAAAAATGGTTGGACAACAGGGGTAGGAATTAATCAGTGGAATTAATTGATCAATAGAACAACTTGTCTCTAGAAGTTGTAAATGCTCCAACACTGAAAGTTTTTAAAAAGAGATTAGACAACCATTTGTCTGAAGTGGTGTAAGGTTTCCTGCCTAAGCAGGGGGTTGGACTAGAAGACCTCCAAGGTCCCTTCCAACTCTGTTATTCTATTCTACTCTTAATGCTATCCGCAGAAACTGAAGAGGGGTGGGAGAACTGAAAAGAAGAGAAACAATGATAATAAAATAGATAATCCCATAGGAAATACAAGAACTATTTAGCATCAGATCAGGAGTTGTCACATGAGAAAAAGAAATCTTAGCTTGCTATCCCAAGTGTAATTTACCTGGGAGAAACCAGAATGGACTCATTGTAAAAGGACGACCTTCTAGGTTGATATATACTGGATTGCATTTGCCAGGCAATTAAGTAATAAACTCTACTGTCCTTTAGCCATCAATGAGGAAGTAAACTTAACCGAGAGCAATGAACTTTACTCTGAAGGAGGCGCTAAGGATAAAATAAAATGCGAATAGTGTCTCAATGCCCGAGAAATTATTCAAAAACAATCCTGTTTTAGGAGATTTAACTGATGTTTGTGAGATTTTTCATCATTCAAGTTTAGGATTGTCCCAAATATTGCTTTTCCAAAAGGCAACTGGATTTTCTTGAGTTTTTTTTTTCCCTTGAAAGTGTTTCACTTCTCACCCAAGAAGCTTCTTCGGTTCTGAAGAATTGAACATGAACGTTGCAGGAACTGAGCCTGGCTAGTCTGGTGAAGAGAAGGACCAGGGGAGACATGAGAGCAGCCTTCCAATATTTGGGGGGCTGCCACAGAGAGGAGGAAGGGGTCAAGCTATTTTCCAAAGCACCTGAAGGCCAGACAAGGAACAATGGATGGAAACTGATCAAGGAGAGATTGATCTCTCAAGGAGATCAATCAAGGAGAGAGAACCTTGAAATCAGGAGAAATTTTCTGACAGTGAGAACAATCAACCCATGGAACAGAAGTTGCCTTCGGAAGTTGTGGGAGCTTCATCACTGGAAGCTTTCAAGAAGAGACTGGACTGCCATTGATCAGAAGTGGTGTAGGGTCTCCTGCTTGGGTGGGGGTGGGAGTTGGACTAGATGACCTACAAGGTCCCTTCCTACTCTGTTATTCTGTTAAAACCCCAGCCCGAAGTTACTCAATATGTGCTTTTACGTACTTGAATTTTCCCATGCACAAAGCTTACGATGTCCTCGTTGGAGTCGAAGACGGAGAGAGTCTCCATCACGTTGCGCTCTAACCATTCCCAGTGTTCTGTTATCTCTTCTCGGCTGGTTCCTGAGTGACCAAAAAAAAAAAAAAAAGTATTTCAATTACCATATTTTTCAGACTATAAGACACACTCCCCCCACCCCAAAAAAAGTGGGTGGAAATGTCCGTGCATCTTATAGAGCAAATACGGGCCTGATTTTAGCCTTCCGAACCCTCTGAGTGTCCCGTTTTTGCCTTCCCTGGTGTCCAGAAGCACTCTGTAGTGCCCAGGGGGGGCAAAACCCAGACGCGCGGAGGGCTTGGGAGGCCAAAAACAGGGCAGAGTGCTTCTGGATGGTGGGGAAGGCAAAAATGGGACGCACGGAGGCAAAAAACTGTTTCTTTTCTTGTTTTCCTCCTCTAAACCTAGGTATGTCTTATGTCCAGTGCGCCTTATAGTCTGAAAAATACGGTAAACATATTTTACGCTCATTTTTGTTATTGTGGGAGAAAACAGGAGGAGGAAGGAGGGCAAAATACATTTGCCACCTTGAGTTATTTGCAAAAATGGTAAAACTGACAGGTAGCCCAGCTACGGACCCCAAAGAAGGCAGCACACACGAAGTCTGTACAAACCTTAGTTTACTAAATTAAATCAGTCTTTTTCAAGCAAAGGCTGTTAATTAACTTTCTTAACAGCCTACAAGAATCCAAAGAATAAATAATCGTAATCTTACTAGGGTTGGCAGAAAGCCCAGAAGCAATTTGCAGAGAACTAAGATCAAGATGCGAAGGAGAGTGAATGAAGTTGTTCCCTGCAAATTGCCTCAGTCGTCGTCCTTCCTTAAATAGGCTAAGGGAGTGGCCAATTAGCCCCAAGCCTTACTCTCGGGAGACCTCCTCCTGAGGAACCACTCCTGCCTTTTGAATCCTCGACTCTGGCACCACATCTTCTCCAGCCTCCTCATTGTCCAACTCGAGTGCCAGCTGCACAGGCTGCTGGCGCAGTACCACACCAGCCTCCTCGCTGTCGGAATCAGCCACCAGCCACACAGGCTGCGTACGGGCCACAACACTACCACAACTGAGTCCAAAATTCATGTCGCTAAGTGAGACCTTTGTTCAGGCAGTTTTTGCCCCATTTCTTGCCATGGTTGTTAAGCGAACCACTGCAGGGGTTAAGTTAGGAACACGGCTGTTAAGCGAATCCAGCTTTCCCCATTGAATTTGCCGGTCAGGAGGTCGCAAAAGGGGACGTGACCCCCAGGAAACTATCACCGTCATCAATGTGAGTCGGTGGCCAAGCATCTGAATTTTGATTGTGTGATTGCAGGGACGCTGCAACAGTCGCAAGTGTGAGAAATGGTCACGAGCTACTTTTTTGGGGTCACTAAATAAAACATTGTTAAGTTGAGAACTATGTGTCAATCAATCAAAATGCAAAAAATAAGAATTTATACTGTACTTTACCGCAGGCAATAGACCAATAAATCTGGGAATCCGGAGTCTGGTGTAGGATACGGAAAGGAGCCACTTTCGATGTGGAATCCAAGACGGCGTCCAATGTCCCAACCAGGAGACCTGCAAGATCAAGGTTAAAATTCAGGGCCCCCTTCTCAAGGACAGTGTCCCCACTCCCCATGGGAAGAGAAAATGAGGGATTCTGTGACCCAGAAGGACAAGGATAGCTCTGCAGACAAAGCACTCTAATTAAACATCCAGCTGTCTGCAATTACTGTAAGTTCGAATCTCACCAGGCTCAAGGTTGACTCAGCCTTCCATCCTTTCTAAGGTAGGTCAAATGAGGACCCAGTTTGTGAGGGCAATAAGCTTTGTATAACTATACAAAAGTATAAAGGCTATTGCTTAACGCATTGTACGCCGCCCTGAGTCTTTGGAGAAGGGCGGCATATAAATCAAATCAAATTTTAAAAAAACGCAAATCAGGACCATTTTGTGGGCATGCTGCCATCTGTTTAGTTGTTTTAGTAATCACCAGTTTCCTCTTATCTAAAGATCCAGTTTGACACGTTGGAGCTGTCTCAGATGGTAAGTCAACAATGACTGCCATTTAAGAAGTTCAACTGAGAGGCTCCTTTATATATTATATTACCATTAGTATTTAAATTTATTTTTTTTTTTGACTACAAAAAATCCTGCAAATACAACTCACACAGTGATAATAATTTGCAAAATGGGGCAAAATTCACTTAACCGTTTCTCTTAGCTATAGAAATTGTGGTCGTAAGTTTAACACTACCTATAGAAGCCAAACTTCCTCTCAAGCACTTGGGCAGGAGAAATACAGTGTGGGGTTTTTTTAAAAATTTTATTAACCAATCTCTCCTCCTCATTTATATTAATCCAAAGGAGGCTATAATAATGTTATGACACTTTTATTTCTTTAAAATAAATATTTATTGAACGAGGAAGCCAGCAAAAATAACACAGATGCAACTACAGTGTTAAGAAATCTTTGCTACTTGTCAAGGATGTCTGTCCGTCCGTCCATCCATCCATCCATCCACTCTCTCTCTCTCTCTCTCTCTCTCTCTCTCTCTCTCTCTCTCTCTCTATCTATCTATCTATCTCCATCTATCAATCAATCATCTATCATCTCTCTCTCATCTATCCCTCCCTACCTCCCTCTCCCTACCTATTCTACCTACCCTGTTTCCCCCAAAATAAGACATCCCCTGATAATAAACCCAATCTGGCTTTTGAGCACATGGCAATAAAGCCAAGCACTTATTTCAGGGTTTAAAAAAATATAAGGCAGGGTCTTATTTTCGGGAAAACATGGTACCTACCTACTTACTTACCTACCTACCTACCTAATCTATCACTCTATTGTCTGTATGGAATTAATCAAATAGTTAAAAACCGATGGCTCTTTCATGCACAATTGTAAAAAAATTGTTATACAATTGGACTGGGTAAATTAAGAGCCTGATTTGAAGCAAAGGATTGCTAAGAAGCAATTCAGGATTTTTTTAAAAAACTAGAAACTGATAAACTTGGTGAGTTTCTAATTATTCACCTTCATGCTCCATGGCCTGCCCCCTTCCCCATCCCCCCTTTATTTCTGCATTACAGATAGATTTGTTGATTTAAGATTAACGGTACATCAGCCGTCTGCAAATTGGCTGGAAGATGATGACGGAACTGGTCTTGTAAAAACCTTTGCAAATACACACCCAGGAGGAGAGAGAGAATCAGCGGTTAAGAAAAGCAAATTGCAATTAAAAAAAAAAAGTCTTTGAAAGTTTTGGAGCCTGGCAGGTCTAATTCAAAGAACCGATGCACGTCACACTAAAAACATGATAAAGAAATACCATTTCTCTGGCTGACGGAAGAGGCACGTGCCAAAAGTTAGCAAGGAAAGTAGAGCTGTAGCAAAACCAAATTATTAAACTATATCCTCAACTTAGCATCTCGCTTAGTGACCGTTTGAAGTTACAACAGTATGGGGAAAAAAGTGACTTATAACTGTTTTTCACACTTATGACCGTCGCAGCATTCCCACGATCAGAGGATCAAAACTCAAGACGCTTTGCAACTGACTCATATTTTTGACGGCTGTGGCATCCCGGGGTCACATAATCCCTTTTTGCGACCATCTGACAAACAAAAGTAAAAGGGGGAAGCCAGATGCACTTAACAACTGAGTTCCTGCAGTGATTCACTTAATGACTGTGGCCAGCAAGGTCGTAAAATGAGGCAACTTAACCACCGTCTTGCTTAGGAACAGGAATTCCTAAGTCAAGGACTATCTATAGTTAATTCACGATAAGGCGGGTTTAATTGCTGTTTCCTTCTCTAAGTATGTGAGGTTTAATTTAGGGTCTAGGGCAGTGATGGCTAAACTTTTTGCCATCGCGTGCCAAAAGCGGGGGGAGCACGGGGGGTGGTGATCACACACACGTGTGCCACGCCCATAATTCTATGGGCCTGGCCCCCTTGCACGCTGGCCCCCCCATGCTTCCCCCACTTTTGGCACGTGAATGCATCGTGGGCCCAGTAGGCCCGTTTTTTGCTCTCCCCAGGCTCCAGAGCCTCTCTAGGCCTCCAGAGGGCCTCCAGGGGGTGGGGAAGGCTGTTTTCACCCTCCCCAGGGATCTTAGAGAGGCTCTGGAGCCTGGGGAGAACAAAAAACGGGCCTTCCCCACCCCTCAGGCCCTCTGGAGGCAGGAAACAGCCTGTTTCCCTACTTCGGGTGGGCCCAGGCCCAAAAAATCAGCTGAGTTCGCGTGCCCACCGATATGGCTCCACGTGCCACCTGTTAAATTTATGGCAGGGTGGCTGCTGGGTAGAGAAGTAAACGGAAGCGTTATATATACATCACCTGGAGATGTACAAATAACGTTTCGGTTAATTCAAGATGGTTCAGTGGCTAAGATGCTGAGCTTGTCAATCAGAAAGGTCGGCCGTTCGGCAGTTCAAATCCCTAGTACAGGCCTGCTGCGTTCCTTCCGACTCTGTTACTGTTATTATTATGAATAAAAGCCAGCTATATGTCTATTGATAAATACATTATGATTCAGGCAGGAAAGGACATGAAAATCCTCGGAGAATAAATATCTGACGTCCTGTTTCGACTGTAAATATCGTCCTTAGTCATAGGTTTTATCACTGTGTCCTCTTGCAATATTAAAAATGACACTTCAGCAACCGTCTTCGGTGGGAGACTCAAAATTACCGAGAAATAAAACTGTTAAAACGGAGTCTAAAGATTCCTATTTTGGGTCCAGAATAACAAGAGAAGCATTTTCCTGTTCTCCTTTCCGAGTTGCTTCTCAAAAGGAAAATGGAACATAGGAAGGACGAGATGAAATATATGTTGTTTTATTTTTAGGGGTTTTTTTTAAAAAAAGAGAAAGCTGAAATGAACACCTTTTGCCTCTTGCAGGACATGAATTATGGAAGAAGTGAATGATCAGGGAAATACGATCGCCACTGACTTTCACTGGCTGAAGAGAGGTTTGTAAATCCGCAGTATTAGTCATAAAGAAAAACCTGTGACTCAAACTCAGCAACCTTAGCTAAATTATTATGTTTTTTTTTTTTCATTTTTAACTTTGGCGACGTCTCTTCTTGGAATAAGACGAACAGCAAACACTTAGGAACCTGGCTTCGGAAGAGCCAAGGCCATTAATATTTCAGAGGCTGGGGAAAAGATGCTTTTAAAAGCCTCTGACGATCCCAGCTGAGATGCACGATCGTCAGAGGCTTCTTTTTTTTTTACTTTTAAAACCATTTTTTTTCTACAACCTCTTCGGCCGAAGAGATTGTCGAAAAAAATGCTTTTAAAAGCCTCTGACGATCCCAGCTCAGCCGCGCTGGGATCATCAGAGGCTTTTTAAAAAAAACTTTTAAAAGCATTTTTTCGGCCGAAGAGGTTGTAGGAAAAACGCTTTTAAAAGTTAAAAAGAAAAAAAAGCCTCTGATGATCACACGGCTCAGCTGGGCATGAGGGGAGGGGGGAGGCAGCGCAGGGATTTTTTGCTACCGGTTCTCCGAACCATCCGCTGCCATCGCTACAGGATCGGGTGATCCGGTCTGAACCGGGTGATCCGGTCTGAACCGGGAGCTTTTCACCCATGGTTTGTTCCTATTAAAAATTGGCTGCCTCCTCGGTCATTCGGGGAAATGAATGACCCACTTCCAGCCCCTGGTGAGATTGATATCAACCTTGTCCAGTAAAACATTGCTTTGAAGTCCAGGTTGGTCACAAAATAAACAACACACTTCGAACTCTGAATGCTGCAAGACCTGGTTTGCACAACCACAGCAAGAGAGAAGATCAAATAAATATGGTTTGTTTAGAATAACAGTGTTGGAAGTGACCTTGGAGGTCTTCTCATCCAACTCCCTGCTTAGGGAGGAAGCGCTATACCACTTTAGACAAATGGCTATCCAACATCTTCTTAAAAACTTCCAATGTTGGAGCATTCACAACTTCTGGAGGCAAGTCATTCCACTGATTCATTGTTCTAACTGTCAGGAAGTTTCTCCTTAGTTCTAAGTTGATCACCCCAAGGACAGCTCTTGCAATATTTCCCCTTCCATGCAGATCAAGAGGCAGTGAGTCTATGGAGATTCCCAGTCCTCCAGGTCGTGGTTTTTGAAAAAAGCAAAGGTGCTTTTTTCCAAGAGGCAACTGGACTTTCTGGTTTTTTTCTTTGAAGATGTTTCGCTTCTTATCCAAGAAGCTTCTTCAGCTCAGAGAAAAAGCACATTTGGGACAATGACGCAATGTTTTCGACCATCAGGCCGAACTTTCCCAGAGAAAACGATTCTTGTTGAGACTCTAGGTCTTAAAACTCAAGTGTGGTTTAACCAGCTTCAATTGAATGGGGTTACAGATAGCAACCTGCCCACAGCAACCTGTAGTATAGTGTTATAGTATGCAAAAGTATAGTCAAGGCGATGGTTTTCCCAGTTGCAACGGATGGCTGTGAAAGTTGGACCGTAAGGAAGGCTGAGCGCCAAAGAATGGAGGCCTTTGAACTCTGGTGCTGGAGAAGACTCCTGCAAGTCCCTTGGACTGCAAGGCCATCCAACCGGTCAGTCCTAGAGGAGATCAACCCTGACTGTTCTTTAGAAGGCCAGATCCTGAAGAGGAAACTCAAATGCTTTGGCCACCTAATGAGAAGGAAGGAGTCACTGGAGAAGAGCCGAATGCTGGGAAGGATTGAGGGCAAAAGAAGAAGGGGACGGCAGAGAAGGAGGTGGCTGGATGGAGTCACTGAAGCAGTCGGCGGGAGCTTAAATGGACTCCGAGCATCCTTTAAAAATCGGACAACAAAAGATGCCAGCTTACCTCTTTCATAATAAGGTGGATTTTATTATAAAATAAAATCTTAGAAGGCACATTTGGAGAAACAGAGGTCTGGTCAGCTGTTAATTGACTGCCACTAGGAAGGGAGGTGGAGATACAGGAGGCTAATTGCTAAAAATGAAAGAGGAATGAAAGGGAGCTATCTGGTCGGATTTGGGCAAATTTTATTCCTAGCTAAAACCGAGGTCCTAGGAATAAAAAATCAGCAGCAACGGATACTTTTCCCACACAAGGATCTTGAAGGCACCGGCTACCTAGCACCATCCGCTAATTGAAAGACTCTACAGCTTCATACAGCCTCTAAATTATATTTATCTACCTACATCTAGACATGAAGGCCCTCAAGAAAAGCCAACATGGAGGCTCATTGTTTTGAATGAGCTGTTTAGAAATAAGAAGCTGGACTAGAAAAAATCTCTCAAGAGTCCCTTCCTTATTTCCCCTCTCTCCCTTCTTCCTTATTTTCTCCTGTGCATCCTTCCTTCCTTCCTTCCTTCCTTCCTCCCCTTTCCTTCTCCCTTTCTTCCTCGATTCCTCTCCCTCCTTTTATTCTTTCCTTCCATTTCCTTCTCCCTTTCTTCTTCCATTCCTCCCTCACTCCTTTTATTCCTTCATTCTTTCCTCCCTCCCTTTTATCCTTTCTTTTCTTTTCCTTCCCCTCCCTTCCTCCCTTTTCATTCTTTCCTTCCTCCATTCTTTCCTCCCTTCCTTTATCCTTCTTCCTTTTCTTTTCCTTCCCCTCCTTCCTTTCTTCCTTCCTCCATTCTTTCCTCCCACCCTCCTTTTATCCCTTCCTTCCTTCCTCCCTCCCTTCCTCCCTCCCTCCCTTCCTTCTCCTTCCCTCCCTCTCTCCCTTAATTTGCAGGCATCTCAAGAGCCTCCAGCTGGGACATTAGATGTTTTCAAAATTCAGTCCCCCCACAACTTTAAAACCCTCTGGCCACTTTCCAGGTTGGCAGCCCTCTCCCCTCTCTCCTTCCCCAAGACAATTATTCTCTTCCAAAGGTTTGGACCGCCGGACCCAAGCTCCTCCTTGGTACCCCATGCGACTAAAACAAGCCTCCCTATCCAGAGAGAGTCTATCAGCTACATGAGAAGCCGGGAGGTTGGAGGTGGGCATCTGAGATTCCCTCCCCACATTGTCAACAAGAGGGACCCGAGCTTGATGGGGTGGTGGGGAGAAGGGGAGGTGTCATCGCTGGGAGCCTGGAAATAAATGCTTTTAAAATCAGGTGATGGACTCTTTTGGGGCAGGGGGAGAAGAGAGTTTTCTGGGCAATTTTGACCTAAAGTTCCAGCAGATTCACCATCTGTTCGACCCTCTGCCCAGCATCTTGAAGGAGGGGTTGGGAGACTTTTCACAACTTTTTGCCCTCCTGGGGGCTTGTGGGGAGGGGTCTCTAAGCCTTAATCTGCCTAGATCCAGCTGAGCTTTCCAGCCTGGGCCGCCCCCCTTTTCAGGCTGATTTCTTTAGGGGGTCCAGGAAGGGGACGTGGCGGGGGGGGGAGTGTTGAGAACAGATGCCAGATCCCCTCCCACACTCTCCCTCTCCCCAGCCTTCCTGGCAGGGCTGTCTTGGGTCGGGAGGCAGAGGGGAAGGGGGGCAGCCAATGCAAAGCCAGACCCCAGGAACTGAGGACCCCCACCCGCATGAGGGTCCACCTGGCAGGGCTGGCAGGAAGATGCCATGTGAGGAGGGTGGGAAGAGTGGGAGGGAAAAACCATACAAAACAGGATCCCCATCCTCCTGGCCTACCTGGCATGGCCGGCAGAAAGGATACCATGGGAGGGGGGAGGGGGAAAGGGGGAGGGAAGAACAATGCAAAGCAGGACGCTCGCTCGCCTTGGCCCACCTGGCAGGGCCGGCAGGATGATAACAGGGGGAGAGGGAGGGAAGGACACTGCAAAACAGGACCCCCGCTCTCCTGGCCTACCTGGTAGGGCTGTCAGGAGGATGCCGTGGAAGGGGAGAGTGGGAAAGGGGAAGGGAAGGACAATGCAAAACAGGACCCTCGCCCTCCTAGCCTACTTGGCAGGGTGGGCCGAACGATGCCACTAGGGAGTGGGGAGAGGGAAGAACAATGCAAAATAGGACCCCCGCTCGCTTGGTCCACCTGGCAGGGCCGGCCAGAGGATGTCACTGGGGGAGGGAGGGAAGGAAGGACAGTGCAAAACAGGACCCCTGCTCTCCTGGCCTACCTGGCAGGGCCAGCAGGAGGAAGCCATGGAAGTGGGGAGGGGGAAAGGGGAAGGTGGGAGAGGGAAAGGGGAAGGGAAGGACAGTGCAAAATAGGACTCCCCTTCCTTCTGGCCTACTTGGCAGGGCCGGCCGGAGGATGCCACTAGGAGAGGGAGGGAGGGAAGGACAGGGCAAAACAGGACCCCTGCTCTCCTGGCCTACCTGGCAGGGCCAGCAGGAGGAAGCCATGGAAGTGGGGAGGGGGAAAGGGGAAGGTGGGAGAGGGAAAGGGGAAGGGAAGGACAGTGCAAAATAGGACTCCCCTTCCTTCTGGCCTACTTGGCAGGGCCGGCCGGAGGATGCCACTAGGAGAGGGAGGGAGGGAAGGACAGGGCAAAACAGGACCCCTGCTCTCCTGGCCTACCTGGCAGGGCCAGCAGGAGGAAGCCATGGAAGTGGGGAGGGGGAAAGGGGAAGGTGGGAGAGGGAAAGGGGAAGGGAAGGACAGTGCAAAATAGGACTCCCCTTCCTTCTGGCCTACTTGGCAGGGCCGGCCGGAGGATGCCACTAGGAGAGGGAGGGAGGGAAGGACAGGGCAAAACAGGACCCCTGCTCTCCTGGCCTACCTGGCAGGGCCAGCAGGAGGAAGCCATGGAAGTGGGGAGGGGGAAAGGGGAAGGTGGGAGAGGGAAAGGGGAAGGGAAGGACAGTGCAAAATAGGACTCCCCTTCCTTCTGGCCTACTTGGCAGGGCCGGCCGGAGGATGCCACTAGGAGAGGGAGGGAGGGAAGGACAGGGCAAAACAGGACCCCTGCTCTCCTGGCCTACCTGGCAGGGCCAGCAGGAGGAAGCCATGGAAGTGGGGAGGGGGAAAGGGGAAGGTGGGAGAGGGAAAGGGGAAGGGAAGGACAGTGCAAAATAGGACTCCCCTTCCTTCTGGCCTACTTGGCAGGGCCGGCCGGAGGATGCCACTAGGAGAGGGAGGGAGGGAAGGACAGGGCAAAACAGGACCCCTGCTCTCCTGGCCTACCTGGCAGGGCCAGCAGGAGGAAGCCATGGAAGTGGGGAGGGGGAAAGGGGAAGGTGGGAGAGGGAAAGGGGAAGGGAAGGACAGTGCAAAATAGGACTCCCCTTCCTTCTGGCCTACTTGGCAGGGCCGGCCGGAGGATGCCACTAGGAGAGGGAGGGAGGGAAGGACAGGGCAAAACAGGACCCCTGCTCTCCTGGCCTACCTGGCAGGGCCAGCAGGAGGAAGCCATGGAAGTGGGGAGGGGGAAAGGGGAAGGTGGGAGAGGGAAAGGGGAAGGGAAGGACAGTGCAAAATAGGACTCCCCTTCCTTCTGGCCTACTTGGCAGGGCCGGCCGGAGGATGCCACTAGGAGAGGGAGGGAGGGAAGGACAGGGCAAAACAGGACCCCTGCTCTCCTGGCCTACCTGGCAGGGCCAGCAGGAGGAAGCCATGGAAGTGGGGAGGGGGAAAGGGGAAGGTGGGAGAGGGAAAGGGGAAGGGAAGGACAGTGCAAAATAGGACTCCCCTTCCTTCTGGCCTACTTGGCAGGGCCGGCCGGAGGATGCCACTAGGAGAGGGAGGGAGGGAAGGACAGGGCAAAACAGGACCCCTGCTCTCCTGGCCTACCTGGCAGGGCCAGCAGGAGGACGCCACGGAAGGGGGGAGGGGGAAAGGGGAAGGGAAGGACAGTGCAAAACAGGGCCCCCTCCCTCCTGGCCTACCTGGCAGGACCGGCAGGATGACAACAGGGGGAGAGGGAGGGAAGGAGAGTGCAAAACAGGACTCCCCTCCCTTCTGGCCTACTTGGCAGGGCTGGCCGGAGGATGCCACTGGGGGAGGGAGGGAGGGAAGGACAGTGCAAAACAGGGCCCCCCTCTCACCTGGCCTACCTGGCAGGGCCAGCAGGGGGATGCCATGGAAGGGGAGAGGGGGAAAGGGGAAGGTGGGAGAGGGAAAGGGGAAGGGAAAGACAGTTTAAAACAGGACTCCCCTCCCTTCTGGCCTACTTGGCAGGGCCGGCCGGAGGATGCCACTGGGGGAGGGAGGGAGGGAAGGACAGTGCAAAACAGGACCCCTCTCCCACCTGGCCCACCTGGCAGGGCCGGCCGGGGGACGCCATGGGAGGGGAAAGGGAGCAAGGGGGGGGAGGAAAGGAAGCCCTTGAGCCAGAGTCGCGCGCTTACCGGCCAGGCCGCCTCCCCCGCCGCCCTCCTGGCCGCATCCGCGGCGCCGCTGCAGCACGAAGAAGCGGTTGCATCGCTCCTGCACCCAGAGCCGCAGCGCGCTCTTCAGCAGCACCTCCTCGGGCTTCAGCCACATCGCCGCCCGCCCGGCCGCCTCTCGCCTCCGCCGCTGATCAGCTGGACGGGGCGGGGCGGGGCCTGGCTCCTCCGACCGCCCTCCACTCCCCCCCCCGCCCACACCCGCGGCGCTCGCCGGGAAATGTAGTGCCGGCGGCGCTTCCGCCGGGCTCGGCGCCTCCCGGGCGGAGGGACGCACGACAAGCCCCGGCATGCAACGCGCGCGGGAGGGGATGGGGGCGGGGCTAGGGAGAAGATAGGCAGGTTAGGTAGGCGGTGGCTTTGGGGAGGGGAGGGGTTCCTGTTTTGATCGCTTTGGGCTATGTTCGGCTCCTCCCAGAATTCCCCAGCATGGGTGTCTCTTTAAAGGTGGGAGGGGGGGGGAACTTCATTTCCCAGAATTCCCCAGCCAGCACGCCCTTTTGAAAGGGGAGGGGGGCTTCAGCTTCTAAAAGCCAGCTAGCATGCCTCTTTAGAGGAGGGGGGGGGAGTTCATTTCCCAGAATTCCCCAGCATGGATGCATCTTTAAAGGTGGGAGGGGACTTCAATTCCCAGAATTCTCCAGCCAGCATGCCCTTTTGAAGGAGGAGGGGGGTTTCAGCTCCCAAAATATAGCCAGCATGCCTTTTTTTTTTTTAGAAGAGGGAGGGACTTCAATTCCCAGAATTCCCCAGCATACATATCATGTTTTCCTGAAAATAAGACCCTGTCTTATATTTTTTTGAACCCTGAAATAAGCACTTGACCTTATTGCCATGCGCTCAAAAGCCCAATTGGGCTTATCATCAGGGGAATGTCTTATTTTGGGGAAAACAGGGTATCTATCTATCTATCTATCTATCTATCTATCTATCTATCTATCTATCTATCTATCTATCTTCTATCCATCCATCCATCCATCCATCCATCCATCTCTTTATCCATCTATCCAGCCAGCCAGCCAGCCAGCCTTTAAAGGTGTGTATGTGTGTGTTATAATTCCCAGAATTTGGCATCTGTTTTTGGCAATAATACAGCTCTCTTCTTTTCCAGTGATTTCTTTTATGCTGCCAACCATCTCATTTCCTCTACTGGCAGTCCTCACGTTATGGCGGCTATCGGTACCCGAAATTCCGTTGCTAAGCACATCCACATCTTAAGGAGTGTTTTGGCTCTTATGGTATACGTTAGTTGTATTTATTATTTTCTAACATGGAGAGCCACTCGCTCGGCGTGAGATGGGCAGCGTACAAATGTAATATCTAATAATAACAACACGTTAATGACCGCATTGCTTAGCAACAGCGATCCCAGGAGTCCCTGTTGCCGTTGTTACTCCAGGACCTTGCGGTTCCTCAGGTGGGAAGAGGTGGAGTCACAGGTAACAGCTGGAGAAACTTGCAACCTCCTGCCGTCTCGGAAATCACTCGGAAATCACTCTCACCTGTGGCTGCATACGATATCCAGGATTCCTGATAGTACTCTGTGTCTTCCTTTTCTTTTATCGTCAGTGTTAATCTGTCCATTTCCGCACAATCTAATATTTTTTAAATTATATCTTCTTCTGTGGGTGTTTCAGCTCGTTCTTCTAGTTTTGTGCAAATACAATTCTTGCTGCTGTCAAAACATGTAATGTCAAATATGCATTCGCTTTATCCTATTTTTCTGGTGTTATGCCTAGCACCGCTACAATTCTACCTTAAGTCAGAAGTGTTTTATGCACCCAAATCTGCAGCTATTTAAACAAATCTCCCCACAACCTGGGGAAAAAAAAAACTATTTAAAAAGAAAAATAGCCAGAATTACCATCTGTATGGTAATCAGTTCCTAGATGGCTTCTCTTCATATCTTGGTAATTAATTTCTCATGTCTTACCTACTTAAGCTAGCTCTCTTGTTTTTTTTAAGAATGGAAATAATTTTTAAGTCGAGATGCATACTACCAAGCAACCTGCTTTGCAGAGTGGAGAGTTGGGTCTCTGCCAGAAATCCACTCGAAGAGACCAGAAGCATTTGAAATGTGGAATTTACAGACGGCTGTTATGTAGAAACTGGATTGACAAAATCAGAAAGGAGGAAGGGATAAGCTGCCTGGGAAAGCCGAGGAAAATCATCAAAACCATTAAAAAGCAAAAATTAGATTATTTCGGACATGGGATGCGACACCCGGAAAAATATGACATCCTTCACTTAATCCTCTGCAAATGAGGTCCAGGCAGAAGAAGACCATCATGGCTTCAAAATTTGAGGGACTGGTTTGGAAAAAACTTAGCAGCACTTTTTTGTGTGGCTGTTGATAAAAATAGGATTGCCAACGTCTGATGATGGATGTAGGAGAAGGAGGAGAAGGAGAAGGAGAAGGAGGAGGAGGAGGAAGAGGAGGAGAAGAACAAGAAGAAGGAGAAGCAATCTTAACTCTGAATTTCTGCAACGGTAGGGTTAGACTGTCGAACAGACGCCAGTTTATATTCAACTGTTTTTATTATTATTCTTATTTTTTTAAAAAAAGGAGAACATCCTAAACAGGCAGTAGTATAGCTTTATTTACATTTTGTATTCAAAGGAATTCAAAGTAGAAATCAGATATTTACAATTTCATCGAACACTATGCGAAAAGGGAGAAAGGCGTATTGATTTTTTTTTTTCCTATTGGAATCAACGTGGAAAAAGTTTCAAAAGGTATTATCTTGGTTCGTCGGTCGACTTAAGCTAGACTTGCAATCAGAAACGGAAACACAGACGCGAGATAAAGTGCATTATTAAATATACGTAATTCACTTTGGTGGATGAGGTTTCTGGGCTCTATGCAAAGGCACCCTGTGTTCCCCTTATTCCCGTCTTAACGCGTTAGAAAAATAATTTTAAAAGTTCACCCATTCATTAATTTCCAGTTTAGCCATGTCCATGCATTGCCTGTTCTGAATATTTACAGTACTCTTTCGGTCTCTTCACTTAGCTGTTTTCTTTGGAAGCAGCAGCAACAGCAAAATAATCCCCTATGAGCGAGGCCTATTCAAGCCTCTCACAAAGTTAAGAGCAGCACTAACTAAAAACTGGACCATTCATTGGGCCGTGTGGCAGCTTGTTAAGATTGCAGCAACAACAACAAAAAAACAACACGGCAAATTTTAAGCACCCCTCCCCAGTACAAAATAAGTTGCATTCTGTTCCCTTGAACATTTTTGCAATGTCCATTTGGTTTCAATTTTACTGTATAATTGGTGAAGGGGTAGTGGAGGAAAGAAAATATTCCCAGTGTGTTTTACCGTCAAGATTGAAAGCTGAAATTTGCTTGGCGATTTAACGCGGCAAGAGGCGACGCTCAAAAAAATCAAGGAAAGGCAAATAAAATTACATAAAAGCCAAGCGAATTCAAACCAGTGCTGAAAAGCAGCAAAGATACACCCGGTGGTTTCGACACCCGAACGATTAAAATGTATTTAAAAAGCTAACTCGATTCATTTAAACTGAATTTGAAGATTGGTATGTAGATATATAGAGAGATAGATATATTTCCTTTTTCCCTTGATGAGTTAATGCTTCCGTGGGATGAACAGCCGAAGTTCTACTGCAGGAAAAGGTGATAACGCTCGGATGTCTTGATAGGATGGTTTTTCCTGGGTGGCATCAGAAAAAAAGAACGATACTAAAACACTAATTCAGGAAAGAAAGAAAAAGAAAGAAAGAGAGAGAGAGAGAGAGAGAGAGAGAGAGAGAGAGAGAGAGAGAACGGGCAGGCCACTCCAGAAAATTGCAATCTTAAAATTGTGTATTTTATCTTGGGGGGTGGGGGGGTGGGAGGGCGGGTGGGGGGTGTCTCAAGGGAACATTGCTGCTACGTCAGTCTTAGCGGTGTCCTCGCGGTGGGATGCTGGTGTCTCAAGCAAACTGCAGTCTTGCTCCAACAGCACCTAGGATTTCACTGGCTGCTCTGGGGCTTCGTCCCCTTCGAAGGCGGGATTGTCAAGATGGGGCAGCGTGTCCACATCCGGGGTCTGCGAAGCGTTGACAAGACGGAGATGGTCACCTTTGGAGAAAGGAAGAGGAGGAGGAGAAGGAAGAAGAGGAGAAGGAAGAAGAGGAAAAGATGGTTCGCTAACTTCTCACAACTTCTCAGAGCAGCTCTTGTACAAGCTACAGCAAGGGTGTCAAATTCAAGGCCTGGGGTGCTTACATCTGGTCGGCGGGGCCATCCTGGAAATAGCGAAGGACTGGCCCCCGGTGGTTCTGCCAGTGGAAACGGAGCTCAAGAGGCCCCCGTGTGGTCCTTCCGAGCTCTGTTTTCGCTGGCAGAGGATTGCAGGAGGCCATCCCAGCTGTAAACGGAGCTCGGCAGCCCATTTTCACTGGCAGAGTGCTCAGTCCATCATAGGTGCCCCCCGACACGAGTGACATCATGTTGGCCATGCTTCCCCCCCCCGGGCCACGGCTCCCGAGATCGAACAAACCTGATGCGGCCCTCAATGAACTCGAGTTTGATATGATATGAGCTACAGGGAGACCTTGAGATGGGAACGTGATGGAGCACGCTGCAAGAGGTGATGGCCGTTAAGCGAGATGGCCCGGCTTAATGACACTTAACTCCCTTGCTCTCTTTGAGGTGGCCATTAAATGAACGTTGGGATTCTTAAAGCAGAGCATGTGGGGGACTTCGGGGTGGAGGTGAGGGTGGAGAATGCCCTTGAGGTCTAGCGCAGGCCCAGACTCACCTGCCCCACGTCTTCTAAAGCAGTGGTCTCCCAACTTTTCTAGCTTTATGAACTGGTTGGGGGGGGGGGAGTGGGAGAGGAAGGGGCTGGTTCCGTGTGACTGGTGGGCGTGCGGTTCCATTTCTGAAAGCAGCGGGCACCATGCCTGCCATTCGCACAAGCGGAGTTGCGCGTGGTATGTCATTCACTTGACACTTCGGCCTGATTCTGAATGGGCCACAGTTGGGGACCCCTGTTCTAAAGTCCCCTCCCCAAGACACCCTGTGCTCCATTTCCTAATCCTTGGGTCCCTGCAGGCATTTCCTTCCCCCACAAGGTCCCTGTGGTCTTTTAGGCCTGGTTTCCACCCCACCAGGCCGCACGTTGGATCTCCAGCCCTAACGTTGGAGGAGGGCAGGCCACACATCCCTAGGCCACGTGGCTGCCTCCCGGAATTCCTTGCAAGCGTGCCGACCTGGCAGCTATTTCCGTGAGGCTACCGTACAACTTAGGGACGAACTGGTCTGTTTTGCTTCCGTAATGTAGCCTGCACAGCGCTGCAGAAGCTTAAACACCTAGTCCTATGTGGTCGAGGATTTCCAGTACAAGCATTTTAACAGATTTAACAGATTAACGGAGTTGGAAGGGACCTTGTGGGTCATCTAGTCCCCCCACCCCACCCAAGCAGGAGACCCTACACCATTTCTGACAAATGGCACTCCAATCTCTTGAAAGCCTCCAGTGATGAAGCTCCCACAACTTCTGAAGGCAACTTCTGTTCCATGGGTTGATTGCTCTCACTGTCAGAAAATTTCTCCTTATTTCCAGGGTTCCTTATTTTATGGTTGAATCTCTCCTTGATCTCCATCCATTTCTCCTTGTCTCACCTTTGAGTGCCTTGGAAAATAGCTTGACCCCCTCCTCTCTGTGGCAGCCCCTCAAATATTGGAAGACTGCTCTCATGTCTCCCCTGGTCCTTCTCTTCACTCGACTAGCCAGGCCCAGTTCCTGCAACCATTCATCATATGTTTTAGCCTCCAGTCCTGGTTGCTCTTCTCTGCACATCTTTTTTATAGTGTGGTGACCCAATATGGATGCAGGATTTTAGGTATGGTCTTACGAAGGCTTTATAGAGTGGTATTAGTACCTCCTTTGATCTTGACTGTATCCCTTTGTTAATGCAATTTAGGATTGCATTGGCTTTTTTGGCTGCTGCCGCAGACTGCTGGCTCATAGCTTGCTGTCCAGTAAGACTCCAAGATCCCTCTCCCAGTTAGTATTAAGCCTGGTTTCACCCAGTCTTTATGTGTGCAGTTTTCAATTTTGATTTTGATTTCTGAATTTTCAATTCAGAGCTTTTATCTGCTAGCAGGATGCAGGGAGAAGAAACTCTTCTATGAACGAGAAGACTGTGGCTGCGGTGGTGGGCTTCGGCCAAGCCACTGACCTTCGATGCCAAGTGGTTTGAAGGCTTAAGCGGGACGTTAATTGGAATTTTAAAAGAAAGGATAGGACTTAATAGGCTTAAAACGCCGTTAAGTTCATAGATCAGTTTGAACAGTTCCGTTGGTTCAAAAAATAGAAACTGAACTTTTCAAGTTAGAAAAGATTATCTGCTGGGGAACGTTTTTGCCAAGTAGGCTAATAATCCTTATTAGCCTTCTACAGTCCCTTAATTTTATTAAGGAGGATTTTCACTCAAAAGCCTTCTTTGAAAGATCCATTCGAGGATTTGCTGGTTTACGAACAAGATCATAACAGCCAAATCCTAAAATGGATTGTGCAAAAGTAAGGCTTTTCATTCAACTTCTATTATTTTGTTCAACTACTACTAAAGTTCCTCTTCTTAAAAGGCTGGCTTTTATTTTTAAAAGAGCTCATTAATTAAATAAATGTTGTGGCCCGCCAGCGGCCACCAGAGCTGGCAGCAGATTTGGACAGTGAGGAGGTTGGGGAAGAACCTGGGCCAGTCCTGGAGTCTGAGGAAGGCTCCGACAAGGGCTCTGCGTTGGAGGCAGAAAGAGGGCCAAAGCCATCTGGTAATTCTTTGCTGCCTCCAGAGTCTCTGGAGTCTGACATCAGCGAGGTAGAAGAACAGCGTCAGCTCATGCACAGAGCTGCCAGGAGACAGGAACAATTATGAAAACAGGGTTGCATTGGGAGTAAGGCTTGGAGATGATTGGCCCCTCCCATAAGACATAAAAGAGAAGCGAACAGAACGTGAGTTTTTGCAGGAAGCAATTATTTTATCTGATTGGTAAAAGCTCTGGGAAAGCTCTGTTTGACTCTGTGCTAAGTTTGGCCTTGCCCTGCATGTAGCAATTAATTCTCTGGCAGCATTCCAAGGGAGATAAGGTGGGTGTTTGTAAACACTCCCCTGAAAGACTATTTGAGAATCCTTTCGGACTGGGAATGACTATCATTCACAGCCGTATGAATTGAACAGGTTTGCTGGGACTAAGGTTGTGCTGTTTACTTTCTAAGGAAGCCTCGATCAGAAATTCAGGAGCTACACCAGACTTCTCCATCTTGTCAGGATAAATCAGAAATGCAATATTGCATTGGCCCTACTCTTTGGGAATTCATGGAGACGGAGTCTTGATAGAGCTAAAAAAAAAATGCTACAATATTTAGTAGCTTAAAAGGTTTACAGGTGTGCACCATGTTTCCCCCAAAATAAGACCGGGTTTTATATTAATTTTTGCTCCAAAAGAAGCATTATCGCTTATTTTCCAGTTAGGTCTTATTTTGGGGGGGAAATACAGTACTAAATGCCTCTGTCTGGTTGACAATCTTAACCGAAGTTTATTTTTCGGTTGGGTCTTATTTTCGGGGAAACAGGATATAAAAGTTGTTGCTGTATTTCCAACAGCAGCAATAACTGCACTGATTTAGCCAATCACCTGTGTTTATGGGACGGCTGGATTAATAAAGTTGTTGTTAATAAGTCTTTTAAGACTGCACATATAAAACAACATCCGGGAACTTCAGAAAACTATTCCTGATGCTGGAACAGTTTTCTAGAGCTTTAAAGCCGGAAGCTTGGGAAATCCAGCCTTTTAGCCAGCAAAGGGACTTAAAAAAAAAAAAAAGAATCGTAACATTTCTCTGTCTTGCTTTCATCTCCACTCCTCAAATCACAGCGCTTAATAAGAGCAGAGAGACAGTTTGGTCTAGTGGTTAAAGGCACCAGGCTAGAAAGTGGGAGATGGTGAATTCTTGTCCTGACGTAGGCATAAAAGCCAGCCGGATAACTTTGGGCCAATCACCAGGAGATTGTGAGTTCTAGTCCCATCTTATGATATGAAAGCCAGCTGGCTGACTTTGACGCACTCACCAGGAGATTGTGAGTTCTAGTCCCACTTTAGGCATAAAAGCCAGCTGGGTGACTTTGGGCCAATCACCAGGAGATTATGAGTTCTAGTCCCATCTTAAAATATGAAAGCCAGCTGGGTGACTTTGGGCCAATCACCAGGAGACGGTGAATTCTAGTCCCACCTTTGCCATGAAAGATGGCTGGGTGACTTTGGACCAATCACTAGGAGACTGTGAGTTCTAGTCCCACCTTAGACATGAAAACCACTAAGAGACAGCGAGTTCTACTCCCACCTTAGGCATGAAAACCAACTGGGCCAGTCCTCTCTCTTTTAGCTCAACCTACCTCACAGGGTTGTTGTTTGGGGAAAACAGGAGGAAATTGTGCTGCATATGTTCACCGCCTTGAGTTATTTGCAAGAATAAAGAAGTGGGATACAAGTAAATAAATAGATAAATAAACGCTATGAACAGAGCTCCTTATATGCTGTACTTCTTTGGGGTATTTTCTATTACTACAATGCTTCTGTTCGAATCTATTTGTCGTAGCTCAGCTGAAGGGAAATCACACACACAGAAACACACACACACAGGACAACAGCACAATCTGTCAGTGCCATCCCTACTTTTGAGCAAAAAGGAACTGAGCTGTGGAATGAATGTAAATTCCCTCTCCACGTGGTGGTGCCACTGAATCCCCAGCAGAGGGCAGCCGATACCGGCCAATTTTTTTTTTTTTAATGCCAAAGGGGAAAACGAAAGGGATGCTTGCTCCAGAGAAAGAACCGAGTGATTGTAAATTTGGGAGAGCCGTAGGAAACTTACTCTCTGGAGTGACACGCTCCTCCGGAGCCGGTTCTTCGGCTCCCTGCACGGAAGCGTACCCTGATGAGGCGGTCTCGCTGTGATTATCTTCTTCGTTAGCCGAAGGGACGTTAGAGGCTTCGCTGGAAGCCGTGGGGGCTTGAGTAGCTTCTCCTTGCTCTTCTATGTCCACCTGCGTCAAGTAGGATTTCAGGAGGAGAAACTTGTTAGCAAAATAAAAGCGATTTCCGCAAAGCTAAAAGCTATCTTCTTGCCATCTACCAGGTTTCCCCGAAAATATGACCTACTCAGAAAGGAAGTCCTAGCTTGATTTTTACATGTGCGGCCAATATAAGCCCTACCCCCTACCCCCAAAATAAGCCCTAATTAAGATCCTGCCCACTCCAGGGTGCATGGGTAAAAATTAAGCTGGGGTGGGGAATGTAGGGGATGGTGGAGCCAGGCTTTGCACACCACGACACCAGCCTTGCTGGCCCATTTCTTCTGCAGCTTTCCTGAAGGCCTTTGCAGCTGATAATAAGAGCTCTGGATCAATTCAGAGCTATGTTATCAGCTGTAGAGGCCTTCAGGAAAGCCTTGCCGGCCGCGGAAGAAAAACCTGAAGGCCTCCAACAGCAAAAAGGAGGCCAGGGGTGCTGCTCAGCAAGTGAGGTGAGTCAGTGGACGACATCCGCCCCCCTCCCAGAAATAAGACCTAGTGAAATCACATTCACTACTTTCTGGGGTTTTTTCTTCTTCTTTTCATTCTGGCAGCCAGCAGAAAGAAGAAGAAAAAAACCCAGAAAGTAGTGAATGTGATTTCACTCAATTAGGGTTGCAGAAAAATCTTGGTTACGTAGGAAAAACCTGGCTTAAAGGAAAACTCTCTCTCTCTCTCTCTTTATGCCAGGGATTTTCCTCCGTATATCAAGATGTTTCATAGCCTAATTTTCAGTGAAATCTCAATTCACCAGCTTTTAGGCTTTCCTAAACATTACAGCATTTTGCTATCTGTCTGAATTTATGAGGGAGACTGGAATAGATCTATTTCTATCTCTTTAGGTTTCATCAGCCAGCCACACCCTAAAAGCTGGTGAATTTGAGATTTCACTGAAAATTAGGCTATGAAACATCTTGATATATGTAGGAAAATCCCTGGCATAAAGAAAGATACACATAAAGACCTACAAAAATAAAATAATATAGATAGATAGATAGATAGATAGATAGATAGATAGATAGATAGATAGATAGAAGACAGGGTCTTATTTTCCGGAAAACATGGTATGTTTAGTGTACTGTTCCCCGAAGGGATTTTAATTGCCCTTCCAAGAGGATTAATGAACAGAACCTGCAATCTTCTTTTGCATGGAAAGCAACTTTAGAAACAGGTGTGGAGGACTTGCACGGAAACCGTTGTTAAATTTCCTCCTTGTAAATGGGCAAAAATGTCTTTCCAAGAGGATTAAGGGCAAGGCAGTTGTTTTCTAGAGCAAATTCGGTAATAGCAAAAAAAAAAAAAAAAAAAAAAAAAAGCAGGTAATGAGTAACTTAACTACAGGTTTACCTCAATTCCCAAAGCCTTGAGTATGTCACATTTACACATGGGGCAGGTCCTATGCTCCAGCAGCCAGGGATCAATACAGCTCTTGTGAAACAGATGACTGGGAACGAAAAAGAAAAGAATTTATAGCACAACTGAACAGATCTGAGCAACATTTTTTTGTTTATATATATATATAGAGAGAGAGAGAGAGAAAGAGAGAGAGAAAGAGAAAGAGACCTGGTTCACACATTATCCTATGTTTTGCTTAGTCATGGTGTGCTAATCAATCACTACTAGGTTTGGTCACATATCATACAGGAATATACCACACCAGAATATTAGTGTACTTTTTGTCTTGTTGTCTTTTAAATCCAATTGCTGTTTAAAAGGGCACAGAACTTTATCATCATTCAACAGTTAAAATAGGGAGTCTTGATATGCATACTGTAATATAGGTCTACTCGTAGGAATAGTCTTAGGCAAATATTTATGTTATTTTAGGAACCTAACAAAATGTGAAGATCTCGAATTTGCATTTATTTAAAATATAGTCCTATCTACCTTTCTATCTTTCTATCTATCTATCTATCTATCTATCTATCTATCTATCTATCTATCTATCTATCTATCTATCTATCTATGTATCTATCTATCTATGTATCTATCCATCCATCCATCCATCCATCCATCCATCCATCCATCCATCCTCCTCCCTACCCCTAATCTATAACTAATTTATACCTATAATCTCTATCTCTATATGTATATCTATCTATACATGTATGTATGTATGTATGTATGTATGTACCGTGTTTCCCCAAAAATAAGACCCTGTCTTATATTTTTTTAAACCCTGAAATAAGTGCTTGGCCTTATTGCCATGTGCTCAAAAGCCCAACTCGGCTTATTATCAAGGGATGTTTTATTTGGGGGGAAACAGGGTATTTATGTATGTTTAAATGGTAATCCAAAACTAAATGCAATTATAGCATTCTGGACCAGAGATTTCCAACCTTGGCAACATTTAAGATTGATAAGCCTGGATAGCTCTGCAGACTATGCACCCTAATTAACATCCAGCTGTCTGCAATTACTCCATGTTCGAATCTCCCCAGGCTCAAGGTTGACTCAGCCTTCCATCCTTTCTAAGATAGGTAAATTGAGGACCCAGTTTGTAGGGGCAATAAGCTGACTTTGTATAAATATACAAAAGTATGAAGGCTATTGCTTAACACATTGTAAGCCACTCTGAGTCTTCGGAGAAGGGTGGCATATAAATCAAATCAAATAAAAAAAACCAAACAAACCTTCAAATCCCAGAATTCCTCTTGCTGGCAGGGGGAATTCTGGGAGTTGAAGTTCACCAATCTTAAATGTTGCCAAGGTTGGACACCCCCAATCTAGACTGTTCAATTCCACCTGAACTCGACTGATAAGTGTTGTTTGAGCCAATTACCAATCGTAAGAAACAAAATCCGAGCCAGTGAAAACAGCTCCCCAGGAGCACAGGGGAAGAGAGAAGGAGAACGAGCAGGAGAAGGTTAGGGGAGGGGAAATAAAAAAAAGAATTAACCTACTTGCAGGTTAAAATTCGGACGACATCATTTGGTTTGTAGGCTTCAATGCACACCGCGCAGCTGTCTGCATCGGGGCCGGTTTCCTTCAAAGAAAAGAAGAGCAAGAAAACATTTCTTCTTGTGTTCAACTAACTGGAGGATGTACAACAATGGGAGGGACTAGGACTCAGCTGACTTCCCCTCGAACGGACGGTCTACCTGCTTTGCAGACTATGAAAATGATGTTTTACAATGCAGAGCTAACAAAGATGGGATTTCCGAGAATCTTCTAGAGCAGCGCCAGAGACGAGTTCCGTGAAGTTTTTCGATGGACCAGAACGGGCGTGGTTTCGCGTGCTGCCTGCATCCTGCGGATGGGGGCTTCTGCTTGTTTGCGTGGCCCAGTTTCTGGCATGCCGTGGCCTTGTCCACGGCCCAGGGATGGTGGACCCCTGATCTAGAGGCAAGGTATTAGAGCAGGGCAGGGGTGCTATTCAGCAGGTTCTGACAGGTTCTGGAGAACCAGTAGCGGAAATTTTGAGTAGTTTGGAGAACCGGCAAATACCACCTCTGGCTGGCCCCCGAGTGGGGTGGGAATGGGGATTTTGCAGTATCCTTCCCGTGAAGTGGGGAGGGAATGGGGATTTTGCAGTATCCTTTCCCCTGGAATGGGGGTTTGTAGTATCCTTCCCCTGGAATGGGGAGGGAATGGGGGTTTTGCAGCAGTATCCTTCCCCCGGAATGGGGAGGGAATGTGGATTTTGCAGTATCCTTCCCCCCGGAGTGGGGAGGGAATGGGGGTTTTGTAGTATCCTTCCCCCGGAGTGGGGTGGGAATGGAGATTTTGCAGTATCCTGCAACTCCATGCACCTGGGAAAGTAGGAGGGGTGATTTTAGTAGAGTGAATATAGTTAGACATAATAGCATTCTTCCTTTCTGTCAAGATCATGGTAGTTATGCATCTACAAGAGGAAGTGGTTGCAGGGATGGCTCAAGTTGGGACGGATGATGATTTCGGCTTTTGAGTTACTGAGGGAAAACCCGGAACCCTGAGATTCGGGTTTTCCCAGTTGTGCCAGTATACCTACTCAAATAAAACTGAACTTTGACAAATGACTGCTTTGGAGTTTTTATTTGGAGTTGGGGACTTTCTGGAACGCTGACAGGAGATCTTGCAATATCCTTCCCCCCGGAGTGGGGAGGGAATGGAGATTTTGCAGTATCCTTCCCCTGCCACGCCCACCAAGCCACACCCACAGAACTGGTAGTAAAAAAACCTGAATTCCACCACTGGAGCAGGGGTGTCAAACTCGATTTCATTGAGGGCCACATCAGGGTTGCGTTTGACCTTGGGGGGGAAGGCTGGGGTGGACGTGGCCAGCTCAACATCACTTGTGTCCGGGGGGTGGGGAGGGGTGGGGTGTATCTGTGGTGGCCCATGTGCTCTGCTAGCAAAAAACGGCTCCCAAGCTCCGTTTTCTGCTACGACAGCCTCCTGCAACCTTCCGCCAGCGAAAAAAGACCTGGGGAGTAGTTCCATTTTCGCTGGCCGAGGCACCATGGGCTGGTCCTTCGATGTTTCCAGAGCAGCGCCGTGGACAAGATCTAAGCATTCTGCGGGCCGCATTCAGCCTGTGAGCCTTGAGTTTGACACCCCTGTTGTTAGAGTTAATAGGTGTCAGGGCTCCGACAAATGCCCTAATGAACATATGAGCCAGACTAGCAAAGCTTTGCGAGTTGAGAATAGGTTCTGTAGAAACACACAGGCTACAACTAACCAATAGCAACACCTTCTACAACAGGGGTGCCAAAACTTGTGGCCTGCGGGCCGGATGCATCACGCGCCGGCCACGCCCATCCCTGGTTTAGCAATGGTGGGGGGGGGGGAGTCACGAAGCATCATGTGATGATGTGAGTTTATGACACACCCTTATTCTACAACAACAATCTAGGCGAGATGGGTCACCTACCAGTCAAATCAATAAACAAACCCCATGTTTTTATTTGGGTCTGCCTCTGGAATTGCCCTCCCTTTTAAAATTAAAAAGATAAACCTAGAGCCACAATATAACCTTTTATTTATTTATTTATTTGGCTCCCGGAAATTAACTGGGTGTAATTCGTTGAACGAGTCATCACCTCCTGAACAAACTTCGACGAAACTGTTGTTTAAAATCAACCCTCCGAATCACGTTCTCTCTCTCTCTTTTCACTCCGACTTGTGTTCAAACAAGGAGCCTGGTGGAGCAGTGGACTAAAGAGCTGTTAAATAGCATTTAGCTGCCTGCGATTACTGCGAGTTCGAATCTCACCAGGATCAAGGTTGACTCAGCCTTCCATCCTTTCAAGGTAGGTAAAATGAGGACCCAGATTGTGGGGGCAATAAACTGACTTTGTGAGACTTCCGGTTTCGATCTCTTCGGCGCTGGGCGGCTCGTTTGATCGTCCGCCGCCCCCGCCGCTTGTAGAGCCGCTTTATTACTTCAAAAGCGGCTTGGAACGCTCCCCCTTTGCAGTGGGGGGGAGCGAGAGTGGGCAGCAAAGGTTGAACCCCAGAAGTGCAGCCAGGGTGGTCTCTAAGCCCTGGTAAGCGCTTTTGTTGGGGCTCCCTATTTAAGCTGCTGAAGCTCCGAGCGGCGTGGGACTTCTGCCTGTCAGAACAAGCTGGAGAGGAATCGAAACGAACGAAGCTAATTCCCAAGTGAAAAACAACTAGCTTGGTGAGATCCTTTGATGAATATAAAGTTCTTAATGAGTTTTTCTTAAAAATTTGGAAAGCAAGCTGTTTGAAGTTAAAGTGTGTGAAAATGGCGCTTGATCAAAGCAGAGTCAGTGAAAGCGGAAGGAGAAAGTGAAACAAGAAAGCGAAAGTGTGTTTGGCTGTAATTGGACTTTGTTTATTCACAAGTTTTACAAGTTTTTTACAATAATAGTTCTTTAAAGTATCTTTTCCTCATAAAAGTTAATGGAACTTGCTC
The DNA here is from genome assembly GCA_030761175.1 of Masticophis lateralis. NCBI lineage: Eukaryota > Metazoa > Chordata > Lepidosauria > Squamata > Colubridae > Masticophis > Masticophis lateralis. The sequence continues at coordinate 4,872,147 of JAUDYJ010000011.1, forward strand.
CTCTTTTGTAAACCTGGGGAGATCAGGAAAAGGAAGAAGATTCTTTTCTTTTTTGCCTGGATTTAAGCTCTGTACAGGCATGACTTCAAAGAGAGCAGGGGGGGATTCCCCCACACACCAAACAAAGGAAAAGCCAGTGTCAGCTTCAAAGTAGTTAAAACAGACACAGGATTGTGATATAGAAGATTTGAAAGCATTTATACAGAAATATATGGGAGAACTCTCTGGCCAAATGAGTAAATTGGATGAAAGGTTGAATAAAAATCAAAAAGAAATGAAAACAGTGGTGGGGGAAGTTAAGGAGCTGGTGGAAGAAAAAACTGAAGGATTACAGCAGAGTGTAACTAAAGTAGCCACGGTTCTTACTGATGCTTTACTGGCGATTGAGAAAAAAGTGGAGGACTTAAATCTTGAGGTTGAAGCAAACAAAAAGGAAGTAAAAGAACAGATGTTTAAGGTGGGGGTGCAAAGCCAGAGGTTTGAAGAGGAGATTACCATGCTACAATTTCGAAATATGGAATTTGCTCTAAGATTAAGAGGCCTAAGAGAACATAATCGTGAAAACCTGAGGGCAACCTGTGTGGAGGTGTTGGCGAAGATTTTGAAAGTTGAACCAGAGGTGGTGGATAATAGAATAGACAAGCTGTATAGAGCCAACTCACGCATTGCAAAACAGAGAAACTTGCCAAGAGATGTTGTAATTTACTTTACTGAGAGGAAATTGAGAAATGACATTTTGCAATACTCTTTTCAGTCCACGCTTCTACATGGTGGCAATCAAATTGGGGTTTTCAAAGAATTACCACCAAAGATGTTAAGAGACCGGAAAGACTTTGGTTTCCTTGTGAATGAGTTGAAGCGGCGTCAGATTCCATTTAGGTGGGATGTCCCTGTTGGTATTGTTTTAAGATTTGAAGATGTGAGATATCGTATCAATTCGGTGGAGAAGGCGGAACAGTTCTATAACAATGTGTTGAAAAAAGTTCCTTCACCTCGCTCTTCTACACTTATACCTATTGAAGATATCTCAGTTGAGCAGGTTTTTCAACAGGGACTGCTAAAGGAAGGTCAAGAAGCCCCAAGGGAGGAAATTCTAGGTGCAGTAGGAGGGGTATTAGAAGATTCATTAATAGATATCCCTGAGGTGAAACCAAAGCAATCCAGAGCCACAAGAGAGGTGGAACCGGATTTGGATTTACTGATGCAAGAACCCCAGAACCAACGTATAACCAGAGCGGCAGGGAAACAACGATTGGAAACATATCGGGAGAAGACACCACAGGAGGTGAAGGAAGCGAATGGGAAAAAGTTATACTCAGAAGCTGTGGGAGGAGCAAGACCGAAGACGTCGGCGGTTGCGGGAACTCTTCGCGAATTGCTTCGAGAGCTTCAGCCATCGTCAAAATGATACTTAAAATTTTATCTTGGAATGTGAATGGTTTGAATTCACCGCAGAAAAGAAGAAAAATATTTCACTATCTAAAACAATATAATAATGATGTTGTCTGCTTACAGGAAACTCATATAAGAACCCAGGACCAGAAGCTTTTAATCTCAAAAATTGGATTACAATTTATATCTTCTAGTGGGGCCAAAAGAAATGGACTTGTCTTCTACATTGCTAAAAGAATACCAGCTAAACTTATAGAAGCGGACGATGAGGGGAGATATGTTGCTGTCGTAATAACTGTACAGAATGTTGAAGTGCTTTTAATTGGCATCTACGCCCCGAACCAGCAACAGGAAAGTTTTTATAAAATGTTGAATGAGAAAATTTTGCAGTGGAATTACAAATCTTTCTTGATCATGGGAGATTGGAACGGGGTGATTGATGTAACATTGGATAAAAAGACATCGGCCAAGAAAGGGAATAAGTTACCACAGACTTTTTTTGCCATGAAAGAAGAATTAGAGTTGAAGGATGTTTGGAGAATTCATCATCCAGATGAATTGGATTTTACTTTCTTTTCAGATAGACATAAATCTTTCTCGAGAATTGATTTTATGCTGGCTACTACTGATTTACTTAATGTAGTGACAAAAACAAAAATTCTTCCTAGAACTTTAACAGATCACAGTCCAGTCTGGATTGAGATGAACCCAGGCAAGAGAGAAAGGAGATCTTGGCGTATGAATGAGAATATTTTCAGACATGAAAAGTATATTAAGGAGCTAAAGGAACAAATTAAAGAATTTTTTTATATTAATTTGAATAAAGGTACACCCATTGAGATAGTTTGGGATGCATGTAAGGCCTATATGAGGGGTGCACTGATACATATGAATTCTAGACATAAAATAATTCGACAGAAGTCGAGATTGGACTTGGAGACGGAGATAAAGGATAAAGAACAATTGCTCATTAAGAATCCGACTGACGAAAAGGTATTGTTAACTATAAAACTCCTGAAAGATCAATTTCAAATGCTGATGGCTGAACAAACAGCAACTAATCTGCAGTATGCTAAACATAATACTTTTTGTAACGCTAATAAACCTGGCAGATGGTTGGCTTATACTTTGAGGAAACAGCAAAATTCACGTATGATAAATGCTATTGAGTATAAAGGGAAACGAATACATCAGCAAAACTTAATACATCAAGCTTTTTTAACCTATTATTCGAAATTGTATCAAGCCGATAAAGTTAAAGAAGATCTTATCGATGAATATTTGCACAAGAAGAGAGTTACAAAAATTTCTAGCACACAAAGTGACAGACTGGAGCGACCTATAACATTGGAAGAGATTTCATATGCAATAAAACAATTGAAATTATCTAAAGCTCCTGGGACAGATGGTTTGACAGCAGTTTTTTACAAGACCTTGCAAGAGGAACTGATAGAGCCTCTTAAAGACTTGTTTTGTAATATTCAACAGGGGGGAAAAATACCTCCCTCGTGGAAGACGGCTTTTATATCATTGATACCTAAAGAAGAAGACTCTGCTATACCTGAAAATTTTAGACCAATATCTCTCCTGAATACGGACTATAAAATTTTTGCTAAAGTATTAGCCAACAGATTGATGCCAGTTATTCAAGATGTGATTCATGAAGACCAAGCTGGTTTTATAGAAGGCAGATACATGAAAGACAATGTTAGGCAACTCATAGATTTGTTGGAATATCTTGATGAAAAGAAACAGATCTCTGCGGTGCTGGTGTTTTTGGATGCGGAGAAAGCCTTTGATCGAGTCAACTGGGATTTTCTAAAAAAGATTTTGCATAAGATGAATTTTGGAGATCAGTTTATACAAGCAATCTCGGCAATTTATCAAGAACAGATAGCACAGATTATTATTAATGGCAGTTTGACTACTAATTTCAATATACAGAAAGGGACAAGACAAGGCTGCCCATTATCTCCACTATTGTTTATTTTGACGCTAGAAGTGCTGCTGAATGCTCTACGGGACTCGGACAAAATGAGTGGAATAGTTGTAAGGCAAATAGATTACAGAACAAAGGCATTTGCAGATGATCTGATTGTTACCCTAACACGACCTTTGGAATCTATCATACAGATGAAAAATATTATAGAGGAATACGGTCTGGTTTCAGGTTTTAGCCTGAACCAGAAAAAGACTAAGATGATAGTTAAAAACATGCTGGAACCACAAAGGAAAGAGCTTGAAAGGGTGGCAGGCTTTGAAATAGCTACAAAGGTGAAATATTTAGGGGTTCAAGTTGCAGCATCTAATAAAAAACTCTTTCAAAATAATTATGAAGAACTTTGGCATAAGATTCAAAAAGATCTTGATACATGGAAAAAACTGCAACTTTCTCTGCTTGGTAGAATTGCAGCTGTTAAGATGAATGTTCTACCTAGATTTCTGTTTCTGTTTCAAATGATTCCGGTGCTTAAAAATGATAAATATCTGATGGACTGGCAAGCAGGCTTAAATAAATTTATTTGGAGTGGGAAAAAACCAAGAGTTAAATTTAAGATTATGCAAGATGTACGTGAACGTGGTGGCCTTAAAGTTCCAAATCTACGTTTATATTATGAAGCAGCAGCATTGATACAGGTCGGAGATTGGATTGGAATAACCAAAAGAGATATTTTGAACATAGAAGGCCATGATTTGCAATTTGGATGGCATGCATATCTACTTTATGAAGATAAGAGAGACAGTGTATTTAATAGGCATATTTTAAGACACGCTTTGCTGAGAGTTTGGAAGAAGCACCAATTTCAATTGGATTACAAAATACCTTTGTGGTTGGATCTTGGGCATATTTTGCCAAAAATAAAGTCACTCGGGGGGTTGTTGTACAAAGAGATACTTTTTATTGATGGGGGCAGTTGGTGTTTGAAGTCTTGGAATACTCTGTTGGAAGATGGAGTCAATTTAACTTGGTTGCAGTACTTTCAACTTCAAGCGAGATGGAGAGAAGATCAGAAAATTGGACTAATGCTACATGAAGAGGACTTGATGACTCAGATAAAATGTAAAGGACCGATGCATATTAAACGATTGTACAATTTACTGTTGGAGAGAGATTCAGAGGGGGAGTTAGTTAAAGATTGCATGATTAAATGGGCACAGAATTTTGATCAACCAGTAATGTTAGAAACATGGGAAAAGATCTGGGTCCAGAACGTTAAATTCACGCAAGCACAGAACCTAAGGGAAAATTTTTATAAAATGTTCTATAGATGGCATTTAGATCCCAAAAAATTATCATGTATGTATCCAAATGTTCAACCCAAATGTTGGAGGTGTGATTGTTTGGATGCAACATATTTTCATATTTGGTGGACATGCAGGAAGTTGAAACCATTTTGGATTAAACTTTGGTGGGTGATGCAGAACATTTTGAAGAAGAAGTTGGAGTTCTCTCCTCAGTTCTTTTTGTTGGGAATAGTTAAGGGTTTTTCAGTAATTGATACTAGGTTAATATTGTATATGATTTCTGCAGCCAGATTACTGATAGGTCAATATTGGAAGAAAGACAAAGTGCCTACCATAGAGGAATGGATATTGAAGATGTCTAATCTGGCAGAGATGGCAAAAATTTCTGCATACCTAAAGGAAAGGACCCATGAAGCTTTTGTCAAGGAATGGAGGAAATGGGTTGATTATATGAAGAAGAAATATCAAAGCAAGAAATTTCAAATAGTGCTCAGTTGAATTAGAGTTAGAATGTATTTAAGTAAATGTATGGATAGTTATGTGGTTTATTATTATTATTAAACTGAAGAATTTATAATAGATGTAGAGTTTAAAATTTAAGATCACTAAATGTTAGTATAGTTAGTATACTTAAATAATTGTATGAAAGGTATAGTTATATGGTTAATTATTATTATTAAAATGAAGAGTATATAACTGAGGTATAGATTTAATTTTAAAGAGAATGTATTAAGCTTATTTAGCTAAATTGTCTTAATCTAATATGTTTAGATTTATAAGTATGTGAATGTTAGTGAAGTGTTAATAGTTAATTTCTTTGCAAAGGGATCTCGCCTTTAAAGAATGTTGAATATGATAAGATTAATGTTTGTCAAATAGCGGAAGTCAAGGGAGGGGGGAGGGATAGAAGGGATAGGATGGGGGGGGGGAAGGGGAGGGGGAAGGGGGGGTCTTTATATTATAAAATGTAATGTAAAACTTTTTCAATAAAAAAAAAAAAAAAAAAAAAAAAAAAATAAACTGACTTTGTATTAAAAAAAACACCGCTTGGGGGGGGGCGAAAGCCCTACTAAGCAGGTATGTACAAAAGTATGAAGGCTATTGCTTAACGCATTGTAAGACGCGTTGAATCTCCGGAGAAGGGCGGCATATAAATTGAACCAATAAACAATAATAATAATAATAATAATAATAAACTCCTCTTCTTTGCTGTAAGGAACTAAGTAGGAGAATCAAACTGGCCCAGCGTAACAGGCGACATTTTGACATTATAAGCCTGTGATGGCGCACCTTTGGCACACGTGCCTGAAGTGGCAAGTGGAGACATGTCGCCTGGCACTTGCGCCGTTGCCCGTTCCTCTTCCGGGTTTCTGGTGCGCACGACGATCAGCTGACCTTTTTGTATGCAGTAGTGCTGGAAACTAGAAGAGCTGATCTTCCTTTTTCCTGCATGAACATGCACGCCAGCCAGCTGATCGTTGTATGCGCATGTGTGCTAGAAACCTGGAAGAGTAGCTGGCTGAAACCGGAAGTTCATTTTCAGGTACCCTGGGCAGCTCCTCTTCTGGGTTGCGGCCCAGGCGTGCAAGCATGCCCTTTTCGGCACTTGGTGCCGAAAAGTTTCACCGTCACTCAGTAGTGAGTTTTACTTACCTTTGCTACCAGCGCCTTCACAGAGTGTCCATGATGATAGAACCGGTAGAAACCCACCCTTGCCTTATAGGACATTTAAAACCAACGAACTAGGGCCGTTATGGCGAACCTATGGCACCGGTGCCACAGTGGCACGTGGAGCCATATCGTTGGGCACGCGAGCTCAGCTCCGGCACGCATGCATGCACCGGCCAGCTGATTTTCAGGCCTTCTGGGCCCACCAGAACATTGTTTCCGGCCTCTAGAGGGCCTCTGGGGAGAGTGGGGAAGGCCGTTTTTGCCCTCCCCAGGCTCCTAGAAAGGCTCTGGAGCCTGGGGAGAGCGAAAAATGGGCCTACCAGGCCCACCGTGCCATCGTGTGCCATAAGTGGGATGCGGGGTGCATAGAATTATGGATGTGGGCACGCATGCGTGTGACCCCACCACGCTCCCCCCGTTTTTGGCTCGCAATGGCAAAAAGGTTAGCCATCACTGAACTAGGGATATAGTTATTTTCTGGAACGGTTAAGAGGAGGTGGCTGGGCAGCCGCCTTTTTTTAGACCAGTGCAACCTGCACGGAAAGAGGATGAATCCGTCTCCTTGTTCTTTTTTGGGTCGTACCTCGTCTCCCTGTTTCAATGTGCGCAGCTGTAGCTGTCCAATCGCTTTCCTGGCGTCCGCTTTCAGCCGTCTCTGTAATAGACAAGCAGTGTGTCAGCGCAGAACTGGTTCTCCTCTCCCAATGTTTAGATATGCTGTACAATTAACAATGGGCAAGGGTGTTTCTTTAGGAGAGATGGAGCAAACCTACCTAGGAGTATTACCCAGGGCCTAATTATAAGTCAAGAGTCTGCAGGTATGTGGTTTGAAGTGTTTACTTGGCACGTACAAAAATATTACCTAGTTTATACAGGGGGTTTGTAGCCAAACGGGAAACATTCAGGTGGAAATTCCCACATGCCAACTGAATTGTTTTCAAGTGACTGTTTAAGGTGAAAAGAAGGTGAAAAAATGTCTTGCCTGAACTTGCTTCACGCTCTCCCAAGCTCCTTTCTAGAGAATAACAGAGTTGGAAGGGACCTGGGAGGTCTTCTAGTCTATCCCCCTGCTTAGGCAGGAAACCCTACATCATTTCCGACAAATGGTTATCCAATCTCTTCTTAAAAACTTCCATTGTTGAAGCATTTACAACTTCTGGAGGCAAGCTGTTCCACGGATTAATTGTTCTCACTGTGAGGATATTTCTCCTTAGTTCTAGGTTGCTTCTCTCCTTGATCAGTTTCCACCCATGGCTTCTTGTCCTGTCCTCAGGTGCTTTGGAGAATAGCTGGACTCCCTCTTCTTTGGGGCAGCCCCTGAGACACAGGAACACTGCTATCATGTCTCTCCTAGTCCTTCTTTTCATCAAACTAGATGAGAATATGGACTGCCCAGAACAGGAATGGAAAAATGGAAGAAGCTCATTTCAGATGCAGTTCTGCAAATTTCTGCTATGTTTCAGCCAAAGCATACATCTCTTTGAACTGGCCTCCGCCAATTTTTTTTTCCCCCCTGTAGAAGTGAAAACCATGCGTATACCTTGTTTCCCTCCAAATAAGACATCTCCCGATAATAAGCCCAATCGGGCTTTTGAGCACATGGCGGTAAGGCCAAACTCTTATTTCAGGGTTCAAAATAAAAAATAAGACAGGGTCTTATTTTCAGGGAAACACGATATATATTCATATATAAAATGCATATATAAAAGAATGCATATATTCATATAATATAGCGTGTGTGTGTGTGTGTGTGTCTACTCTCAAAATGACACTATGGGGCTTTGCACACCAGAACAACAAGACACAAGGACAGTTTTTCCCTGAATGCCATCACTCTGCTAAACAACTAATTCCCACAACACTGTCAAATTAACTACTAAGACTGTATTACTATTCTTCTCCTCATCCTTACTAGTACCTACCTCTTCCCACTTGTGGCTATATCCATGTTGCTTGTATCTTTACAACTTACATTGTTTTGATTGTTTCCTAGTATGATTTGATTGCTTATTAATATCCTATAACTATCACTAAGTATTGTATCTTATGATTCCTAACGAATATATTTTATTTGTTGTTTATGTACACTGAGAGCTTATGCACCAAAGACAAATTCCTTGTGTCCAATCACACTTGGCCAATAAAGAATCCTATCCTATCCTATCCTGTCCTGTCCTGTCCTGTCCTCTGTCCTGTCCTGTCCAGTCCAGTCCAGTCCAATCCAGTCCTACCCTACCCTACCCTACCCTATGGATAGATAGAGATAGATAGATAGATAGATAGATAGATAGATAGATAGATAGATAGATAGATAGATAGATAGGTTAGGTAGGTAGGTAGATACGTATAGAAATAAATATATCTCTATATCCATCCATCCATCCATCCATCCATCCATCCATCCATCCAAAAAAACCCAACCCTAATCTGGCTAGAAGTAGTTCATTTTTCTTGCAGGCACGACCGAGATGGTAATAAAACTATATTCTGTGTTTTTAATCTTGCTGATGAGTGCCAACTACTGTGGATACGGTTTGAAAAATCTCCTCCGTCTTTGATTGCTTTGACAGCCAACTGCAGTGATATCAGAAGCTTTTCACCGTCATCCAGTGGCACGTATTAGATTAAACCGTCATAGATATTTAATGATCTCGAAAGATTCACGTCCTTTTATGAGGCTGTAAATACAGATGAGCTAGCACGCATTCATTTCGCGCCGAGGCAAACTCATTAAGCCTCGGCAAATTAATTTTAGTTTGGATAGGAGACGCAAGCGAAAGGTTGTAATTATACACTGGAAAAACTTGAAGTGCTTCTAACAAAGGGAGCCTCCAAGGTGCTAAGCCAGCTATGCGCAGAAAATCTATAAAGGAGAACACACCAGTTTTGCTTCAAGGATTTTGGAGGTGATAAGTCTTGGCAGACTCTTAAAGGATGTTGCTTGAGCTATTTAAAAAATCCATAAAAGTATTCCAAGAATTTATTTACCGACCTTGGAAAACAGCTGTTCACTAAAAGCTGAAATTATGCAGAAAAGTATACTTTTTTGAGTTATTTACTGGCTGGGACAAGACTATTTCCAACTAGAATCCAGACTGGCCCATTAAAAAAAAAGAGAAAAGAATAAAAAAGAATTCAAACGCAATAAAAATTCCACAAATTCCTCCCAAATCAAGAAATGCATTATATTATTAAGTTATGTCTCCGGATATATGCTAATACCTTGGAGGTCTCTACTTTGCGTGGAGGCTCATTCAATTTCATTGTACACATGTTGTGCATTGACAATAAATAATTGAATTTGATGAGTTTGTCAGAGGAGTGGCTTAAGGACTGATAAGTTTTGACAGGCCTTTATGAAGCATAAAAGGGATGCGGTGGCTCAGTGGCTAAGACACTGAGCTTGTCGATCGAAAAGGTCGGCAGTTCAGCGGTTCGAATCCCTAGCGCCACGTAACGGGGTGAGCTCCCGTTCCTTGTCCCAGATTCCGCCAACTTAGCAGTTCGAAAGCACGTCAAAAATGCAAGTCTCGGCGTTTCTTGCCTGCCTGTGCTGGACAAGTTAAACATGAATGAAAGCTTGGATTTAACTCAGTTTAATAACAGCTACACAACAGCTCTTCAGCAAACACCGGATCTCTAAGTAAGAATAAAGTTGGAGCTGAGAGCGTTTGCCACTCAGCTCTCTTTTATAGGTCCTGCTGCCGGTGTCTCCTTCATCATCATCAGCTGTTATGCGAACCGGCTGCCGTCTTTTTAAATCTGTGGAGCGTTGCATGGGTTGTGGGCTTATGACATCATCGGTCTGCATCTGCCTCTTCCACGCTGCAGCATCCTCAGCTCGGATAAGGGATTCCTGCCTCCAGCAGCCCACGGTCAGTTTTACCAAGCCCCATTAATACCACCACCTACATCTCTGCATCTATCGCCCCATCCCTACGGCTGTCACCAACACCCGTGCCCATTATTATGATAGAAACACTGTTTGGCTACCTGGCGTTGCCCCTCCCATTCGGTAAGGTGTTGAGGAAGGTTGACGCTTGACAGCAAGTAGAAAAATAGGGACCACTTTTGGTGGGAAGGTAACAGTGTTCGGTGCGCCTTTGGCATTTAGTCATGCCTGTCATATGACCACGGAGACGTCTTCGGACAGCGCTGGCTCTTCGTCTTTGAAACGGAGATGAGCACTGTCCCCTAGAGTCAGGAATGACTAGCACATATGTACGAGGGGAACCTTTACCTTTACTATGAAGCATAATTGTTCAAAACTCTGCCCACAACTTGAAGTTCGACCCTGACAGGGCTGAAAGTTGACTCAGCCGGCCATTCTTCCGCAGTCAGTAAAATGAGGACCCAGATTGTTGTGGGGGGCAATATGCCGACATTATGAACCTCTCAGTGGTTGCTGGGGTGGCATATAAGTCTAAATGCTATTGCTAAATCCCAGAGAAGGAAGGAAGAGAAGGAAGCCAATCACTGAACAAAAATGAAGCCGGATTGGCAACAGGTGGTACAGAACAAAAAGGGGGGGGGGGAGAGAAACTCACCTGTCTCCTGTTCTGGGCCCTTGCAACCCGAAGCCTTCTAGCGGAATAAAATATGAAGTACCCCACCGTGGCAGCCGTGACAATGAAGAAGGACACCGAGACGAAGAAAATGGAGTAATTATTCATCCACGACCCGTGCTTTTTGCCTACTTCGATAGCCATGGTGACCTGGTAGCCTTTTTCAATCTTCTGGAGGATTTCTCGGCCTTTGGCGTAGCTGATCATGATGGCCACGGTGTTTCCCGTACCTGCACGAGAGAGAAAGGTTGCTATATAGGTTGTCGTGGCAAATGTGACTGCTGAGGTCTGAGGAGTCGGCAATGCTGTTTGTGGGCTCCTCCGAGCTTGGCTCCTCCCCCATTTTGGAAACAAAAATGTCTGCATGAAAATTATCAAGAGCAGCAGGGACCCCACAGCCCTCCTCCTTCTCATCCATTCCCCAACAACAACAACACCCCCCCCCCCAACATTCCCTTCTAGCACTGAAGATGTTACCTCGTTGGGTAACAAAATGCCTGCAAGAAAATCACCAAGCTCAGAGATCACCAGTCCCTCTCCTCCTCCTCCTCCTCCTCTTCTCCGCAAACCTCCGTTCTCTTCTAGCACTGATGATGTTACCTGCTCAGAGAGCACCAAGGACCATACAGTTCAACCCTGAGCTACACACAGTTGTCTTCTATAAACCACATGCTATTTATTTATTGGGTTTACATAACTGCTCATCTCCCAAAGATTGACTTTACCCGCTCAACAGACCCAATTAACAGCCGTTGATGAAGTCTGCTTGCGGGAGGAACCCCAAGAACGGCCCCAAAGTGAAGCTTTTGGATTTTTGTTTCACTGCCACCGCTTAAGATGAGGAAGGAAGTCCATCTTCCAGGTGTGGGCCTCCGCGTCCCCTGGCACAACCCTCTGATGTGGACATTCATGCTGGCCAAATAAAACTCTTCCAGGATGGGAAGAGTCAAGAGGAATAGAGTGGTTGCTTTCATCATTGGAACGCTGCTTACATTGGCACTTCGAAGTTTAGCAATTATTCTGGTTTTTGTTATTCTGGTTTGGTTCTTTTGCGTTGCGGTTGTTATTGCTGCTCGTAATTTGCTTCCCGAGAACTCTACGGACTCAAGAGTGGAAAATATCAGTTAATTGAACGTAAAAAGAAACACCGCCAACCATAGTCTGAGTTTCTCATTTCCTGTCCAACTCGGGAAAGGTGAAGGTGTGCTTTGTACCTGGCTGGCCGACGAGGACATTTTAAGAGAAACAACAGGGTGTGGTGGTGGTGGTGGTGGTGGTGTATGAGGTGCACCTCCTCCCTGCCCGGTTCATCTTGCCCGGGCTGCATTTCAGCACAAGACGCAACTTGCACTCTCTCTCTGTTTTGTTCCCAGTCGGTGGACGGGAAGGTGGAATCCACAAGAAGTTTTACAAGTTTGCCAAAATTAGAATTTCTAATTACAACAACAAGGATCTGTGGGTTGGATGATTGACTAACAGATTAACAGAGTTGGAAGGAAGGGACCTTGTGGGTTATCTAGTCCACTCCCCCCCTCTGTCCAAGCAGGAGACCCTACACGATTTCTGACAAATAGCAGTCCAATCTTTTCTTGAAAGAAGTGATGAAGCTCCCACAACTTCTGAAGTCAACTTCGGTGGATGGTTCTCACTACAAAAAAATTCCTCCTTATTTCTAGGTTGAATCTCTCCTTGTTCAGTTTCCATCCATTCTTCCTTGTCTGGCTTTCAAGTGCTCTGGAGAATAGTTTGACCCCTTCCTCTCTGTGGCAGCCCTTCAAGGATTGGAAGGCTGCTATCGTGTCTCCCCGGTCCTTCTCTTCCCTAGATTAGCCAGGCCCAGTTCCTGCAACCATTCAACCAATCAGTCTTGAGAACTAAAGAAGCTTCTTGGATGAAAAACAAAATGTTTTCAAGAAAAGAAAAAAAAAACCCAAGAAAGTCCAGTGGCCTTTTGGAAAACCAATCTTTGGGACAATCCTGAACTTTTTTTTTTTTAAATTAATTTATATGCCGCCCTTCTCCAGAGACTCAGGGTGGCTTACAATGCGTTAAGCAAGAGCCTTCATACTTTTGTATATTTATACAAAGTCAGCTTATTGCCCCCACAAACTGGGTCCTCATTTTACCTACCTTAGAAAGGATGGAAGGCTGAGTCAACCTTGAGCCTGGTGAGATTCGAATTTACAGTAATTGCAGACATCTGGTGTTAATCACAATGCTTTTAGTCTGCTGAGCCCCCAGGCCCGTCATAAGTCAGGGACTACCTGTAATCGCTACTTTCCATTTTATGTCTCTAAGGAATTTGGCCTCCCTTATAACTGGGGCAGAATAATCCAAATAATAGGAGCAGAAATGACCTGTTTGATCTGTAAAGTGTTTCTAGAATATAATTTGTAATACCCGCTACCAATTTTGTAATCTAGCTAGACTTAAAATTAATGCAATATCTTTCTGGGAACATTTAATCACAAACGTGCCAGTTTGTGCTGTGGCACAGATTATCACCGCTGGTGCCAGGCTTAAAATAGATTCCAACTCGCCTTATCTAAATAAGGGACGGGCAAATTAATTCCGCACTATCTTGAAAGTGTTTTGTCACAAATGGGCAAGGATTATTCCGCCAATTCTGCCTTCTCTTTTATATTCCATATCAGACGAAAAGCCAATGACTCCGCAGACAAATGTTTTTAGAAATATGAGGGGCTCCCTGGTGCTCTCTGAGCTTGGCCGCTTTCTTTTTCCCCCATTAACATTTTTTATTGAGTTATAAAGGTAAAAGACAAAGGTTCCCCTTGCACTTATGTTTTAGTCATTCCTGACTCTAGGGGGCGGTGCTCATCTCCATTTCAAAGCCAAAGAACCAGCGCTGTCCGAAGACGTCTCCGTGGTCATGTGACCGGCATGACTCAATGCTCAACGGCTGTTACCTTCCCACCAAAGGTGGTCCCTATTTTTCCACTTGCCTTTTTTATGTGCTTTCGAATTGCTAGGTTGGCAGAAGCTGGGACAAGGAACGGGAGCTCACCCCATTACGCGGCACTTGGGATTTGAACCGCTGAACTGCCGACCTTTTCGATCGACAAACTCAGTGTCTTAGCCACTGAGCCACCGCGTCCCTTATTGAATTATGAAGAAATGTAAAATACAAAGTAAATAGGAAAGCAGTGGGGAGGAAAAGGGGAAGGAGAGGTGAGAAAAGGTAAGGGTGGGGGGAGAGAAGAAGCATTGATTTCTGACTCTGTAACAGTCAAATAAGGCACTGACATCCAATCACAACTTTTTGCTTTTCCAGAATAATATGAACAAGCTATTTCTATTTGAGCTTGAATGCTTTCTCGCCCAAACTAGGTAACATCAGGGAGTGCGGCTTGTTGAATGAGAGGAGGAGGAGGAGGAGGAGGAGGAGGAGGAGGAGGAGGAGGAAGATGACTGTTGGTGCTGCCTGAGCTTGTCTATTTTTTGCAGATGTTTCATTACCAAGCTGGGTAACATCATCAGTGCTATCATTTGTCTCCCTTCAACTACTCATCAAAATTATAAACAAGAAGCTCTGATCTATTTCAATGGGAAAGGATTCTTTCGGCAGTATTCTAAAAACATGTTCACAACAAATATCAACTTATCCATCTTCGGGACAGACGGCAGCTTTCTCTATCTCATTCAAGGAACTGGATTGTTTTCCAAAATCATGCAACGGGAGCAGAAACATCCTCACAACAGCATGTGACCCCAGCAAACGATGCGGCTGTTTCCCCACTGAAACCAAAGCATTGTATTGCCGGGGTGACTCGATGGTTGCTTGGTTCAAAGGAAGGATTGTGTTCATGATTCCCATTTATACCAAGTTTCTTCGTGACTAATTAAAATGACAGGATATTGCCAATACAGCCCTCCTATGCGGAGAGAAAAAACAAAGATTCGGTCTAATCATTGCTTTTTATTTCAATTTTTTCCCCCAACGGCCAACCTTAGTAGATCCTAGAAATAGAATGGAATATAGAATATAGAATAGAACAGAATATAGAATAGAAATAGACTAGAAAAGAAATACAATTAAGGAATAGGAATAAGAATAGAATAGAATAAATATTGGAATATAGAGTAGGATAGGATAGGATAGGATAGGATAGGATAGGATAGGATAGGATAGGATAGGATAGGATAGGACAGGACAGGACAGACAGGAATAGAATACAGAATAAAATAAATATAGAATAGAATAAATATAGGAATGAAGAACAGAACAGAACAGGACAGGACAGGACAGGACAAAGAAAGTAAAGAATGGAATGGAATGGAATATAGGAGAGAATAGAATAAATATAGGGGATAGGATAGGATAGGATAGGATAGGATAGGATAGGATAGGATAGGATAGGATAGGATAGGATAGGATAGGATAGGATAGGATAGGATAAGATAGGATAAGATAGGATAGGATAGGATAGACTAAGAAAGTAAAGGAAGGAATGGAATGGAATGGAATATAGGAGAGAATAGAATAAATATAGGGGATAGGATGGGATGGGATGGGATGGGATGGGATGGGATGGGATGGGATAGGATAGGATAGGATAGGATAGGATAGGACAGGAATAGAATACAGAATAAAATAAATATAGAATAGAATAAATATAGGAATGAAGAACAGAACAGAACAGGACAGGACAGGACAAAGAAAGTAAAGGAAGGAATGGAATGGAATGGAATATAGGAGAGAATAGAATAAATATAGGGGATAGGATGGGATAGCATAGCATAGGATAGACTAAGAAAGTAAAGAATGGAATAGAATAGAATAGAATAGAATAGAACAGAACAGAACAGAACAGAATTATTGTCACTTTGAATGTACACTAATCGGCATACATTAAAGTGAAATTTTGCTGCATACAGCTCTCAAAGGGTCACTACCTCTAATATACACTGCATAATATAACAGAATAAATAAATAAATACATACATACATAAAGATAAATACAGAGTCTAGTTCAAATATAAGCATCATCAAAAAAAAAAAAAAAGGACAGTTTCAACCTGCTGACCCCCAAAATGTGTCGGATTTACCACACAGGTTTTTCCTGCGTTAGGCTTCAATGCACCTCCGTGGAGTTTATTTGCCAATATTTGAAAAGAAAACTTCTTCAAAAGTAGCAACAACTTCTTCCCAAATTTATGGCAGGAAGCTGGGCAAATTTCAGGGAAAGAGAGAAGTACTATTTTTTTCCCCTGCTCGGATCAGTCAAAAGTAGCCTAGAACAGGATTCTCCAACTTTTGACACCTTTAAAGACTTTGGGACTTCAATTCCCAGAATTCCTCAGCCAGCATAGCATTGTATTGGATAGCTGGCTGAGGAATTCTGGGAATTGAAGTCCCAAAGTCTTTAAAGGTGTCAAAAGTTGGAGAAACGTGGCCTAAACGACATCTCAAGCCTGCTTAGGAAACAGCCAATTCACCTGCGATAATGGCCCAATCCCATCTGTATGGCGGAACCTTCCTTACTGAATAAATCTTTTTATTCTTTATTTAACCATCTTCGTTAAGAAGCTTGGAGGCTCGTGATTATATCCCTCCATGGCCAAATCGGAGATATGACAATCACGCGATCCAGAATGATCCCTCTCGCACCTTTGCTCTCTGACTTATCACTTGTGCAACTGCAGTGCAATAGATCTGAAGTCCAGTGAAGTACCTGGTACCACCACACCCTAGGAAGTTTGCAAGTACGAAAAGAAAAGAAAAGAAAAGAAAAGAAAAGAAAAGAAAAGAAAAGAAAAGAAAAGAAAAGAAAAGAAAAGAAAAGAAAAGAAAAGAAAAAAGCAATGATCGTCATTGAAGACCATTTTAAGCTGGTCATGTTTCTATTATGAGCTCCAACAAAAGAAGAATGATTTTTTAAAAATTAGTAGAACTTATAACCCTCTTCCTGGCGAATAGATGGGGAAGAAATAGAGGTAGTGACAGATTTGATTTTCCTGGGCTCCAAGATCACCGCAGATGGGGACTGCAGCCAAGGAATTAAAAGACGCTTGCTCCTGGGGAGGAAAGCTATGGCAAATCCAGGCAGCTGACTAAAAAGAAGACATCATCCAGCCAACAAAATTGTGTATAGTCAAGGTGATGGTTTTCCCAGTTGCAATGGATGGCTCTGAAAGATGGACCATAAGGAAGGCTGAGCACCAAAGAATGGAGATCTTTGAACTCTGGTGCTGGAGAAGACTCCTGCGAGTCCCTTGGACTGCAAGGCGATCCAACCGGTCGGTCCTAGAGGAGATCAACCCTGACTGCTCTTTAGAAGGCCAGATCCTGAAGAGGAAACTCAAATACTTTGGCCACCTAATGGGAAGGAAGGACTCATTGGAGAAGAGCCTAATGCTGGGAAAGATTGAGGGCAAAAGAAGAAGGGGACGACAGAGAACAAGGTGGCTGGATGGAGTCACTGAAGCAGTCGGCGTGAGCTCAAATGGACTCCAGAGGATGGCAGAGGACAGGAAGGCCTGGAGGAACGTTGTCCATGGGGTCGCGATGGGTTGGACACAACTTCCTTCTTTCTTCAATCACAGAAGTTGTGTGGTTCGTAAGAGTCTTCACAGCCACACTGAAGCCCGTTTCCCTTCAGTATGATTATATGATGTGTGTTGTAGGTGCATTTAATATTTTACTACGTGTAGTATAAGAGAGTTGGAAGGGACCACGGAGGTCTTCTAGTCCAACTTCCTGCTCAATCAGGACCCCATATCATTTTCAGTCTAATGGTTATCCAGTCTCTTCTTTAAAAACTCCAGTGTTTTTTAAGCTCCCACAACTTCTGGTGGCAAGTCGTTCCACTGGTCAATTGTTCTCACTGTTAGGAATTGTTGTGACTCCGACTCCCGAGCCTGTCCTCATGGAGGAAGAGGACTCAGAAGGTGATGGGGAGGAACTGACAAGGGCTCTCTCCCCAGGACCCTCCTCTCTGACAATGCCTCAGGTTCCATCCGAAGGCCAGGAGGAAGGTATTTCGGAGCACCCATTGATAGAGAGTGATAATGATGAATCCTGGCTTGATCCCAGGCAGCATCGGAGGGAGAAGCATGCGCAGCAAAGGAAGAGGCGTGGGCGGGCCAGGGATTGAACTGAGTCACTGAGCCACGCCCCACAAGGGATAAAAGGGGGCGTGATTGCTTGGCAGGCTCTGTGACGGACATAAGTTTAAACTCTATGAAGAGTCACATCATGAATCCTGCACTTCGGCTCAAATATCTTTGGGACTAAACTCTTGTGGATAATTTGTCGCTTTGGAAACGGACTGCAGATAAGGCTTCTCCCGCTTTTTGGGAGTACTAATTGGACTTGGCAGAGGTTTTACAGTTAGCTGCCAGAACTCTTGTCTGCCAGGAATTTTTGTCTGTTTATACAATAAATTATTGGCAGGCGTGTTTGATATTGCATTTGTCTGTGTGAGGACAGGGACAGAACACATATCAGTGGACACGCCAGCTCAGCTCTGGCGTGCATGCGTGTACCAGCCAGCTGATTTTCGGGCCCACCAGAAGTAGGGAAACAGGCTGTTTCCTTCTTCTGGAGGGCCTGGAGTGAGAGGAGGGGAAGGCCCGTTTTTCTTTCTCATCTGACTCCAGATCCTCTCTATGCAACTGGGGAGGGCGAAAACAGCCTTCCCCACTGCCTCCGAGCACCTCGGGAGGCCTGAAACAGCCTATTTCCCAACTCCTGGTTGGACAGGAAGTGATGTTTTTTGCTGTCCCCAGCCTCCAGAGACTCCTAGAGAGTCCCCCTCCCAACACCTATATATCTGTTTTATTTTATACCGTAGATATACAGAGTACGTTTTATATAAAATGGGAGTTTCACAGCACTTCCCTGACACACTTAACATTTAGGTCAAAGATGTAAAAAGCTATTACGGCCGTTGACTAAGAGGAAGCTGGAAATAACAACGTGGTACAACTCCTGATTGCAAAATCTGCATTGTCAGAACGCTGTCCGGATTGCTCAGTAGATGGCTTTTAAATCGTATGCTGGACACACACATTCAGAAAGTTATTTCATTTATATATTACATGGATATTGCTGCCTATTTCTCCATTGTTAAAAGAGTTGAAACATGTGAGTTCCTACAACAGATGGGTCAGGAAACTTAAACATTATCACTAACTGTCTCAGAAAGCTCAAACTGCCCAAGGAGCTGCTGATCCAGTTCTACAGAGGAATGATGGAGTCTGTCATCTGCACCCCCATAACTGTCTGGTTTGGTTCTGCAACCCAACAAGACAGTCACAGACTTCAGAGGATAATTAGAATTGCAGAAAAAACAATGGCTACCCACCTGCCTTCCACTGAGGATCTGTATACTGCACGAATCAAAAAGAGGGCTGGGAAAATATTTACAGACCCCTCGCATCCTGGACATAAACTGCTTCAACTCCTACCCTCAAAATGTGGCTATAGAGCACTGCACACCAGAACAACTAGACACAAGGACAGTTTTTTTCCCCAAAGGTCATCACTCTGCTAAACAAATAACTCCCCAAACACTGTCAAACTATTCACTAAGTCTGCATTACTATTAATCTTCTCATCGTTCCTACCACACATTTCCTCCCACTTATGACTGTAACATTGTTGCTTGTATCCTTAATATTTATACTGACTGTTTCCCTATGCCTATCATTAAGTGTTGTACCTTATGATTCTTGATGAATGTATCTTTTCTTTTATGTACACTGAGAGCGTAGGCACCAAGACAAATTCCTTGTGTGTCCAATCACACTTGGCCAATAAAGAATTCTATTCTATTCTATTCTATTCTATTCTATTCTATTCTATTCTATTCTATTCTATTCTATTCTATTCTATTCTATTCTATTCTATTCCTTATTCCATTCCATTCTTCATCTCTCTTATCCACCCATCATCTGTATCTCTCTCTCTCCTCTATTATCATTTATTTAACCATCCACCATCTATCCATCCATCCATCCATCCATCCATCCATCCATCCATCCCTCTCTCTCTCTCTCTCTCTCTCTCTCCCTCCATCTCTCTATCTCTGAGCCTGCTACCATACAGAAGGGGGAAAAAAAGTATGTAGAGTCCTCTCCAGTACAGGTAGTCCTCGACTTACAACTTACATTTGAACCCAGAATTTCTGTCGCTAAGAGAGAGACATTTGTTAAGTGTGTTTTGCCCCGTTTTACGACCTTTCTTGCCACAGTGGTTAAGTGAATCACTGCAGTTGTTAAATTAGAACAAGTGCTCCATTACTGGAGGCTTTTGAGAGGAGACTGGACAGCCACTTGTCTGAAATGGTACAGCGTCTCTTGCTTGAGGAGGGGGTTGGACTAGAAGACCTCGAAGGCCCCTTCCAACTCTGTTATACTGTTAGTAGCACGGTCGTTAAGTGAATCTGGCTTCCCCGTTGACTTTGCTTGTCGGAAGGGTTGCAAAAGGGGATCAGGTGACCCCGTCATAAATACGAGTCAGCTGCCCACCGTCCAAATGTAAATTAAGTGACCATGGGGCTTGCGCAATGGTCGTAAGTGTGAAAAACGGTCATAAATCACTTTTTTTGTAACTTCAAACGGTCACTAAATGAACTGTTGTCCCAAAGGTGCTTTTTCAGGTGGCAACTGGGCTTTTCTTATTTTTCTTCTGAAGATGTTTCGCTTCTCCTCCAAGAAGCTTCTTCAGTTCTGACCGGATGGTGGGGAATGGAAGGATTGATCTTCCTTGCAGGCAGCTGGTCCTTGGCATCCTTTTAGAGGGTCTTTGAAGCACTTGAAGGTTTATCTATGTGTGTCTTCAGAGTCAGGGACCCTCAAAAACAGGGCAAATGACCAGCTGTGCCTCCCACCATCAGTCGGAGCTGGAGAAGCTTCTTGGAGGAGAAGCGAAACGTCTTCAAAGGAAAAACAAAACAAAACCCAGAAAGTCCAGTTGCCTCTTGACAAAAAGCACCTTTGGGACAACCTTAACCTGGATGACTGAGACTCTCCATCGGCTTTTAAACGAGCGGTTGTAAGTCGAGGACTTACAAGCTTCACAGGAAAACCCTTCGATCGCAGCTCCCGTTCATTCAAGCAGCCTTTCAAACAAACCAAATAAACTCCATTCTGCTTTGCTGCTTTAATTCCTTCAGAAGCAAAATACCTGTTTTTCTCAAGGTCAGTAGAGGTTGGGCAACTCCACCGCTTCGAACTTTGAAACCTGCCCAAGGAAGGGTACCGTAGACTCAAAGTACCAAAGCTGATAAGATCCCCGAACTTGTGAGTTCACAAGATAAATATTTATTCTGCATCTGTTATCTTGGGCATTCTACCCATGGAAAAAAAAAAAAAAGGTCTGATGAACATAACGCTTTTAATCATACGCACTTGTCTCGTTAACGATTTTAAAGCTCCAAATTGAACAGGATATTTTAACTCTGCTACATCCAGACACTTTATTTCATTATTCAGAAAACAAGCTAGAAGGTTGTTTTAAAACGAGGACTGTTATTATCTGAAAGAATAATGTTATCTGGCTTCAGGCAGGCACTATTTCTTCCTTGCTACAGAATCCCAAGCCCAACCATCCATTTAGTGACCGTTCAGAGTTACAAGGGCCCCTTATGCAGGTAAGTCCTTGACTTACAACCTGTAGGTTTAGGGACCGTTCAGAGTTACAAGGGCCTCCTATACAGGTAAGTCCTTGATTTACAAGCTGTAGGTTTAGTGACCTTTCAGAGTTACAAGGGCCCCTTATACAGGTATGTCCTTGACTTACAACCTGTGGATTTAGGGACTGTTCAGAGGTATAACGACACTGAAAAAAACGGACTTATGGCTGTTTTTCACACTTATGACCTTCGCAGCCTCCCTATGGTCAGGTGATCTCCTTTTGCGACCTTTTGACAAGCAAAGTCAATGGGAAAGCCAGATTCACTTAGCAACCGGGTTATTAACTGAACAACTGCAGTGATTCATTTAAGCGGCAAGAACGACCGTACAATGGGGCAAAAGCCACTTAACAATTGTCTCGCTTAGCAACATAAATGTTGGGCTCAGTTGTGGACAATCTCCTCCTTAACCAAAGAGAGCAGAAATACAGACAGTAGAAACTTATATTCCAATACATTTCAGAGCAGAAATTGTCAGTAGAAACCTCAAATTATATCATCACCAGAGTTTGTGTTGTAAATACTTCAATGTATTTCTGTTAGTTAAGTACTGATTTTCTTGGGGTTTTTTTATATAAAATAATTTTTATTGAGTATTTTACATTTTAAAACCAAACACACAATAGCAAAAGAAATCAAGAGACAAAAACAAAAAACAAAAACACACGTACACCAGATGTTAAAATACAATACTAACAACAAATATATACAATTTTACAACTTTCTGCATCGACTTTTGTCTTTACTCTTAGCTTTTATCCTCCCGCTCCTTCTCTTTATTTTTAAATATTCATAATTAACTGTTTTGTTAGCAGGATCATTATTTACATTTATATCCAGTATGTTAATATCTAATTTCACTTTATATTCTTATTTCTTAATTTGACTCCTGTTTTTCAACCATGTATAAAACCTATTCCACACTTTATAATTCTTTGATCTCCATCATTAATTTATCCATTTTGGTGCATTCGAGGATTTTATTATTGTTTCTTCCGATCGTGTATTGGTCGACTTCCACATTTGCCCTAGAGTAATTCTGGCCGCCGTTAGAATATGCAATATAATATAATAGAGACTTTTTCCCATTTTTCTATCAATCATTCCTAGGAGGAACATTTCTGGTTTAAAATCTGTCTTTTGGAGTGTAATCTCTTCCAACTACCCTTTAATTTTATACCAAAATTTCCTCACCTTAGGGCGCATCCACCACATGTGGTAGTATGTCCCTAGTTTGTGACCACATCTCCAACACTGGAGTGATAAATTGGGGTACTGATTTTCTAACACGGCAGGTCAATCTGGGTTTGGTGTTTCTAAAAGAAAGTACCCAGTTATTCACAAGGCATATTATATTATTAGTTATTATATTAATATTATATTATAATATTAGGTTTGTTCATATTTGCCGCAGAATCCTATCGCGCTGTTTATAAAGTCTGATTTCACAATACAATTGAAAGAGAGGCGAGACTGTGAAGCTGTCTAATGAAAGTTGTCACTATATTTGAACACGAGCTGTCGGGTTTCTGTTTTCCCAGCAGAATAGCTTCATTTAGCAGAGGAACGAGTTTCAACCTTCGTGAGAACATCCTGAGGCTAGTTTTTATGATCGTTCGTCCTTGCAACTCCAGCTCAACCAACAACTTTAGCTCAACCGACAAGAAAGTCTCTGTAGGCGAAATCCCAGCAAGGATCGTCTCCATCCTGATATTTAGGGGAACCCTGTGACTCCCCATAATTAATTAGGCATTTGATTTATATCTGCCTAGGCCTGAGTAAAACTGGCCCAGGTGTTCATAGAGAATAAACATTTATGATTTGAAAGCTTTATACGACGTTTATTCCAGGGTGGATAAAAATTGATGTTGTTTTTAACTGGATTTTTTTAAAAAAAATTAAATCGGATTTTAAAAATATTTTTACCAAATTTATTTTAACAAAATGCTTTTGGGAGTAAAAATCCATGTAAAGAGAGTCTTCTGTTTAAGATACATTAATAATTTAGTTAGGCGGCATGAAATGGAGCTTAAGTTATGTAGCATGAGGCTTTATACTGTATATTCTGTAATATTGGGGCTGTCAGCGAGTCAACAGCAGGTCAGAGGAGAAGATGACAGCTCTTTAAAAATTATGATTTAAATCAACTCGATTTAAATCATAATTTTTAAAGAGCAGCTGTTTTTACTAGCCTTTTTACTAGTCATTTAAGTCACGGTTTAAATCGTAATTTAAATCGACTTGATTTAAATCAAACCCACCCTGATTTATTCTTATTCTTCCTTTATCTCAAGGATAAATTGTAGAGAGGGGGCAGTATTCAAGGCGTTATAACTTGCAGTTTAACTTATTAATTACAGAATAACAAGAGTTGGAAGGGAACTTGGAGGTCATCTAGTCCACCACCACCCCCCGCTCAAGCTGGAGACCCCCAATGGTGAAACCCAAATTTTTTTTACTACTGGTTCAGTGGGCATGGCTTGGTGGATGTGGCAGGGGAAGGATACGGCAAAATCCCCATTTCCTCCCCACTCCAGGGGAAGGATACTGCAAAATCCCCATTCTCTCCACACTCCTGGGGGGCAGGACATTGCAAAATCTCCATTCTTACCTCACTTTGGTGCCAGCCAGAGGTGGTATTTGCCGGTTCTCCGAACTGCTCAAAATTTCTGCTACCGGTTCTCCAGAACCTGTCAGAACCTGCTGGATTTCACCCTTGGGAGACCCTGTACCATTTCAGACAGGTAGCTTTCAAATCTCTTCTTGAAAGCCCCCCGGTGATGAAACACTCACAACTTTTGAAGGCGAAGGAAAGCTATTACAAGGTCCTGCAACAACCACCCTTAATATATAAAGGTAGGGATTGTATTTACTTTCATTAATGTGTGATTTGAAAGCTTTACGCTACATTTACTCTTATTTTCCTTTTATCTCAAGGATAAATGGTAGAGAGGGGGCAATAGTCAAGGTCTCTTAATCTCCAGTTTTACTTATTAATCACAGAATAATGAGAGTGGGAAGGGAGCTTGGAGGCCATCTAGTCCGACCCCCTGCTGAATTAGGAGACTCTATACCTGTGATGGCGAAGCTGTGGCACGTGTAGCCATATCATTGGGCATGCCAGTTCAGCTCTGGTGCTCCTGCCAGATGATTTTCGGGCCTTCTGGGCCCATCAGAAGTAGGGAAACAGGCTGTTTCCTGCCTCTGGAGGGCCTGGGGGTGGGTGGGGAGGGCTGTTTTCGCCCTCCCCAGATGCATAGAGAAGAGCTGCAGCCAGGTGAGTAAGAAAAACGGGACTACCGCGTGTCAGGAGCGGGGGGGGGGAGGGGGAATTGCACGCGCATGCACAGGGTGGGACACATAGAATTATGGGTGTGGGCACACACGTGCGTGAACCTCCCCTGCCCCCCCTCCTGGCACGCCATGGCAGAACGGTTAGCCGTCACTGCCCTACACCATTTCAGACAAGGGGCTGTCCTGCCTCTTCTTAAAAGTGCTAATTTCACAACTGCAGGGATTCCCTTCCTTGTGGCAAGGAAGGTCGTGAAACGGGGCCCAAACACACTTCACAAAGGTCTCACTTAGTAGCAGAAATTCTGGGCTCCATTGTACGTCGTAAGTCGAGGACTACCTGCGCTTGAGAGGACTTCTTGAAAGCCTCCAGGGATGAAACACCCACAACTTCTGAAGGCGAAGGCAAGCTATTACAAGATACAAGATCTAAAGGTAGGGCTTGTGTTTACTTTAATTAATTTCTATTGTTGCCCGTCTTCGACCAGTGACTGGGTGCCGTACATCATAAAAACATAAAATAATAAAGCAAGTAAAACAATACAGAAGAAATAAGATATGGTTGCCAGGTAAAAACCTTCTATTTTATTCCCAAGGATGGCAACAATGAAATAACATTCAGGAGGGGGGGGGGGGGAAAAACAGCTGAGTCTATATTTATGGATAAATAAATGCAGGCTGGTTTTCCAGAGCTGCCATTTAAACAGCTGATCCTTCTTCCGTGTCCCATTGTGGGTCACACGGTCACAATCTGGTTTTATTTGGGCAGCAGGTTTGCCAAATGGACATTTTAAAAGGCCCTACCACCATTCTTTCTGTCTGACTCCAGAAAGCAATATCAACGCGAGCACATCTCAACGATTTCAGGCTGCGTAAAAACAATCCAAATTCAGTTTAGTTCATTCGTTCCCACTAGAATCTGATGAAGTTTTGACTAAATGGTACCGCTAATTTTAACCAAGCCCGGTTTTCTTAATATGTAGTATGTTCATTAGGAAACGCACAGGAAAATTTACCTGCAAAGTTCTGTATTCACCAGGAGTACAGAGATCTAGGAATCTACGTCTCTTCGGCTGCCTGGGCCAGTATTTCCTGATAAAAATAAACCTAATTTGGGTCTGGCGTCGACTAATTTTGGCTCGTCTGTTGGCATCATTTGGCAAATTCTATCTCCATTCCTCCAAACACATGGAGAAGGGGCTAGGCCAGTGATGGCTAATCTTTTTGCCATCATGTGCCAAAAGCGGGGGGAGCATGCGCACGTGCCCACACCCATAATTCTATGCGACCTGCCCCCGTGCATGCAAGCAGGGCTCCCCCTGCTTTTGGCATGTGATGGCACGGTGTGCTCGGTAGGCCTGTTTTTTTGCCCTTCCCAGGCTCCAGGGCTTTTCTAGGTGCCCGCGGAGGGTGAAAATGGCCTCCCCCACCCCTCTGGAGGCCAGAAACGACCCGTTTGCCAACTTCTGGCAAATGGGCCATTTCCGGCCTCCGGAGGCATCCAGGGGTGTGGGGAAGGCCGTTTTCGTTCTCCCCAGGCTCCTAGAAAGGCTCTGGAGCCTGGGGAGAGCAAAAAACGGGCCTTCCCCACACTCCTCAGGCTCTCCAGAGGCAGGAAACAGCCTGTTTCCCTACTTCTGGTGGGCCCCGAAGGCCCGAAAATCAGCTCGCGAGTTGAGCTCGCGTACCCACTGATATGGCTCCATGTGCCACCTGTGGCACGCATGCCATAAATTCGCCATCATGGAGCTAGGCACTATTTATTTCATCTGAGGCTTTTAAATTGACTTTTGGATATTACAGACGAGATGTGTTCTTCCTTTTTTAAAGTTGTTTCAAACTATAGCAAGCAGCAAAACACTGAAAATACAAAAATGCCAAGAAGTGAAACATTATTCCTAAGCTTGCTAAAATTTAAACGGGGAGTATTTCTTATTTTCAATGCAATAAATCTATGGCAAAGGCTTCGCCTTTTATTGGTTTCCTTGAAAGCACATCGACAGGGAAGATCTATGAAAAGATTATTGCTTCCTTTGCTAATAAAGTTTGAGCATGTTTCAACTGATAGTTATGATGACATATCTTAAATAGTTTGAATTCAGGTCTGTTTTTAAGAATTCCATTCTCATACAGGCAGCCCTTGGCTTAACAATCGTGCACAATGTCATGATAGTGGAAAAAAAACAACAACCAGCTTATGCCAGTCCTCACATTTATGACATCCCGGCGGTCATATGATCAAAATTTGGGCACTTGGCAACTGGCAGACATTTACAATGGTTGCAGCTTCCCAGAGTTATGTGATCGCTATTTGTGACCTTCCCAGGGGGCTTTTGACAAGAAAAGTCAAAAGGAAGTAAGTTGGATTGGTTGAAAAACTCACCTCAGGTCATAAAATCGGACACAACTCACTTAGTGACTGGTCCCAATTGTGATTGCAAGTCGAGGATTACCTGTATCAATGCATTTTACCTGACTTAGGCAAGGCTTCCCCAAGGTGAAGATTCTCCAAAGTTCTAGCCCAGAGATGGGGAACGCTGGCCCTTTAAGGACTTGCGGACTTCAACTCCCAGAAATCCTGAGCCAGTGTGGTTGGCTCAGGAATTCTGGGAGTTGAAGTCCACAAGTCCTTAAAAGGCCACCATTCCCCACCTCTGTTCCAGCTGATGCTCATAAGGAACAAAATTTGAGTACTCTCATTTTTCTCGACTACATTACCACCTTTTTCAAATGCAGGAGACATCCGAAGCACACACCCAAAATTACAAATGCAATGTGTACAAATTGCACACCCAATGATATGTATAAGAGAATCATCATCATCATAATAATACTGGCTGTTTTATTTCCAGTTCCTTTTCTAATGATCCCCTTTCATTTTAGAAAATGCAGCTACGGCAGGGATTCCCGCAACTCCCGGTTCTCGTAACCAGCTTTTCCATCCTCTCCTCAGACAGATCGCTCAAGGACTACTAAACTATTTTAAGACTCATTTCTTTTTATTATGTGTTTATTATTTTATTACGTATCACTGAAGTATCCAAGTAAGCATCATAAAAACTGACAACACACAGCAGAGACACCGACAAAAGAAACCTAAGGGCGCCCCTGCCACGCATCTCAGGACAAAGAGCAAGAAATGCAGGAAACCAAGCAAAATTGTTAAGAACCGTAACTTCCAAACAAGAGCCAACTAGTCAGAATCGGGGATCGGTTTAATGCGGACTGAACATGTAATAGGAGTCAAGTCCCTCCTGTCCACACCAGCATTTTTTCTGTCATTTCAAGCGAACTGGCTTCTAACTGGATCCCATGGAATTTAGCAGGCTGGGAACAGAACAGACAAGCAAAGTTACATCACTGACTCCCACAAGACCAGACCAACTGGGCCTGTTTGCTCTCACCGTCGCCCTGCGTTAATCTGGGCTGCACGCAGAATACGCCCAACGCTTTACAGTTGGCAAGTTGTGAAAAGAAGCTTCTCTTGGCAATAAAGGAGAGAAATTGTAGCTCTGGGTTGAAATGAGGGATGCTCGGTGCTTTCGGAGGTTGGTTTTTTTCTTGCAAACTAGCTAACATTATCAGTGCCAGTAAGGGGGTGGGGGTGGTTTCCTCCCAGTTTGTATTCTCGTGCCGTGATGGCGAACCTACGGCAAGTGTGTGCCAGAGGTGGCACGCAGAGTCCTCTCTGTGGGGACGTGTGCTGTTGCCAGCTACTTTACTGGTTTCCAGCCAGCACATGTGCACCAGCCAGCTGCTCTTCGCATGTGCCGGAGTCCCGGAAACCGAAAACACCAGTTGGCCGGTAAGCATGTGCGCGCTGACTACCTGGACTTTTGGTTTCCGGCGCCCTGGCACACGCGAAGACCAGGTGGTCAGCACGCGCATACACACCAGCCAGCTGGTCTTCGAGTTTGTGGGGCTCTGGCACACGTGCGTTCTTATTTATTTATTAGTTCGATTTATATGCCGCCCTTCTCCAGAGACTCAGGGCGGCTTACAATGCGTTAAGCAATAGCCTTCATACTTTTGTATATACCTGCTTAGTAGGGCTTTTGGCTCCCCCCTAAGCGGTGTTCTTTTTTATACAAAGTCAGCTTATTGCCCCCACAATCCGGGTCCTCATTTTACCTACCTCAGAAGGATGGAATCAAGCTTGAGCCTGGTGAGATTCGAACATGCAGTAATCGCAGGCAGCTGGTGCTACTTAACAGCACTTTAGTCTGCTGCGCCACCAAGGCTCCTTAGGCTCCTTCCTTCCTTCCTTCCTTCCTTCCTTCCTTCCTTCCTTCCTTCTTCCTTTTCTTCCTTTCCTCCCACTCTCCTTCCTTCCTTCCTTTTATTTATTTATTTATTGGTTCGATTTATATGCTGCCCTTCTCCTGGAGACTCAGGGCGGCTTACAATGCGTTAAGCAATAGCCTTCATACTTTTGAATATACCTGCTTAGTAGGGCTTTCACCCTCCCCCCACCCCCCCAAAGCAATGTTCTTTTTTATACAAAGTCATCTTATTGCACCCAGAATCCGGGTCCTCATTTTACCTACCTCGAAAGGATGGAGTCAAGCTTGAGCCTGGTGAGATTCGAACATGCAGTAATTGCAGGCAGCTGGTGCTACTTAACAGCATTTTAGTCTGCTGCACCACCAAGGCTCCTTCCTTCCTTCCTTCCTTCCCACTTTCTTCCTTTTCTTCCTTTCCTCCCACTCTCCTTCCTTCCTTCTCCTCCCTCCCTCCTTCCTTTTCTTCCATTCCTCCCACTCTCCTTCCTTCCTCCCACTCTCCTTCCTTCCTTCCTTTTATTTATTTATTTATTGGTTCAATTTATATGCCGCCCTTCTCTGGAGACTCAGGGTGGCTTACAATGCGTTAAGCAATAGCCTTCATACTTTTGTATATACCTGCTTAGTAGGGCTTTTGTCCCCCCCTAAGCGGTGTTCTTTTTTTATATATAAAGTCAGCTTATTGCCCCCACAATCCAGGTCCTCATTTTTTCTACCTCGGAAGGATGGAAGGTTGAGTCAACCTTGAGCTTGGTGAGATTTGAACTCGCAGCAATTGCAGGCAGCTGCCAGCTAAGTGCTATTTAACAGCGCTTTAGTCCGCTGCTCCACCGGGCTCCTTCACTCGGTACCGAAAGAGTTCGCCATCTCTGTTCTGGCAGCTTGCCCTGTCGGTGTTAGCGGGGGTGGTGAGAGCAAAGCCCACTCCTTACTCAGCACTGATGAGGTTACCTAGTTTGGGTAACGAAACGTTTGCAAGAAAAGAGCCAAGCTCAGAGAACACCAAGGGCCCTTCAAACTTCTCTGGCATGACTGGCCGTGCTTCCAATTAAAATCTGATCATTACGTAAAGAGTTATTGATGCATTGTGTGCATGTTTCTTCCTAATATCCCCAACTGCGTTCAGTCCTTCAGACCTGCAAACACACCTGGGCAGGGTTAAGGAGACTTCTAGGCATAATTTCCTTCCTGTCAGTTACATTTCCCTGGCGTAGCAATACTGCCGTGGCTAATAGCCATGCAGGGGTTACTAAAGCATAAAATTAACTTCCCTTGTCCTGTAGGGTATGCTTGCTGCATTGCCCAAAGCCACCTGCTTTCCTTGGCCGGCGACTTCTTTGTTATTGAAGGACTTACTGTGATACAATGGAGGGAAATGTTAATGATTAGCCTCCCATAAACTTGTGTTTTCTAATGGGTTGCCCTTACTGCAAACGTCCTGGCACCCTTTGTACGGGAGAGCGGTATAAAGTATTTTAAATCACGTATCGTATTATGGTCTATCTATGCAACGATATATGATTTAAAAGATTTTATTGCAAGCTGAGCCCCGAATCATGTGGTCGACACGCAGCATCCATCAGCCCTGTGCATTTAATCTTCACCTTAACTGAAGAGCAACGAAGAGGATTAGGGGACTGGAGGCTAAAACCTATGAAGAACGGTTGAAGGAACTGTGTAGGTCTAGTCTAGAAAAGAAGGACTAGAGGAGACACGATAGCAGTCTTCCAATATCTCGGGGGCTGCCCCAAAGAAGAGGGAGTCAAGCTATTCTCCAAAGCCCCTGAGGGTAGGACAAGAAGCAATGGGTGGAAACTCATCAAGGAGAGAAGCAACTTAGAACGAAGGAGAAATTTTCTGACTTGCCTCCAGGAGTTGTGAATGCTCCAACACGGGAAGTTTTTAAGAAGAGACTGGATAACCATTTGTCTGAAATGGTAGAGGGTTTCCTGCCTAAGCAGAGGGTTGGACTAGAAGACCTCCAAGGCAATGGTGAAATCCATTTTTTTTTTTACTAGCGGTTCTGTGGGCGTGGCTTGTTGGGTGTAATGTGGCTTGGTGGGCATGGCAGGGGAAGGATACTACAAAATCTCCAATCCCACCCCACTCCAGGGGAAGGACATTGCAAAATCTCCATTTCCTCCCCACTCTGGGGCCAGCCAGAGGTGGTATTTGCCAGTTCTCTGAACTACTGAAAATTTCCGCTACCAGTTCTCCAGAACCTGTCAGAACCTGCTGGATTTCAACCCTGGTCCCTTCCAACTCTGTTATTCTATTCTGTTCTGTTCTGTTGTTCAATCCTCAAACCACGGCGCTAACTTATAAAACAAACAAAATGTTGTGTGTTTGCGAATTCCCAAAAGAGGAAAGCCATCTACGCAAGGAAAGTACTTTTGTTCAGGGCCAACAGAGACGTGCACGGAGGGAAAGGAAGAGCCAAGTGTTCCTTCTCCCAAAGGAAAACTCCTATTACCCAAAGACAAGCATTACTTAATTACTCCTCGTGTTCTTAGAATTCTCAGCTTGGAAATTATTCATGCATTGCTTTGCTTTCATTCACATCCACAATAACGAAGCGAGCAGCAGTATCCACCTACAGTTTAAACAAGACGATTTTAAAAAAAATCTTGAGATAACGCCATGGTGTGTCACTATGCTATTTTATCATGTCCTTAAAAAAAAAAAAAAGAGAGACCCACAGAGTACATTTAAGTAGCCAGAAAATTCTCCGTTCTGCCACCAGCATCGTAAAAAGCCTCGGCAGTTTAATAATAAAGTGCATTCTAGAAAATTTATCTGCATTAAGGGGTCTTGCAGATTTTTGACTACTCCCCAAACTCGTTAAAAGGCTAGACCTGCTCAATTTCAACAGCACAATAGCCCATTGTGTCATTCTTTCAATTCAAGTAGGCTTTTAAAATTCTCCAGATTCTGAAGCCTTAAAGTATCTTGAAGATTCAGGAAAACAGAAAAATAAAACTTTCCTAAGTAGTTGTTTCGCTGGCTTCCAAGGTCGTTAATCTGTTCAGAACATAAAGCGACATCTTAAAAAAAAAACCCTAAACTATCTGTCGTTAGCTAATCAAGTGTTCAAAGAGGCCAAGAGAAAAGCAATCCCTCGTTTTTACAACCCATGCTAAGCTTCTCTCATAAATTGCCAAAGGACATTTTGGCAATCCCAGGTGACCTGTTGAAGGTAACCTGTTGGAAGGTAACTTTACAGTCCTCCTGTTAATGATCTGGGAACCTTTCAGCCTAAATATTACAGTAGGGCCATTTGTCTAAACGGGTCTGGGCAGAGTCATAGGATAAACAAACCAGTTTAGAGGAGACTAAATGGCTCAGAAGGTGCATGTAGGTATTTTGAAGAGAGACGGGTGATTATTTTGAAAACTTGTAATCAGGATCAATCATCAGCCGGGCCTCCGGGTTATCTGTAGGAGCTTCTGCTTTGCCAGGACTTGACGATGTCTTCTTGTGTAAGTCCAAATGCCCATGGATCAAGAAGACGGCTGCCTGGGATCCAACCACATCTTTGCCCATTCCTGCTCCAGAAGATGTGGAATGTGAATTATGATGTCATCCAATGGGGAGATCCAGAACAGAAAGGCCCTAACCCCTTCCTCCCCCCTCCCCCAACTATCCTTTCTCCTTTTGCAAGCCTTGAAAATCTGGGGTGGGTGGGGGGAGGTGTTCAGGAGGCATCCCTAAAGAACTTGGGTGGAAATACAAAACCACAGTAGCAGAGATTATGGGATATTTTACCATCCTATCTTGCGGATGATGGCAGCGATTAAATCACGATTAAATCAGGACTGTTGATTCTTTTCCTACTGGGTTTATAGCACTTTTATTTAACGTTGTTTTGTTAGGGGGAAAAATGAGATTGGAGAAGGGGAAGAAGGTAGAAGTTAGGGAAGGAGAAGAAGGAAAAAAAGGGAAGAAGAAAGAAGGGAAGGAAGGAAGGAAGGAAGGAAGGAAGGAAGGAAGGAAGGAAGGAAGGAAGGAAGGAAGGAGGGTATGGAAAGAGAAGTCCTCACAGTGGGAGAAACGGATAGCGAAAATTAAAGAATTTGCAGAAATGGCAAAACTGTGATCTGTTTGGTCAGAGATCAAAACACCAGAGACTTGGAAACTTTTTTTTGCTGACAGAAGAAAGAAAGAATATGATGATTTATGGCTCTGAAGATTAAAACAGATATGGATGAGAAGCAGATTGTAATACTTGTATAAAATCTTAAGAGGAAGAAAATACAGCAAGATCATTGGGAAGAAAGTCGGATGTCACTTATATAATCTTTAGAACTTTAGTTTCCTTTTCGTGTCTTGCCATTTCTTTTGTTTTGTCTTTCATCTTAACGGGAGGAAGAATGGCCTTTTAATAAATGAATGTTTATAAAAAACAGACCAGAAGGAACCCAAGTCACCTCGTGCCTGCCTTCCAGATGGATCATCTTCTGTCCTGACTCTCTAAAGCCCCCTGGATGCCCCCAAAGTCCCATGGTCATCCTGGAGTCCCAAACCCCATCATCCCCAGCAAGAAGGAGTGACGAGCAAAGTTGAACTGAGGGTCTTTGGGGAAAGGAAACCTTCTGAAGGGCTGGAGGGGAGGGAGGTTCACCTTGCTCCAAACCCTCTAAACTTCACCGGCTCCTCCTGGATCCTTTCCAGAACTCTTTCTGGAATGCCAAACTCCATCATCCCCAGCAAAACAGCCCCACAGTCAGGAATGAGCTGGACAAAAGTGGAAGAAGCCCCTTCAGGGCCACAGAGAAAGACATCCCACTGGCTCTGCCCCCAAACCCCATCATCTCCAGCAGAAAAGCCACCCCCCCCCCCCAGGTAGGAATGAGCCGGGCCAAGGTAAAGCTTCGGGGAAAGGGAGACAACCCTCCCCTGGCTCCTCCAGCCCCATCATCCCCAGCAGGAAAGGAGAGATACAGATGACCAAGATAAAGGTGGATCTTAGACCTTCCTGACTCCTCTCCCCAACCCCTGTACCTCTGGAGACCCAAGCCCCATCATCCTCAACAGGAAAAGACAGATACAGATTAGGAGGGCCAAGGTGGAGCCAAAACCTTCCTGGCTCCCCTCCCAACCCCAACCTCCCCTCCCAGCACTCAGTACCTCTGGAGTACCAAGCCCCATCATCCCCAGCAGGGCCAAGGCGATGCCAAGGGGCTTCGGGGAGAGGAAGACAGACCCACCCACCCCACTGGCTCCCCTAGAGCCCCATCATCCCCAGCGGGACCAGGGTGAAGCAGAGAAGCCTCCGGGTGTGACCCCCTCCTGGCTCCCCAGCCCCACCATCCCCAGCAAGAAAGGAGAGAGAAAGATAAGCAAGGCAAAGGTGGAGCCCAGACCTTCCTGGCTCCCCTTCCCTCCCAACCCCAACAGTACCTCTGGAGCCCCAAGCCCCATCACCCCCAGTGGAGCCAAGGCGAAAGACATCCCACCTCACCAGCTTCCCCAGAGTCCCATCATCCCCAGCGGGACCATGGTGATACCGAGGGGCTTTGGGGGGAGAAAGACAGACCCCCTCCCACCCCACCAGCTTCCCCAAAGCCCCATCATCCCCAGCTGGGCCAAGGCGAAGCTGAGAAGAGAAACAAACGCACTCACCCTACCGTCTCTCCTACAGCCCCATCATCCCCAGCGGACCCAAAGGGAGACCCCCCCCCACCGGTTTCCCCAGGGCCCCATCATCTCCAGCGGGGCCAAGGAGAGACCCCCCCACCGTCTCCTCTAGAGCCCCATCATCCCCAGCTGGGCCAAGGCGAAGCCGAGAAGACAGACCCAGGCACTCACCCTACCGTCTCCCCTGGAGCCCCATCATCCCCAGTGGACCCAAAGGGAGACCCCCCCCCACCGGCTTCCCCAGAGCCCCATCATCCCCAGCTGGGCCAAGGCGAAGCCGAGAAGACAGACCCAGGCACTCACCCTACCGTCTCCCCCGGAGCCCCTTCATCCCCAGCAGACCCAAAGGGAGACCCCCCCACTCCAGCGTCTCCCCCATCATCTCCATCATCCCCAGCGGAGGCAAGGGGAGACCCACCCCCACGTCACCGTCTCCCCCGGAGCCCCATCATCCCCAGCGGACCCAAAGGGAGACACCCCCCCCATCTCCCCCGGAGCCCCATCATCCCCAGCGGACCCAAAGGGAGACACTCCCCCCCCCCACCGTCTTCCCCGGAGCCCCATCATCCCCAGCGGACCCAAAGGGAGACACTCCCCCCCCCACCGTCTCCCCCGGAGCCCCATCATCCCCAGCGGACCCAAAGGGAGACACTCCCCCCCCCAACCGTCTCCCCCGGAGCCCCATCATCCCCAGCGGACCCAAAGGGAGACACTCCCCCCCCACCGTCTCCCCCGGAGCCCCATCATCCCCAGCGGACCCAAAGGGAGACACTCCCCCCCCCACCGTCTCCCCCGGAGCCCCATCATCCCCAGCGGACCCAAAGGGAGACACTCCCCCCCCCACCGTCTTCCCCGGAGCCCCATCATCCCCAGCGGACCCAAAGGGAGACACTCCCCCCCCCACCGTCTCCCCCGGAGCCCCATCATCCCCAGCGGACCCAAAGGGAGACACTCCCCCCCCCACCGTCTCCCCCGGAGCCCCATCATCCCCAGCGGAGCCAAGGCGAGGCCGAGGGGCTTCGGGGAGAGGAAGCCAGACCCCCCCACCCCCCACTCACCCGGGTGGGTCATGGTCTGGACCTCCGGGCCGGCGGCGCCGTCGTAGTTGAAGACGGCCACGGCCTGGGCTCGGAGCCGAGCGGCGGCGTTGATCTTGACGCTGAACATGCAGCCCCCGCCGCGCTGCACCAGGGCCACCCAGGGCTGGTCGGGCGGCGCCGCCGAGAAGTTGCTGCGCGGGCTGCAGGCGTTGAGACCCTCGCGGGCGTCCGGGGCCACCACCAGCCCCGCGGCCGGCCTGACCGGCGAGTCCTGCCCGAAGAGGCCGCTCTCGCCCGCGCTCCACGCCGAGTAGTTGCTGCCCGGCAGGCGCCACGACACGTTCAGCCACGCCGTCCACACCGACTGAGCCCGGGCCGGACACGGGCCCCAGCCGGGGCTCAACGTCAGCAGCAGCCCGGCCAGCAGCGGGGACAACCACGCCGCCCGAGCCGACCCCGATCGCCTCATCGCCCGCTCCCCACCGACGCCGGCGACCGTCGCCTCAGGCAGCTCTGCCGCCGCCGCCGAGCGGGAGGAGGGGGCGGCGCCTGCGCGAAGGGGCGGCGCCTGCAGGACACGCCCACTCTCCCTCCGCTCCGAATGAGGGAGCCGGACACAACGGGGGGAAGGGGCCTGGATGGGCGGCGCTTGGAGGACACGCCTCCGCCCCCCCTCCCGCTGCGACCGAGGACATTGCCTCAAGCAGCCGGGCCGAAGGGAGGGCGGCGCTTTGAGGACACGCCCACGGTTCCTCTGACCGAGGCCGTCCCCCCGGGCAGCTGGGGAGGCGGAGCCTGCGTTAAGGGGCGGTGCTTGGAGGACACACCCACTCCTTCCCGGACAAGTGGCTAAGGTAGGCTTCACCTGGCCGCCTGTGGCCTGGCTAAGGATTCTGGGAGCCGTAGTTTCTGGGGCTGCAAGACAAGTAAGTTTGTGCCACCAAGGCTTTTGCAGAGAATCGGTAGCCCCCGACTTTTTAAGTTTGTTTAGTGACCGTTCCCAAGTCACGATGGCGTGAAAAAAAGAAATTTAGGGCCGTCTTTCACACTTATGACCGTCGCGGCATCCCCGTGGTTCATATGATCAACATTCAGCCTCTTGGCAATGGACTCATATTTGTGATGGTTGCAGGGTCACGTGATTCCCCCCCTTTTTTTGCCACCTCCTGGCCAGCAAAGTCAACGGGGATTCACTTAACAACCATGTTCCTAACATAACCACCTCAGTGATTCGCTTCATGTTTGTGGCAAGAAAGGTCGCGAAATGGGGCGAAACTCACTTAAACAAATGTCTCACTCAGCAAAGGAACTCTTGGCCTTTGATTGTGGTCATAAATCGAGGACTACCTGTGTTTGGTGCTTTCTGAGCATTTGCTTGAAGACGTTTCATTACCTACCTGGGTAAGCTCATCAGGGCTAGCGAGGGTGGAGTTTGCTCTTTGTTGAAGACCGGGACATGTACACACCTTGATGTTACCTAGTTTGGGTAATGATACGTCTACAAGGAAACAAGCAAGCTCAGAGAGCACTAAGTGCCCCACGCTCTTCTTCCTCCTCCTCCTCCTCCTCTCCATATACCCCACTTTCTTCCAACACGGATGATATTACCTAGATGGGTTAGGAAAGGTCTGCAAGGAAACAAACAAGCTCAAAGAACACCAAGGACCCCTCGTTTCAACCCTGAGCTACACAAATATTCTCCTTTATTGGTAATACATAACCTCTGGCAACCAACAGCCAGATAAGCAAGGATTGACACCAGACAAACAAAGAAGCAGAAAGCCATGCTCTAATTCAGGAACTACAGTTCTAAGGAGAAAGCCACACCAACTGTAGCCAGACATGCAAACAGGGAGCAAACCACTCGCTTGCACTGACGATGTTACCTAATCAGGAAACGAAAAATCTGCCCAGTAAACAACCAAGCTCAGAAAAAGTGCTGAGGACTCCACAGTCCAAACTGGAGCTACGGATGTGCCAAAGGTGCTTTTTATTTCCCAAGAGGCAACTGGACTGTCTGGTTTTTCTTTGAAGAAGTTCCGCTTCTCATCAGAGCTGAAGAAGCTTCTTGGATGAGAAGCGAAACGTCTTCAAAGAAAAGAAAAACAAAACCAGAAAGTCCATTGGCCTCTTGAAAAAAGGGACAACCATGACCTGGGTGACTTGAGAATCTCCATAGACACTGAGCTATGGATATTCTCTATTGAAATTCATTTCCGTACGTTTTGGACACAACGATGGCCAAAACCTCTGGAGAAGGCTGGGAAAGGTGGTAAGAAAATAAAAAAGCAAGAAATTATTGAAATTTCAATCGAAAAATCAAAAGAAAATCCATTTTAACAATCCCGAAATGACAATCGTCCTCAATTTACAACCACAATTGGGATTGAAATTTCAGCCATGAAGAGATGCAGTTACTGAGTTGCACCCAATTGTGTGACCTTTTCTGTTGTGAATCACAATGACCCAAGAGTATTGCAACCGTCATAAATGCGTGCAGGTTGCCAAGCTCCAGAATTTTGGATTGTGTAACCATGGAAATGTTGTGATATAGATGTTAAGTGTGAGAGAACTAGTCGTAAGTCACTTTTTCCAGTGTGGTCATAACTTCATATGGTTGTTAAATGTCGTAAATCAGACTACGTGTGCAGTGTTTTTATCGGAATACAAAACCTAAGAGATTCTGGAAACTTACTGCAAAAAAATAAAAAATAAAGGAAATGCTCCAATACGCGGGAGCTGGGAATTGTGAGTAATGCGATGCCATTATTAATACATCTGAAAGAGAGAGTTTAACTATTTTTAAAAGAAGAGGACAAGGGTGGAATCTTCACTCTGGAAAAAAAAAATGAAAGAGAAGTTTCATTCATGGTGTTGGAAAAATGGGGCAGGGAAATTCCATCTGATAACATTCAATTCAGCTTTGAATTGTATTTGCAGAGAGAACTAATCTAGGCCATTCTAAGCTCTGTCCTAATTTAGCAGCGTCCCTGGCCTGGAGCCTGGAGTGGGCTTTCCTCCTTAACATACAGGTCATTAAAGCTCCATTAAAGAATAATTCATAGAAGTCGTCTTCTTCCTCCTCTCCTCCTCCCTTCACAGGTTAACAAAGTTGGAAGGGATCTTGTAGGTCATCTAATCCAACCCCCTGCCCATGCAAGAGACCCTACACCATTTCTGAGAGATGGAAGTCCAGTCTCTTCTTGAAAGCCTCCAGAGATGAAGCTCCCACAACTTCTGAAGACAACTTCTGTTCCATGGGTTGATGGTTCTCACTGTCAGAAAGTTCCTCCTTATTTCTAGGTTGAATCTCTCCTTGATCAGTTTCCATCCATTATTCCTTGTCTGGCCTTCAGGTGCCAGAGAATAGCTTGATCCTCTCCTCCCTGTGACAGCCCCACAAATATTGGAAGACTGCTATCATGTCTCCCCTGATCCTTCTCTTCACTAGATTAGCCATGCCCACTTCCTGCAACCGTTCATTGTATGTTTTAGCCTCCTTCTCCTCCATCTCTTTTCTTCTTTTCCTTCTCCTTTCTTCTGAGAAAGCATTGCTGGTAAAGGACACGGGCTATGTTGGGATGTGTCATGGAGGCATGGCCCATCTCCCGGTGCTTCAAACTTTCAAAGAAAACACAGGAGGCTCAGTTAAACAGGTCACAGAGGTGGCGCTGTTTGATTAAGCAAGCAAATCGGGGCTTTGCTCGGTGCTCCAAATTATGAATAATTGGGTCAGGATGTCGACATTCTGTCACCAAAGGTTCTCAGTTAGGGTTGGAGGAGATAAGAACTTAGGAAAAGAAGCTCCACCTTGCTGAAATGAGAAAACCTGGACAAGACCTGGATGGAAGGCTACTCATCTGCTGCCATTTGAAACGACTGCCTCGTTCAATAAAGTACATTGTGTTGATATCTTTCTCACCTATTGTGCTATGTCAGAGGTGCCCAAACTTGGCAGCTTTAAGACTTGTGGACTTCAACTCCCAGAATTCTCCAGCCAGCATAGCTGGAGAGTTGAAGTCCACAAGTTTTAAAGCTGCCAAGTTTGAAGACCTCTGTACTATATGTACGCAGCTATAGATATCCAGGCCAGTGTGGATTCTGGGAGTTGAAGTTCACACATCTTAAAAGTTGCCAAGGTTGAGAAATACTGACTCTAGATCAGGGGTCAGCCACATGTGGCTCTTTTATCCCTTTACTGTGGCTCCCTGTTGCTTTCGGTTAGGACAGGTAGAGGAAAGAGGATGCTGTGCTAGGAAGAGACTCTATGGTGGGGGAACGGGGCTTCCGGTCAGCAGAGGAAAAAGGATGCCACGCTAGGGGGAGACTATGATGGGGGAACTGGACTTCCGGTCGGCTCCAGAATTAAACAGGGGGCTTCCGGTTAGGATCTCAAAGAGTGTTTAAGGTTGCCGACCCCGCTCTAGATCAACATCTCTCAAGCTGGCCTGCTGCAGATAGGTTGAGATTATCCAGTTATAATCTTTAAACTCAAAAGATTATAACTGATGGAGATTCTAGGTGCTGTAGATTTAGGACAACTGGAAGATGCCAGACTGTGGAAAGTTTTATTCATTCTTTTAACAAATCCGTTCCTTTTCTAGGAAATGGTAACAAGGAAGCTCCTGGCAGTTTATTTCTAGTTTCCATTTTATGCAAATTCTGCATCACACAGAAAAGGCTTTGCCTTCTACAATACAAGTTAGTAACCTGTAAGTTTGGGGCAATCATAACTACCATAACAATGTAATAGTAATAATGTGACAGGTGGAAAAAAATGTTGGCTTCGTTTTCCAGGTTCTGAAATGCTAAAAACCAAAATGCCACCTCTGAAAAATGTGTAAATTCCCCACAAGAATGAATGAAAACCACATCAAATACATGAAATATATAATGAGAAGCGGTTGTTGTGTTTTCTCACACTAAACACAAGGTCTCGGTGCCCTAAAAATAGCTTCCTGGGATTTCACATCTCAAGAACCCTTGCCTGGGAGAGTTTGCTCTAGATTTGTTTGACTTTTCAAGAAGTTAAATAAAGATTTTGATTTGTGTAATTTTCCTTGGGCAATGTAGAGAGGAACAATGTCGGACCTTATTAGCTAGGTAATAAAAATGTACTTTTCAAATAAATGAATTAGCTTGGAGGAAAGATTAGTATTAGTTGAATATTAATGATTCCAGTCTTTTTCCATCCGCAGACAAGACAGCATTTCTTGAGCTACAGACGAAAGGTAACAAGAAGACAGGGTAAAAGATGACAAAATCTGTTTCAGACAAAAGGTTTTGGGTTTGGAGGGGTTTTTTTTCCCAAGATGGATTTCACCCTTGGAAGTAAGAAGTAACTTGTCATTTACTCACAAATGTCAGCTGAGAGCAATCGGTATGAAGCAATACATTAAACATTTCATGGTGAAAGTCCCAGGTTTAAATCTCTTTTTCCCCAGCCCCAAATAAACTGGATAACCTCAAAACATATCACATTTAGGGGTTCAAGTATCATGTCAAAAGGACAAATTTGATCTGTTTGGCTTGCTTTGAACTTATGTCAATGGTATATCTTCGACCCGCTCCGCAGACTTGATTCAACAAAACACAGCTTAGTGTAATATGGGAAGCTATTCGTGAGATGAACGTTGCCTCCTTACCTCCCTCTAACCTGTTTTATTCTGGTTTTTTTTTTTCCTTTTCTTCTGTTCCTTTCCCAAACTTTGCACTGTCAATCTCTTATGGAAGGAAGGATCAATTAATTCTGCCCAGGGTGCAGCAGCATTGCAACACAAACAGGCAACAGTAATCATCAGATTATTCGTAGACCAGAAGAAAACAAATGTGTATGAATTTCAATGGAAAGGAAAGTGCCCAGACATGTTCAGGCAGAAATACTGTTGTATCATTCAGTAGGGTCTTTCCTGGAGTTTGCTGGGAATGAATCAGAAAAAGGCATTTCCCTTCCTTCTTTAAGGGAGCTGATTACACAAGATTGGAGGTCTGGGGTTTTTCATATGATCAGGGAGTGTGACACAGGACACAGCTCAGAAGCATCAAGCTACTGATAATCTGCAAAAAGGGAAAATGTGTCTAGACAGGTCAGAGCCTGTTATACAAACAACGAATATAGACATGGCACAACTTGAGGTCCACCCAAGAAGAGGTCTTTAAATGAAAATGGAAAACCGCAAGGCTGTTCATTAGATCAAAGTATGAAATTCTTAATATTTATGGCCTCAACTCCAAGAGCTAATGGGGTCGCCTTGCTTATAGTTAAGTGTTGTATTTTATGATTCTTGATGAATGTTTTTTTTCTTTTTATGTACACTGAGAGCATATGCACCAAAGATAAATTCCTTGTGTGTCCAATCACACTTGGCCAATAAAGAATTCTAGTCTATTCTTTACTTATAATGAAGGCTGGAAGGTGAAGAAAAAGCTGAGCTGATCTCCTACTGACTACACACACACATGAACAATATCCACATAGTTTTCTTTGCAATACAAGAATTGTGCGTCATTGCCACCTTCTGATATGTATCTGTAACTTTCCAATTTAGTGTGCCATTCTGGAAGTTTCTGATGGCTTTTCAACTAAATACTTAACCAGGTCTCAACGTGCTTAAGATTTGGTCAGTTAGGTACTGGATAACTTGTTTTTTTATACGGTGTATTTTCTGATACATTCGATGATGTTACACGACAAATAGGGTGATTCTGATTGACATGGCTGAAAATGTTTTGTTTACCTGGAATCAAGCTGCACTTTGGAACACCGAACATGGGAAGTTAGCAGTGCGCAAGGTCAGGTGATCCGTGACGATTGTCCAGAAGCAGCAGGCCAGAGAGTACATCATTCAGGAAATATCAA
This sequence comes from Masticophis lateralis, assembly GCA_030761175.1. Taxonomy (NCBI): domain Eukaryota; kingdom Metazoa; phylum Chordata; class Lepidosauria; order Squamata; family Colubridae; genus Masticophis; species Masticophis lateralis. The sequence continues at coordinate 4,914,789 of JAUDYJ010000011.1, forward strand.
ACATTAATTTCTATTTGAAAACCTAGAACATGATTAATAGAACGAATGCAGGCAATTCTTAAAGCCCAATTGAGGGGGAAATTTCTGTTGCTGAGCAAGACGGTTGTGAAGTTAGTTTTGCTCCGTTTTACGACCTTTCTTACTCCAGTTGTTCTACAGACAGTCCTTGATTTACAAACGGTTCATTTAGTGACCGTTCAGTTACAATGTCACTGAAAAAAAAGGGACGACTGTTTTAGCATCCCCATGGACACATTCACATTCGGACGCTTGGCGACCAACTCACCTTTATGATGGTTGCAGTGTCCCAGGGGTTACGTGACCCTTTTTTGCGACCTTCTGACAAGTAAAGTCAACGGGGCCTGGTTTAGCTCTGCAGACTAAGCACCGTAATTAACATCCAGCTGTCTGCAATTACACCAGTTCGAACCTCACCAGGCTCAAGGTTGACTCAGCCTTCCATCCTTTCTAAGATAGGTAAATTGAGGACCCAGTTTGTGGGGGCAATAAGCTGACTTTGTATAAATATACAAAAGTATGGCTATTGCTTAACGCATTGTAAGCCGCCCTGAGTCTCCGGAGAAATGCGGCATATAAATCAAATTAAAAAAACAAAAACGGGGAAGCCAGATTTGCTTAATAACCATGTTCCCAAATTAACAGCTGCAGTGATTCGCTTAACAAATGTGGCGAGGAAAGTCGTAAAATTTGGCTAAACCCACGTCACTGATTTCTCACTTAGCAACATCCATTTGGGGCTCAATTGTGGCCGTAAGTTGAGGACTACCCATATTGTGAATTTGCTCTAGCAGCAAATTAACACCGCACCCACAATTCGCTTGTCGTATTTCAGCGATGCCATTCAAGCTTTTTGCACCTGACAACTTGGGATGAAAAGGTGGTTGCTGAGTCCTTTTGGACCAGTTGTGCATGGTTTGGTACCACTCAGCTATTTTATTACTCCAGCATTCACTTCCTTGAATCGGCTAAAATAACTAGGAACTGAAAAGGAGAATCAGGAAAAGAAAAGAAAAAAAAAAAAAACCCACGGAGAGAATTGAAAGTGCAAAGAAGGGAAGAAAAACCGGGGAAGCGAATTGCTTCCTCGATTCTGCCTGTCATCTGCTGACCAACCAATGAGATTGAAAAAGAACAATGCAGTTTCTGTAGGGAGCTAATTTGTGTGATTACAGGCAGGAGATTTTTTTGGAATGTGGGCATTTGGTTTGGTGTGCACAATTAAATGTTGGCCAGCTGGGGGCACTATTGTTCCAGGATAGATAAAGAACTGTGCCTTGGATTTCTACAATTCCATTAAGTTTGTTTCTACTATAAGCCCAGTGAATTCAGAACAGGCTTCTTTCTGTTCTCTTTTTCATGTCTCTATCATTTCCGAAGACATGGGACAGATTCTCAGAATGAATTGATTGCAGAATCCCTCCTGATCAAAAACTAGTTTTCTTTATGCTTGAAATGTCTGATTTTCCAGAGCATTCTGGTCACAAGCAGTAAGTAAGGCAGTTTATACAGTATTCACAAATGTACTCTGTGATGATTGCCTGTGCTAACCTGGATATATATCAAATCACATCTTTATTACAACCGGAGACAGGCATAAACCTGGACACATAAGCAGAGAAAAATCAGGAGGAGGTTTAGTAGCGCCTTTTCCAACCAACCAGTTTTAGTAAAAAGACATTCGGTTTTGATGAGTTGCAGCTTGCTCCATCGAATGCTTGAAATGGCTGAATTGATATAGGATTCAAATTGGGATTTATAAACCAGATTATTTTGTCGTTCCAAAACAGCTTTTTAAAAATCCGTAATGGGAGTGCCTTGGCAAGATTAGCGTGCTCTGATATTTCTCTCTGCCCGGATTGTTTTGAGACTTGAACTAAAAAAAAAAATAAACTCCATTTATTCTTTGCAGGCTTCCTGAATAATGTGGTGTTTATGTGTCCGTTGTGCAGTGTTATCATGACATTGAGGAAATTGACTTGTGCTGTGGATAGGAAGGCTGAGGTTGATGGTGGGTGGAAGCGATTGAGGTCTTGATGGATTCTTCTCCAATGGATCTCATTGATGAGAGTGTCACCAACAAATCCCAATTAAAGGAAGAATTTCAAGATTTAAGAATTGAGAAGGCATTGTTTAGGCCAACTACGAAGATACCGGCATCCCGTGAAATCATGCGTGTGCCCTTATTTACAGATAAAACCCACCTCCTTGGCACCAGGGTAAAAACTATGACGGACACACAAACAACAACGCTTTACAGAAAAACCTACAGATCACCATGGAGACCATACGCATGCGCTTCCAAGATTCTGCCCAGAATGCATCACACCAAATCAATTTTCCATAGGTTTTTCCTCTATGCGTTTGCTCTGACCCATTTGACAAAGAGATGCTCAACTGATGGAATTAATCCAGGCAGTCAGGAGACTGAAAAACCCGCCCAACAAGATCAATAGACTGATCAATAGAAGCAAATTGATTCCTAGGGAGAACCTATTAAAAAAAACAAAAACAAAAACAGAACCCTCTTGGCTGTTATCTACATCTTACAGCTCGAGCCACTCAAAGGTGTTATTAATAAGCTTGCAAACCATGCTGGATATGGCAGCTGCACTTTCCTAGGCCCTGGGTGGCAGGACTAGATTTGCATACCGAGCCCAACCTGAGAAGAAATTCTCATAAGCAACCCCAGAAGAATGAATGATGCTACTAACATTGGAAACAACTTTGGGTTAGCTAAATGAAGGGGTCTATTTAATTCTCACCATTACCAACAGGACCATCACAGACCTCTGAAGACTAGGTTCCCCTCGCACATACGTGTTAGTCGTTCCTGACTCAGGAGGGCGGTGCTCATCTCCGTTTCAAAGCTGAAGAGCCAGCGCTGTCCAAAGATGTCTCCGTGGTCATGTGGCCAGCATGACTCAACACCAAAGGCACACGGAACGCTGTTCCCTTCCCACCGAAAGTGGTCCCTATTTTTCTACTTGCATTTTTTACGTGCTGACTGCTAGGTTGGCAGAAGCTGGGACAAGTCACGGGAGCTCATCCCGTTACGTGGCGCTAGGGATTCGAACCGCTGAACTGCCGATCTTTCGATCGACAAGCTCAGCATCTTAGTCATTGAACTAAGTTGTTTTTTTCCCCCCATATTTCTCCCTCCAATGAGATTGTCATCATCATCTGCCATCTGTGGCTCTCTGAATTCTACCTGGAACTAATGTGTGCAGAGCAATCGATGGATAGAGGTTTGACATCAGGACTCAAAACAAGGGCAAAAGAACACCAGTGTTCGACCCTTCGGAGACTCCCTTAGAGATTACAAAGTACAAACTTCCAACGGTTTGTTTAGTGACCGTTTGAAGTTACAATGGGATTGAAAAAAAGTGACTTTTCACATCTACAACCGTTTGCAGCATCCCCATTGTCACGTGATTTACGTTCGGATGCTTGACAACTGGCTCATCTTTATGACGATGATCGTATCCCGAGCAAAGTCAATGGTGGAAACTAGATTGACTTAATCACCGTGTTACTCACTTAACAAACGTGGTGAGGAAAGTCGTAAAATGGGGCAAAACTCCCTTAACCAATGTCTGACTTAGAGACATCAATTCTGGGCTCCATTGTGGTCCTAGGTCAAGGACTACCGGTATGAACTGGTTTGGGACAAAGAAATTTGAGTAGCCAACTGAGCAAGCAATTGCTGAAGGTGAGTAAGATTACATGCTGTCTCAGGAGGATTCGACAAACACAATGGGTTTCCCACACATTATGATAGTTAAATACTTGTGATCTCCTATGTAATCTGCACAACCACCCTGTCACTTCCCCTTCTAGCCGACTCGTCCCACTTTAGATCAGGTTTCAGTTACTCCATGCATCAGATGAAATGAGATGCCGCTTGCAAAAGCTTAATCCAATGTGCTAATCTGAAAGGGGCTGCCAGATCTCAAATTTTAAGACTCTCACGGACTGCCACACGTTTCCCCCTATAACAGGGGTGTCAAACTCAAGGCTTTGGGGCGGGACCTGACCCCACGGGTTGCTTAGATCTGGCCCATGGGGCCACCCGGGAAACAGCAAAGGTCCAGCCGTAACAGTCTCCTGCTGCCCTCTGCCGGTGAAAACGGAGCTCTGCTTTCGCTGGTGGAGGGCTGCAGGAGGCCATCGTGGCCAAAAACGGGGCCTGGGAGGTCCATCTCCCGAGCTCTGTTTTCACTGGCAAAGGGACTATGGACCAGTCCTTCGCTGTTTCCAGGGTGGCCCCGTAGGCCAGATCTAACCACTCTGTGGGCTGGATCCGTTTTCCCTGGCAGAGAGCTGCAGGAGGCCGTCATAGGCGAAAACGGAAACCGGGAGCCTGTTTTCACTGGCAGAGCGCTCAGGCTATCACAGGCGCCCCCAAAACGAGTGACATTACGATGGCCACGCCCACTCCGGCCCCCGAGGTCAAACACACACTGATGTGGCCCTCAATGAAATCGAGTTTGACATCCCTGCCCTGTAATATAAGATGGGGAAATATCACGCAGGAACCAAAAACATAGAGCGAAGCACAGGTATTGGATTAAACGTCTTCCAGACTTATTGGGCTCAACCAAAACAAAGGCATCTCTGACACCATAACCCTTGAATTCTTACTTAGAGAAGAATTCGAAGTAAAAAGTAAAAATTTAAGTAAAAAACTTAAAACTTCTGCACTCAGCAAAGCCACTGAAAGCTATTCATGTGTCAATCATTAACTTCAGGTCACTACATCAGGCTGAAACTGAGACAAAGGCCCGGCAGGTTATCTGCTACCACCACCCAAAGGGAAAAAAATTGACCCCCAAAGCATTCCTTTCTGCCATTTTGGTCTTCTGCATTTGATTGCAGAATTTAGCAGAAATATTTGTACACCCCACGCCCCCCTCCAGAAAAATTCCCCCGAAATTCCCCAGAATTTCCCTCAAGGAAATTCACCAGGATACCAAAATTACTTGCTTCTTGGGAGAGAATTGGCAATTTTAATTTTTGGATAACTTTTCAGGGCAGATACGCTATCACTGAACGTCTGTTGGCATGCAATGGGCCCTTTGTGTACCCTAGATCTGTGGACTAGACATTTTAAAAAAGAACAACAAAACTGCATCCTTCCGCTCAAACAAAAGGCTTATCGTTAGAACAAGGGTCTTGGTCTATTCATCTCAAAGCCCCTTCCTCATTTCATCCCCTTTCCAACTTTTACTCTGCTTCAGCAGTAGAAATGATTAAATTAGGCTTCTGCTAAGCAGCAGCTAAGTCAAAACCCTCCATCAACGCAATGCACACCAGCCAGAGAGACATCAGTGGTGCAGATTTTCCTTTGGCTTGGCTTATGAAGAAATGAAGAGAGGAGGGGAGGGCAGGGGAGTGGAGGGGAGGAGAAACTTACGATGTACTTAGGGGAGTTAAGTCACCGGAAAACAAATATGGCTGCGGTTACCACTGGATGCAATTCTCGACACACTGGATAAAGAAAGCACATAGCTCTGCACTCTTGGTGTTTATAAAGAAAATTCAAAAGCACAAAAGATGATACGGGGAATGCCGGAGAAACCAGATAGAAACTGCTTATTCCTGCCTTCCTGGTTCTTTGTACGAGTGCACATTACATGCCTTGTCCGAGATCTTTTATTCATCTTTGCATGCTCCTCCTTGGGCATCACCTTCAACTAGACTTTTGAAAGGTAGCAAGGGAAAACATGCAATTTTATTTGCGGGGTGGCCCCCCCACCCCGTCCCCCAGTTATTTCAGAATGCTGCAACTCCACTAATAAGCCCATCAAGGAGTTTCCTCACTGATTTTTCAGACCAAGCCCTTTTATTTTTTTTTAATTAAATTTCTGTCTTACCTAAAAGACTCTCACAAGACTCTCACAAACAAACTCTGTTTGTTTGTTTTTAATCCCTTTTTTTTTTATGGGGTGCAAGTCTCACCGAGTGTAAAAAACTTTCCTCCGTAAACATGGCACTAGCATTCGGGCTGGCATAATAAATCCAAATGATGAATCAACACAGGAAGCCTGTAATTCTATTCTAGTCTGATACTAGAAATTACCCCCAAAGCAGAAGAGGATAAAGTTACACAGCCTGTCCCTCTACACACACACACACACACACACACACACACACACACACTGTACCACCCAGAAGCTTCAGGCAGAACTCTGCCTCAAAGTCAAGCTTCAAAGGTCAAAATCCACTCGTAAAAGACAAAAATCCTCATACGGTTGTCCTACCTAGGGACTATGAAAAAGCTCCCAGGCCCAACGGTTTAACACTTACCGGGATGTGCCATGTGGATTGTATTGTTGCCGTGCTTTGCGTAGTTATAGATGACTACGGCCACCGCACCCAGTTTGGCCGCCCTCTTAATCTTTTCTGTGAAGGTACAATTGCCTCTTGCGATGAGGGCAATCCAGGGCGACACTGTGGGGGCGAAATGCGTATCCCACGTGCAAGCTTGGAGCTTGGAAGAATTGGAAAGCACCACCAGCCCACGAGCCTCCGTCACGGGAGAATGCACGCCGAACATGCCGCACTCGCACCTGTTGTTGGTCGAGGTCCGGTTGAAAGCGTTGAAGTAGACTAAACTCACGTTGGCTTTGACGGGGAGAGCACGGACGGCGCTGAAGAGGCCGGCGAGGATCAGAAGTCGTGCAGGGCTGGGTTTCCACCTGCCCTTCATCGCTCGGTGGCTTCAAAAATAAAATCCAAAAACGCGTCGAAAAGCATTCGATTGCCAAGAGCCTCCCGTTTCTCCTGTGTGTTTAATCTGAAATTACAATCCTTTGGCAGGTAAGCAACACCGCTCCTCCCTGGTCATTAGATCTTGCGTTGCGTCAGCTCAGTTCTCACTTTGCTTATCTCAGAGGAATAAAACGACCTGATGCCGGAGCCACAGGGCAGGAACTCAGGCAGCTAATTTTCAACCCAACCACTCGCAACTCTTGCTGTTTCCACACAACTGCTTTTAAAGCAGGCGTGTCGGCTGAAGGGCTCCGCGCAGGTTTTGAGCGTCCTTCCCTATGCACGCAGATACAGGTGAGACAGGCGGCCTTTAGGAAAAACAGCATGGTGCTTAGTCTGCAAGGTGTTATATTCCCATCTAAATAAACACGAGGAAATTTGAGGAAAAATAGCCAATCATAGTTATTCTGGTAGAATTCATCTAAGTTTATTTATCTTCAAGTCTTTGTTGATTTCTAGTGACTGCCTGAAGGTTGACTCAGCCTTCCATCCTTTATAAGGTGGGTAAATTGAGGACCCAGTTTGTTGGGGGCAATAAGCTGACTTTGTATAAAATATAAATATACAAAAGTATGAAGGCTATTGCTATTGCTTAACGCCTTGTAAGCCACCCTGAGTCTCCGGAGAACGGCGGCATATAAATCAAATTTAAAAAAAAAACAAAAAAACCCCTGGTCCCTTGAAGTTTTGTTGGCAAGATTTTGGAAGTGGTTTGCCCTGGCCTCTTTCCTAGAGCTGAGGTGGTGTGACTTGGCCCAAGGTCACCCAGCTGGCTTTATGCCTAAAGCAGGACTAGAATTCCCAGGCTCCCATATCTAGCCTGAGGGTGACTACACTTCCGATGTTATAGTCTTGCAAACGCTTCAGAGGCACTTTAAATTAAGAAGCCAAGATTCATCTATATTAAATAAGCCTTTTTTTAGGAGAAAAAAAATTCAGAACTTTGTTACTGTATAACGTCACTTTTATTTTAAAGCATTTTTTAAAGCAAAACCTTGTTTCAAATGAATGTTATAAAAATACATACAGTTTGAACATATCACACTGATTTTAGAAGGGTCTAGGGCTCACTACATTTTTTGTAAACCTGGGTTTGAACATTGAAATAACATGCTGGCTCTATCAATCTTCTTCAACTTAATTTTCTAATACTGGTCCTAACCATCAACATCTTTGGCAAATCCTCTCCCCCCCCCCCCCCCCACTACCCCTCCATATTGTGAAATAGTAGTAGGAATCAGAGGAACTATTTGAACCAAGAAGTTTACATAAATGCATTTATTCCAACTGGAAGCAATGCATTAATACAACTTCTGGCACTATAGACAATTACATGCTTGATACATTTTTATTCTTTCTTTCAGTATAACATTTTTTCAGACATCATCATCTTAAAAATCAATATATTCAAACAGAAGCGAACTGCAGAACATTATAATTGTTATAAAAAAATTAAAATCCTAGAAAAAAGGAAAGATTTTGGCACCAAAAGGACCAAGTAGGGCATCTGTCAAACCTGACATTTCTTGAAAGAAAGGGGTGGCTGGAATTACTGGCATGGTTGTTATTTCAGTCTGGGGAAGGAAAGACAACAGCGAGAGAGGTGGTTTTCAGGGCATATCCAGCAGTTTCTCTGTGGCCCTGCCAATAAACAACTACAATATCAAAGCAACAATACAATACAATATAAAAAAAACAAAAGACTGCTCGTTTCTTCTAAGTCACACTAAAAGGCATGCTCACTTCTTCCAAGGCTATATACAAATACACACATATTCGACTTCCCTTTTCTGGGTGACTAGGCTGCAGCTGTACTATGCCCGCTCTCAAACCACGTGATCCGTTTTTACCCGTCTGCGCTAGGCTGGTACTTCTGCACCCAATGCAGTTCTACTTCATTTCCATTCCGTAACAAAACCCAAAATTACGACTTCTGATTGGAGTGTTTTGCTCCCGTCCCCCCATAGCTCACCATCTGCGGAAGAGGCTGCAACCGTATAATGATCAGCTGGCAGTGTAATCATGATCCAGAGTTGACAAAGCAAATCTAAGGTGCTTGATTACGGCAATGACACACTCCCCGCTGCGGCATTTGTGCAGGCTCCACAAACAAGTTCAAAAGATGAACTCTGTCCTGGTGGCTTGCCTTCATCCTTTCATCCAAGCCTTCTGCAGGCTGTTGATGAAAGGCGTTTTAATGAGGCAACTTTTGAGGGAGGAAAAACTTTTTTTGTTCACTGTCCGCAACAAACTTTTCATAATCAGACCAAATTCAGTCACCCAGAAAGCAGAGCTAAGCAGCAAAAGAGCCACAGTCTTCCCATGTACGGCTTTCCGTTATCACAGGACAGGATCTCACTAACGGATACATTCCTGGCTTATCTTTTGCTACTTTAAACTTAAAAGGTTAAGAAAGCAATAAGTGTGCAGTACTTATTGCCAAAAAGCACCCTGATTTGAGAGGCAAGTATCTGTCAAAACACTTCTGTAACATTCAAGAATGAAAGAACCAGAAACTTTCTTAACCTAACCACTGCTAAAATATCCAAATTGCGGATAGCATAGCAGGAGAAAAACATTCTCTTGCAAGTTTAATCCTCTTCTCAGTTTACAATACATTTATGTCAAGCCATGAGCTATGTTTGGTTGACTACATCAACTTCTGTTATCTTATATATTTTCCTAAGAAAGACTTCGGTTTTGTCGTTATCCAGAGGACAAACATCCAGAATACAGATGACACGTTGGTTCTCCAGGGCAGCGGCTTTGAAATCATCTGGTACGCAAACAGATAATGGACATGTTACACATTCGGGGAAAGCAGTCCCCCATTCATCAGTTTACCTAAGATTAATTCCAGAATGGTTGCGAACAAGAACAGGAAAGGAAAATAACCCCCCCCCCCCCCCAATAATGTGGCAAGCCAATTACAACATAGAGCAGAAACCTTGCCTAATATGCAAAGCAATCATAGCTCCAGGTTATTTTTCAAACCCTGCGATAGCAAGAGCGTCAGCCATTTTGATTTTAAACAAAACCCGTAGATGACAAGAATTAAAAAGAGGCTAATGCCGTGATTTACAATTCTTGAAATTAAACAGTGAGTCACAAAATGACCCACTCCGCTGCTGAAATCCACCGTTTTTATTTTAAAAGAGCATGGCAACTTCTTCCCTTTTACAGAATTTGGAGGAGTTACTCTCGACAGTTTTTTTTTTTTTTTTTAAATAGCTCCCTGTTTCCCAATATAAAAATCTATAGAAACAAACTGACTGGCCCCGTAAAGATCCCTTCCTTGGTCTTCCATTATCTGGAAGACAGAAATTCTTAACGTAGCAGAGAGAAAGTTGGCATTGATAATTTGAAGACGCTAATTTGCAAGCAACCCACACTCTTGAGTTATAAATTCAAAGCTACTGAAGGGAAACCACCTGCAATGAAAATATATTTGTTTAAAGATGTGGTCGGCTGCTTTAAATTCTTTATAGCTGCCAGGATAAGTATTTTTAAAAACAGAAAGAAAAAAAAAGAGGAAGGGGGAAGTTTCAAAAGTATCATTACTGGGTAATAGCGCTGCTTCCTCTTCAGAAGAAAATAGATTGGTCCATCTAAATTTAAATGATTTTTAAGGCTAGAAGAGCACTCGTTAGCAAAACCCTGAATCTGGCTCTCAATAAAATTGCCTGGAAGACAGCTCTACGGTGGAGATTATTATGAATTGAGCTATCAGATTCTTAAGACTTCATTTGCAATTGCTTATTTTTAGAGAAGTGACAACAGCCATGTACAAATCATTGTTGTCTGGAAGATTCCTACCTGGAAGTGAAAGTAACTCAAAAAGTCCTCCTTGGTTAATGGTTTCTTGGCAAGGTGTAGTACCGTTTTTGTGAGAAGGTGCTGCATTTTGTGATGCCTCTTGAAATAAGTAAGAGTCGTTCAGGAGGGCAACCTCTACAGCTATATCATGATTTACGCCTGTTCAAGAGATAAGTTACTTTCGTTAATGCCAAAAAGCTGGGTTTATGAACTATAAAAACCGTCTTCAACAATCTGGTCATCAAACAAAGCTTTAAATCCAAGAGTCATGCTTCATTTCCCAAAGCTGCAGACAGTTGCCATTCCAGCCTTTCCTTGAAAGAATTTAGGAAAACACCTGCATTCCTTCATGCTTTGTTGTTGGGTTCATTTTTCCAATGTTTAATTCAAAACCAATGTCATGACTCGCTTTAAGCAGATAACCAGTCCTGACTCATGTTTCAAAATACAAGTATAACTCTATTAATACTGACAATTCACCCGTGGGTGTGTTTTTTTTCTTTAACTGCCTTCCTTTCAGACTACTACAGTAGATTTTGAACTGTTTCTATCATTGTATTTCTAAACTGAACAACATATAGTTAATTGACCAAACCGGTAATATTCCCCTTTTTCCACATACAGTTTGGGACAGATCAAGTATGGTGCCACAAATCCAGGAACGTTGTGTTTTGCTTTTAGCACCCTGAAAGTATGGGTTTGAAATTCCCTACTTTCAAGAATTCCCTTGAAATTCCCTACTTTCAAGAATAATCTGCTTTACAGCCTCTGTGGCCATATGGGAAAAAGTTCTTTGGGTAGACTTGTCTACCTTCCTTCCAGTTGTTCAAAAAAAAAAAAAAAAAAAAAGAAAGAAAAGAAAAGAAAAAAAGTCCCATTCCTACAGAGCAGCAAGCATGAATCACGTGCCTTGTAGCACTTTGGGGCATTGTCTTTTTGGTTCAGGCAAAACTCCACAAAACGTTCAATTTTCTAAATGTGTCGACGTTAGTAGTTACTTACCGAGAATAGCCACTTGATAGTATTCAAGAGGACAGGCATTTTCAAAGGGACTCGTTTCTCCGCTCGCCAGGCATTTTTCTGGCTGGAATTTGGCTGCTTGAAGATTGTATTGTTTCAACAGGACTTCTTTGTGAGCGTAATTAAATTTGCAAGGAAAGCTTTCTGGGAAAATTTTGCTGAAGTTCAAGTGCTGCACTAAGTTCTCTTTTACGGAGTTCCAGAGAACGCTTTCCCAGGAATTGTGGCACATCCTTTGTTGGTGAGCTTTTTCAGATCCATCAGTTGTTTCTTTGTTACCTGCTAATATAAAGATAGTAATCTGTAATCCAGATTTTAAATATTATTGAGCACCTCAGCTCCAAAAGAGCTGTTTGACCAGGAAAGGCATTCAAAATAGCAAGTCAGATGAGCTTGTTCAGACTGACGAAGGGGAGCTCCTGAAGACTTCTGAAGGTGATGCATATTCTAGAGCTGAGACAAGGATCCTGGCCAATAGAAAGGCAAACGATCCATAATCTCTCCAAAGGTGTGAACTAAAAATCATCAGCTTTCACAAATGAAGGCAAATCTACTGTATTTTTCGGACTATAAGACGCATTGTCTCCCAAAAGGGTGAAAATGTCTGTGCGTCTTATACACCGAATATTGCTGAAGCCCCACCCACCCGCCATTTTTTTTGCCTCTTTTTTTTTTGGGGGGGGAAAAAACAGGCTGAAAAAAGCCTCAAAAATAGGCTAAAAAAGCCTCAAAAATGGGCTGAAATGGAAAAAAAACAAAACAAAAATGGGCTTGCGGAGGCAAAAAACTTTTTTTTGTTGACTTCCTCTTCTAAATTTAGGTCTGTCTTATAGTCAGGTGTATCTTATAGTCCGAAAAATACAGTATGTGTCTCAGGATAATGTTGCAAGATCCAATCTTGGTCGATCTCTGGGACCAGAGGTTTAGTCTTCTGAGTTTCTGGATTCGTCCTGGAGCCCATCCTCAGGGAACTTCTCTCTACCGGAATATGTGCTTTGGGCTATTCTGTTTCATATTTATGGCACCTTCCTGTTGGTCGGTTGGTGTCTTGATGGCTGGTGATCAGCTGTTGTTTCGGTATTTATTAAGCTGGTGGTAATTCAGCACTCCTGTTGACTGACAAGGGGCCCTTTCCCCAGGCACCTCTAGGTCCCAGTGACTGACCTGACCCAGATTGGATCTTGCATCATCAGCTTTGATCAAGTGCCAAATAAAAAAAAGCAGAAAGCCAAACAAAAAAAGCCCTCCAAAAAACCCAATTCTGCTTTCGAAGCCAACCAATGTTACGTACGAAGCCAACCACAAAATTCTTTTGAGGCGTGCAGGATTATGTATTCGTTTATTTGATTGATACGACCGCCCATTTTTCTATAGCGGGCATAATATGTAAGATGTTGGGTCATTTTAAATCACAGCTATACAACCTCCAAGATCTGTCACCCAATTATTATTTGGTTTTTGCTTCATTATTATTTGATCATTATTAACTATACTTAAGTTTTCACTAGATGAATTCAAACTTGATTTTTGTTCTCACTCTACCCACTACTTTTTAAAAATGCACCCACAGGTGTTCTAAAATTTAACTGGAGCCGTCCGCTTGGAAAAAGTTGCTCACCCCAATCTAAGAATATCTGCCAATCCAATTCTGATACTGCTTGAGCGAGTAACCTTTCTAGCTCTGTAATAAATTCAATATTTTTATATTCTGTGGCCACTGATATATAGAACAGTGTTAGTCCTAAGACTAAAAAGAGATAAGCAGAAATGATATTTATAATAAATATAACAAGAAGAACTAACGTAATAGATAAATGCAATACAAATTAACTTTTATTTTATGATATAGTCCTTCCATAAACAAGTTGCTTAATAGCTCCTGACAGAAATCTAGCCACTAATAGGACAGGTCATTATTAAAGACTAAAGTACACTACTAGATATTTTTTATGACTAGGAAAACAATTTGATAGTTAATTGAATGATTGATATGTCGTCTATTCTGCTTTAGATTATTTTTATACAGCCTCTCATTCATCTTTAATTTGTATAATAGAATTAACTCCGAACGGCAAAGGCCATGAGATTACGTGATCCAAAATGCTGCATTCATGAAACGAATGAAAGTGAATAATGCAAAAAGCTGCATTAATGATTTCAATGAAAGTCTAAAACAACTGGATTACGCCTCTCTTTCGATGCAATTTGGAGGCAGGCATCCATTTGAGAGGAATATTAACCAGCACTGCAGCAAAGTTCAACTGTTGGGTAATACCAACTGTCGTGGCATTGGAATTCTCCTCCTGATCCCAAAGAACCATTGGCTTTTAAAAACAAACAAACAAACAAACACTCTACAGCTTAATTTAGCTATTTTGTGTACTAGATCTGCATACCAGAATAAAATAAGGCAAAATAACCAGTAAGGATCTACAACAGAGGTGATGCTGGCCATGCCCAAGCCTGGTTTAGCAAAAGGGAAAAAAGTTGCGGTACGTCATGGGATGACTGTGAGTTTGACACCCCTGATCTACAAGATGCATGCTAAATGAGGAGCCCCGAACCTTTCGAGCACCGGGAGGAGGTGTATTTCTGCAGACCGGAAGGGGGCATAGTTTCATGTGCTGCCTGCATCCCATGGATGGGGCTTCGCTTGTTTGCATGGACCGGTTACTGGCATGCTGCAGTATGCCTGTAACCGGTCCATGCACTGTTTGCACTGACCAGGGGTTGGGGACCCCTGTCCTAAATCACATTGCTACATTCATAAGGAAATACAACCATTGCACCTCATAAGAAGGAATCAATCTGAAATTAAAAAGCAAGACTGACCTATTCCAGGCAATGTCTTTACTACTTCTCCAATAAGCACCAAGGAGCTAAGCAACACAGAAAAATAAAACTTCACCTAGGCAACCATGTAAAAACCATATATATTAACATATTAACAATAACATCAGAGACGGAGGAAGCATATTATTACTATTTGTTTTCCACCCTAGTTTACTGGAAGGTAAAAAGCTGTTATTAATATAACCTTCAGAGGCAAAGTACATACTTTTGTGCGCCTGTGCTGTTTCCATCACTTCTGCATTGTCTTTATTGGCATCAGAATTATCTTGCAAAAAATTGGGCAACCTTCAAAAATCCAAGCAGATCATCACTGAGAGCAGCAAAATGTCTGATCGTATTATGCATAATTACGATTTTTAATTCCTAGAATCTCGAGGTGACTAATCTTATGAGTCAAAAAAAAAAATATGACACAGCTGGTATGTGAGTATATGTTGATAAACACCCTGGGAAGGGGATTCCCCATTCTTCCCATATAATTTTCCCGCTCTTCCCCCTGCTCCAAAGCTATTGTTAGTAGTCAGCCTGGGGAAAACCAGATCTCAGGTGAGTCACTAATACCTACTGAGAAAGCAGAGGGAAGCACAGCATGTATTGCCAATTAGAACAGGACAAAATTGGTAAGAAATATGTGATGACAACATCACAGAAATCCAACCCTTACATATGAGCATCCTGACGTCTGACCCAATAATGTTAATTTACAGCAAGGGTGTCAAACTCAATTTCATTGAGGGCCACATCAGGGTTATGTTTGACCTCGGGGGGCCAGGCTGGGCATGGCCACTCAACGTCACTTGTGTTGGGGGTGCCTGTGGTGGCCAAGTGGTAAGGCAGGACTTCCCTCACTCTCATTATAATTTCCTTCCTTCCTCCTTCTTTTTCCTTCCCTCTTCATTCTCCTTTTTTCTTCCTTCCCCTCTTTCCTTATTTTTCTTTCATTGTTCTCTTTCCTTCTTTGTTTTTTCTCTTTCCCTTTCTCCTTTCCTGTCCCTTCTTGCAGAGTAAACAGCATGGACAGAAGACACTCACATTCCAGTGTTATTTGCCTCAATGGAAAGACTATATTCCTCTCCCCAGTACCATCTAGGACAGGGCTGTCAAACTCATGGCCTGCGGGCCAGATGCGTCATGCACTGGCCACACCCATACCCTGTTTAGCGAAAGGGGGGGGGGGAGAAGTTGTATGTCAAGTGATGTCATGACAATGCAAGCTTAACACCCCTGATGTAGGAGGCGTAGAAGAGGTTACAATGGGACACAGGTTCAGTTCCTTTCCCACATTCTGAGCTATACGAAAATACACGTCACACATCCTTCACAAAAAAACCCTGTAACTAAAAAAAAATATCAAAATTGCTAGACAGCAAAATGAAATGTCACCGCTTTTAAAAAAAAAATGCAATGAAATTACGAAGAACTGGCCACTTACGTTCTCCTTTTGCTTGTTGACCTTGTCAAATATGAATGCTGAGCAGACACAGGAGGGTGATCCGTGGTCCTTAAAAATATAGTTAACAAGCGTCAAGTTTCTTTGGAGGCGTCAATTATTTTACAATAAAACAGCTTCTTTTACCATGAGCTAAGATCACATAATTATGTTTCCAAAGAGAATCAAAACGCTTCCATCTATTACCAATTAGTTCTGTTTTGTATTTTTTTGCTCGTCTGTGAGGCTGGGTGATATTAAGCAAGAAATGTTTAAATGTACTGTACGATGATGCAAGTAAGTGCCAGAGTGCAAGGTGAAGTGTTAGCTTTTTATAAGATATTGCTTGGAATTTGGTTCACTGTCCATTCAGGGCCCCCTCAACAGGAACCATTAAAATAGTACTGAATTATAGGTGATCCAGTCTAGCTGCCTGTTGAGTGAAGGAACCAAGGGTGTCAAACTCACGGTCTGCGGGCCGGATGCGTCACACATTGGCCATGCCCACCTCTGGTTTAGCAAAGGGGGGGGGGGAGTCACGGTATGTCATGTGACGATGTTTGACACCCGTGCACTACAGCATCTCTGACAGAGGACAATTTGGCTTCCATCCAAGACCTGCAGTAAAGGAGAACTGACCACTTCACACTGTATCCTGTACAGACTGACAGATCATAGGATCAAGCAGTTCCACTGGATACCTAGCTCTGTAATTTGAATCTATCGTTCTGGTCCTGCCCTCTGGGGGAATGGAGACACAAGTGGTATCTCCCCTTAGCATTCTCTTCTGTGGGCTAGACGTACCCAATTCTTTTTTTATAACTGCTTGGTTTCCAAAGCTCTCGTCTTCCTGAAAATCCAGCTGTGAACTGGCTCCATCATTTTCACTTTTGAACAACGACGGGTTTTGAAACCCCTGTTAAGTTCCATCCTATTCTTTTCAGTGTGCTGAATAGTTTTTGGCCCTAGTCTTGGTGCCGCTGTTCAGGGTGGCTTACTAGATGGGGGGGGGGGGGGGGGGGAGGGGGAAGGAGAGAGACTAGAAGATTGTTTCTCTTTTGTTTGGGGGTCAACAGACTCAAGGAAGGTGTTTTCCAAATTTTTGACACACCAAGGCCAAAAGGTTTGCCATCCCTGGACTGTAATGTAAAATACACAGTTGCCGGAGAAACTAGAGGTTCTGTTCCACTTCAAAAGCAAACACTTCCTTACTCTACAGCTGAAATCCGTCTCTTTACATGACTCCTGGTTACTATGGTTTGTTGCTCCAGAGATGGCGACTTCTGCCTAGAAGTTGATTCTCTCGCTTGCTGCTGTTCTGACAAAGAAGGACCTACTGATGAGTTTTTCTCGATCTGCAGAAATAATTTTAAATCAGATTTACATACTGTCTACCAGTTAGTACTTTCCTTATTTTTTTTTTCTTAGTTAGATTCAGTTTCATTTATCGCAAATAGCAGGGGGGGAAAATCCACACAGGATCTTAACTAAGATATAAAGTTCTGTCTTAAACACCCTTCCAATTTATTTCACTGCTTTAGTCAAACAATGTAGAAAACTATGACAAATTTCAAGATCCTTTTTTAAAAAGGTCATGGTATCACGAAAGCTTAAACCATAACTTTCTAATTTTACACATGTTCAAAATAAGAGGGGGAAAAAATAAGTTAAGAAGTCATCACTACAGGTTCTTTAAATTCAAATACAGACTATCTCAGTTTTAATCATACTCATAGTGTCTTGAGCGCTAGGCTATTAATGTTGAAGTACCATATACCTGCACTGGTGATTCTCCTGAGGCATCCTGGGAGGTACTGCTGCAGCTGACACATCTTATAGCACTAATTATCCCTTGAAAAGCAATGTGCTTCTGTTCCCTGTAGTGCAAACTGTCAATCTCCTTCTCAATTTCACTGATGGATATCAAAACTAATTCTTCTGAAATGCAATTTTTAAGGAAGATAGCACCAAATAAATGCAGGTAGGTAAAATTCAGATGGCAAGGAATCTAACATGGTTATTGTTCTTTAAACTGGCACAGCACCACTGTGAATAAGTTTATTTTGCAAACAACTGAGAAAACCCGGCTTATAGTCTGTCTCAAATACAACCCATAAGCCTCCTTTAAGGCCACAAAAGTGGCAGACATCCTTATAGTTACAGGATGTGTCCACTATTATGGGATGTGTCCAGTGTTCCTCTCATTCTCATCCCATTTAGGAGACTTTGTGTATCGTGGAGTAATCCCCCAACCATCTCAAACTGAGCTGCCATGAGGAGAGAAAGAAACAATCCGGTTGACAACCGTCATTCCGTCATGAACAATAAACTGGAGACATCCTCTGTTCCTCCATTTGCACGGTGATCTTCAATTAGATGACACCATATAGGGTCACTTTAAAATTCAATCACTGCCCAGTTGTTTTTTGACATGGAGCTAAAAAACGACTCCAGTTGAACTAATACGAAGTTTAAAAGGGGATAAAGAATGATGAAAAATGGTTACGCTTTGTTACAACCTTAACTAATGACAAACCCTCAGCACCTATAAATATTTCCAATCGGGCACAGGTGCACAGAAATACTTAGTCTGCAAATAAGGCTACTCCAAACTGGCCTGCAGAAGGAAATTGGCATACCATTCATATTTTTACAATATTCTGCAAATGTACGTGGGAGTGGCGGGAAACGATGGTATCCCCCAATGATGACTTTGTCCACGTAAGAAGCTTCCTCTTGGGTTCTCATCCACTGGATAAAGTTTTGCACTTTTGGATCTTTTATATACGGCTGGTCCTTATGCCATCCTATGTTAGAGAAAACAAAGCAAAAAAAAAAAAGCATGGCAAGTTAGGAGAATAGAATATAGAATAGAATAAAATATTGGAATGAAGGATAGGATAGGATAGGATAGAATATTGGAATGAAGAATAGAATAGAATAGAATAGAATAGAATAGAATAGAATAGAATAGAATAGAATAGAATAGAATAGAATAGAATAGAATAGAATAGAATAGAATAGGAATAGGAATAGAATAGGAATAGAACAGAGATTGGAATAAATTAATAGAATGGAATGGAATGGAACAGAACAGAAAATATAGAACAGAACGGAACAGGAATAGAAAATAGACTAGAGAATGTAGAATAGAATAGAATATAGAATACAGAGTAGAATAGAACAGAAACTCTGTCACTTTAAATGTACACTAATCGGCATACATTAAAATGAAATGAAATAAGAACGCACGAGGCTGTCACTCTTGAGAAAACATCAGCTGAGTGCCAAATTAGGGGAAGTAATCAAGCCACTTGGGGCTGTCTCATCTGGCAAGATTCTTATGTAAGGAATAAAAGGGGGCAGCACTTTCAATCCTCACAATTACAGCCCCGCAAACCTGGGTAACAGAAACTGTTAAAAAGGTTAGGGAGAAAGACAGCTGACGTGATTTGAGAGATGAAGATTGGAGATGAAGATTGCTGTTTTTATAAAAGAGGTTGTTGTTGTTTTTTACCTGAAATAAACATTTGAGTTTTCATAGATGATGTTAAATAGGCTGTACTGGAGCCATTCTCAGAAATATTTTGTTCCACTCTCATCTGGGTACATACCAAGTAGGTCACTAGAGAGGGAGAAGTATCATATTACCTATTTATTTAATTGGCTTAGAAGTTACTCCAATCGAAGCAGATTCAAAACAGCATGCCGTTCCTCTTTTTTTTTTTTTTAAAAAAAAATTTATTTCTAAAATTTATTGGCTACCCATCTTATCATAGGGTTAACTCTGGGTGGTGCTTACAATTACATCCAAGTTAAAACGTAAAAAGTTAAAAATCAAACCTTAAAACCATTTTTGTAAATCCCAATTAAAACAAAACTGATTGTAACTTTACATACTATATAATAACCACATACCAAATCAATTTTTACAAAAAGATTGGTGCCTATCCATGACTGTAATTAATTGATTCTGATACATGTAAGTTTTTAAAGAGGAAATTTTGAAAGAGAAACAATCAAAAGCGAACTAATTATTTTAATCTGTAAACCTAACTCACTTTTCTAAGACTTTTCTGCAGCATTCAAATTATTTTTTTTCAGAACACTTTCTGCCTTTGGCCCGGTGCTTATACAGTGCAGATTAAGAGATAAGAGCAGTATCTCTATCACTGTAAACTACAGAAGACAATCTCGTGTGCAAAGGTGCCATGTGACACTGACAAACATCCTTTGTGTACAGGAAAATAAAATGTTGCCAGAGGAAATGTAGAGACAACTGATTGTCTAGATACTAGATGGAGCATTCTTTGGAGAATGCTTCGTCTAGTATCGCCTGCAATCTGAAACTTTTAATATTGCATCAGCTCCTTATGAGAAACAGTTCATTTGTCACCAAATGGAGAACACTTCCTGGAGAAACAATGTGGGAGAGATGGGGGAAACATCTGATCATTACATGCATGCTCAAACTGTAGTTACCAAAAGCATGCAGCAGATTATTAGATGCTGGAGTTAATGAGACCTTTGGTGTGATCCAATGTGGTGGTTCTTACTTTTTAGGTTCATATTTACACATTCTCTTTTAATTTATAATCAATAACAACGCTCTGAATTCCTAATGGTTGTCACTAAACTGCAATGCAATCTTACCTTCTCTTGTGAGATAAAGCTATGGATTACAATGAAAGCTTATAAGCATTGATAGCTACTTCACATTATCTTATTCTCAAGATAATGGAATTCTCAAGATAAGGAAAAGGGAAACAGGAGGTATATGCCGTCAACATGGTGTCAGTTTATTTTGCTGTCACTAAACCAGTTCTTGCAGTCTTCTACTGATGTTACTTAGTTTGGTAATGGAACATCTGCAAGAAAACCACCAAGCTTGGGGAGCACCAAGGACCCTTAGTTCAACCCCAGGCTACAAATATTTTCTTCCATCAGCTAAATATATAGAAATTAGAATCAATGAAATTCAAGAATTCTTTAAGAGTTCATCCTTGTGAACTGTGATGAAGAAAATGTGTTACCCAATACTCCAATTCCGAACAAATTTGACAGAAAGCAATTACATTAAACAGAGATTTATAGAATACATACTTGGGTAAATTTGCTCAAATATATCTGGCTGAGATGTAGAAAACAATTCTATTATAAAAGGCTGTTCTGAGGTCCCATCAACAACATGTACCCAGCGATACGTCCAAAAGTCATCCACACAACCTATATAGACAGAATAAATGTTAATCTATGTTCTAAACATGTTTTTACAGTCAAACATATAATCTTTGAAAATACCTTTTCTCTTCTTGCGCTCGACCCGTCCAACATATTGTACAAGTCCAATTATGTCACAAAACTGATTTTGTGCTAACTTATCCAACTCGGATCTGGGATTCAAAGCACAACAGAACTTAGGGTATCAAAAAGATAAAAGCCATACACTAGATTCCAGAAATTTATTTATCCAAAAAAGTCACTAAATGGAGGCGTTCAAACAATACAACAAGCTGGGCTACGACTTCACATGAGAATTCGCTTCTCCCGAACTACCTAACCACAAATGTTTGTGAGACATTTGAAAACTTTATGGTCAAAAATGGTGGCTGTAGCCAGGTGAGTTTTTGTACAATTGCATCTCACACACCCTTTTTAGGATTAGGAGGTCTCCCTTAATCACTTGTGATTTAGTCACTCCTATTTGGATTACTGTAATGACTGTCTTAGAAAGCCTTCAGAGGCTACAGTTGATGCAAAATGAAGTGGTCCAGGCAACCAGTTTAATTTTGATACTCCATTGCAGTGATGGGTAACCTTTTTGCCATCGCGTGCCAGGAGCTGGGGGTGGGGTGTCAAAGTGGGCCCACACCAATAATTCTATGCGCCCTGCCCCCACAAATGCAAACTCCTCCCCCCTCCCCCCCCACGAAGGCTGGGGAGAGAGAAAAACAGGCCTACCAGAGCCTTTCTAGGAGCTTGGGAAGGGCGAAAATGGCCTTCCCCACCCCCACACCCGGAGGCTGGAAACGGCCAGTTTTTGCCCTCCCCAAGCTCCTAGAAAGGCTCGGGGGAGAGAGAGAAACGGACCTTCTCCACCACTTCACAAGGCCCTCTGGAGGCAGGAAACAGCCTATTTCCCTACTTTCACTGGGCCCAGAAGGCCTGAAAATCAAGTGGCCGGCGCGCGCATGTGCACCAGAGCAAAGCTTGCATGCCCACCGATATGGCTATATGTGGCACAGGTACATCATCATGGCTCTATTGGATTTATTTTATGAGTGGGTTTACTATTATTGAGAGGCATTTTGGTAATTTTTCTGATATTTTAACTGCCCAGTGCTTTTGGGAAATAAGATGGCATACAAATAAAATTAAAATAAAAAGTTCTTTATCATGCAATAGCTCTATTCATTTGGGATAGATGTGCAGAGAATCTATTGCTTCTTTACAAAATTTTACCCTGGCTTCTTCTAAACCAAGAAAGCCATCATGTCACACATGGGCAGCAGACTTGTGGCAGTAACATTCACATACAGAATTAATATCTATTACCATGTAGCATTTATAAACGTCAGAATTTCATTTCTTTTTTAGCCTCCCTCTCAATTTTTTAACAGTAATATTCCAGACTGGAAAAATAATTCATGAAAAACAGACATAATACGGTAGTAATAATAGTAGTAATAACCTTGTTACAAACTGATATTCAACTTCGGGCAACTTCCATTCTGGTTTAATTTTATGTTCTGGAATGATGTTAATTTTAGCTGGAGGGTCTCGAACGTTCAAAGCGATTTCTAAAAAAGAATTAATCAGATGATGACAATTATGTTTGACTGAATTACCAGCGACATTAGTTTTGTTCTAGTCATTTAAACATATACATTTTTATAAAAGTTGGTTTGATGATCCAATTTTATACTTTGGGGAGGGCATGTGGCAAGTCACATAAACATGATGTTAGAGAAACTTGAAACAGGGCTTCAAAGCAATTCCCCCCAAAGCAGCAGCTGTTTTTCAACTGTTGCAGACAGGCATTGCATTTGTACTTCTTCGGAATTAAATCTAAAAAAACCCAGCTCTACTACCCCTCTACCCTCGTTCTTTTCTTCCATCCATAACTACTACTTCTTTTTAATTTATTAACTTGTATGCTATTCATCTCGCCTTTTAGAGCTGGCCTTTCCAAGGCCACTTAAATCACGGATAAATTACAAGAAATGTGCTACAGGAAAGAACGTTGATATTGGAGCATTAGAAATCAGCCTGAAAACTTAGATATATACAAGAAACACATAAAACTGCTAAATGGGAATTCTTTTCAAGAAAACCACAGCTCTCCACAAGTTTCCTTCTTTTTTTTCTACCAGCTGGGGAAAGAAAGCACGACCTAGCACGACTGTTTTACATTGAACAATGGTTATCAATATTCATAAGCAACAGGAGAATTTGGTTATAATAATCTCAAAGGAACAATGACGGGTGTCTATGAAAGCCAGCATTTATATTTATATAAACTCCCCCTTCCATATTCTTAAATTAATGCATCAAGACATTAAAAATAATAAATTGTTCATAGTGTAATGAGCTAATTAGTGCAATTTAAGCAATCTATTAGAATTGGCCATGCTATTCTTTTACCGTGTACTTCAAATTATTTATTCAATATTCTAACACAAGCAACTAAAAAAGAGCCTGCTAAATATATGACAGATAATTAGCTATTTAGACATACTATTTATGCCACAGGAGGCCTTGCTTTTCTTGTTAATATTCTGCTTAATGTGCACCTATCCTTCACTTGGACTTCCTCCTGCCAACATTATTTTTAACTCTCCGTTACTAACGGAACCTTAACAGCACTTCCAGAACACAAAACAAATAAAATCTGCTTCCATTGACCTACTGAGAAATAGATTTGAAAAGTCTCAGACTGATAAACTTGTATCTAATACATCATCAAGACAATTAGAATCACTGTCAAACTGTTTTAAATTCATCAACAGTTTTTCCTTTATTGGTCCTTCTGACCAACAAAACGTTTCACTTTCTTGACTACAGATTTTCTTATATGTGTGTATGTAGTTATCATCTGCCTAAACCAATCTACGGCAAGATGAAGGTTTCTTTAAAGAAGGTTATGGGGCTGAAATTGACCATTTGGTGCATTTTGGTAGACTGACACTTTTTTACTTCCTGGTTTAGGCAGGGCTGAGAATAACTGATCAGATCAAAGTCACCCAGCCAATTTCTGTGTCCAAAAGAAAATTAGAACTTTAGAAAATTAGAAGATGCAAGCAAAAGCAAAATAATTGGAAACTAATTGTGGCAGGCAGAGCCCTCCTGACAAGAGATGGATCAGATACAGATCCCACGTCGTGTAGCCAAGTAGGGAAATGGCTTCCTGCTATTTGAGAATGATTACTGCAAGAGAGATTGGTTATG
The DNA here is from genome assembly GCA_030761175.1 of Masticophis lateralis. Classification (NCBI taxonomy): domain Eukaryota; kingdom Metazoa; phylum Chordata; class Lepidosauria; order Squamata; family Colubridae; genus Masticophis; species Masticophis lateralis. The sequence goes on from JAUDYJ010000011.1 coordinate 4,939,147, forward strand.
ACAGTCAGTTTCTTCACTGCCTGAAGTAACAAACAAACATATATTCTTTGTCTTAGATAATCATTGTATGCAGGCAAAACGAATAGTCACACAGACCTTTGTTGGTCAGATAGAGTGGTCAGATACAACAAATGCAAATTAATGGATTTTCTTTAAAAGCTATACCCCCCCCCCCCAAATCGTATTTGAGATACTTAACCTATTGAACTGAATCTCTTCATGTGCAAATCTTCAGGACTTGACTGTGTTTTAGGAGATAAATTTTTTTTAACAGCGTATTTTTCAAGCAGCAGCACTGTACCGATTTTCATACTGTGATACCATTCAGGGCATAAAGAGCCCCACAGCACCATTAACACCATGCCAGATTGATCAGCAACATCAAAATAAGCCTGCAAATATAAGAACGTTTGCTCTTGAAAGTTAAAGGCCACATTACTGAAATGCTATTTTAAAGGCCTGAGGTTGAAGCATGCTTTTCATTCTATGCACTTTGCTCCTAAATTTATCATCGAAAATTATATGCAACACACTTTACAAAAACGGAAGAGTTTACTGCCCTTATTCAGAAAGCTTTTATATTAAAGGCAATATTCTTATCTATATTTCCCTATGTAAGTTCAGCAGGATTTACTTTAATCAAGGGCATACAATATTAAGCTGTGAAATTCCAATCTTACAAGCAAAAAATTCCACAGGAGCTGAAACTGGGAAGGAACAAGAGGGATTGAAAAAGGTAGGAACGAAGGGTTTAGTACCAACAAAGGAGATTATTTGTAGCTCAGGATTGAAATGAGTGATCCTTGGTGCTCTGTGAACTTGCTTGACTAGCCCTGATGATTTTACCTAGTTTGAGTAATGAAACCTCTGCAAGAAAACAAGCCAATTCAGTAAGCTCAGAAAACAAGTAAGCTCCTCAAAGGGCTTAGTTTATGGTTTAGGGCATATTGTGGTCAGATTAATAAATGGAAGGGGTGAGGTTTTTCTTCTTAAGACATCGGAATCATCATGGTGCATACCATGGGAATGAGCCTATACAAGGTGAAGCTTGTTTAGCCAACGGCGTGTCAAAATGGAACACAGTATCTGAAAACAAACAGTACCAAAAGTAACAACCTAAGGGAAATTTTCAGAAAGCTAAACTACTCAAGTCTGCAGAACGCATGTTATTTCATATAATTGTTACAGTGGATGCAGAATCATACCTGATTCCCCTTCCTCAACACTGACTAAGCAAAATAAACACTTCTAAACAAATCAGTAAGTAATTATTTAATTGCATGTTATTGTACTAGAGGCATGTGGTGATCGCATCATTGCACAAACGCCACGATTTAAGTACTTGTGTTGAATAACTAGTATATAAAGGTGGCATTTGGACGATGACATAACTGAGAAGTGTGTCACCATTCTGGCATCATTTTATTTTCCAACAGCCACTGCTGACATGGTGAGAGTGTTTGGGTTTGTGGGTCTAAACACATACACAAAGATACTGTGTTTGGTTGTATTTTAGAAGCTCTTGACTATGTTTACTAAAACAGTAAGTCAGCATAAAAATAATTTTATGCTAACTGAGGTTTATCCATCTGGGATTCACATATTATTAACACAAGAATGCATTTTAGACACTAGTTAAAAAAAAAAAAGAAACCTCTGTATCAGAATTATTCCTACCTGATATGGCACATCTAGCTTTGTTTTTGGTTTTCCAAAATACCATAACCGAGACTTATGGATGATTCTGACACGCAACGGTGGGAAGCTGAGTTTGCTTTCCCAGGTCATGGCCAGAATAGAGATGGAAGTTGGTTTGAATTCTATGGGGGTGGAAAAAGAGCAGAGTAAATATGAATTCAGAACTGGCAACGCTGCAATGAATCCATTGCTTTTGTATGATACTACTACAAATACTAACTTCAAAGCCATTGCTACAACATAACTGCTCTGATACTGACTCAACAGCATGCGAATGTTAGCTGTTCGATTCAGATTCAAAGTCTCAAATCAAAAAGCATTAGAGCATTATTAAAGACAAAGCTAGTCGACAAATATTGAAAGTGCGGCAATTCAAATGCGACACCAAACCATAGCTTAGTGTTGCATGAAAAAGCAGAAAGCTACTTCAGATTTATGTACTTAGGACACAGGAGAGCAAGAAGCCTGAACCATTTCAGCGTAAACCATAAAAATGGAATATCTTTCAAGCCAATAGGGTCTATGTTGTGGGAGGGAACTGGAGGGAAAGCTAAAGCAAGACAGGATGTAATTCTAATAAATAGAGACTATGATTCTTTAAGCGAAAGCCAGGTTGATGTAATGGTTAAAAGCACCAGGTTGGAAGACCCTGAATTCTAATCCCGACTAGACACAAAGCCAGCTGGGTATCTTGGATGGGGTGGCTCTCTCTCAGCTCCAGGAAGGCAGCAAAGACAAAACACTTCTGAGAATCTTTGCTCATCTTGACTTCAAGGCCTCCTTGAAGCTCTTAGGGAGATGTCCAGGCAGTTGCCCTGAGCCAAGGCCGATTTAAAAGACATATACGCCCATATGCGATTCCTTCCTGAGATTTTGGCCAGTAGCTTTTGTGCTAGTCCGTATTTGACCGAGCCTTCTTCCTGAAAGGCAAACCACGGCTTACCATCCTGCCCAAACATCTAAACTAGATAACCCAAATTTCAGAATCCAAGAAGAGTTAAAGAGCTGTTGTGCTACTCTGAATCTCAAATCACAGTTTGACCGAGTCTTTCTTCCCGGAGGGAAAACCATGGCTTTCTGTAACTGTAAATTAGATAACCCAACAACTTTCTGAGTCTAAGAACAGTTATGGAGCATCCAAGGATGCCTCTCGTTTCCAATGTGATGTCTTCAAGGACATCCCACCCTTCCAATGTCATCTCAATGTCAAGGACACCCCAGGCTTCCAGTGCCATCCCTGCACTTTTCCCCATAGCCTTTCTCTGAGCTGTGCTCTCCACCACTTACCCTCCAGGCCGACCTCCCTCAAGGGCTTGCTTGCCACCCACATCTCCCCAAAGGGATCGTCATTGTTCCACAGAGGAAGGTAATGCTTCCTGCTCCCTTTCAAGGGGAGCATGCTCTTCACGTGGCAGATTTTGAGCTGGGAGGGAAGCCCGGTGAAGACCGAAACCCCTTCTAGGATTTCTAGCTCTTCAATGCACACAAAGCCCGAGCTGAGGCTCCTTTCGTTGTACATGTAGGAACACTGGGTGATCTTGATTTGTCGCCCGGCGCCCAGCCCATTTCGCTGGACCAGGCCGTTCAGCTGGGGGGCCAAGAGGCACTTCTCCTGGTAGGTGCCATCTGTCACAGTCACATCGTAGTAGTAGGCCGGGCAGGGGGCATTGGCCAGGGATGGCAACTCCTCGGCCCTGTATCTCTGCAGGAGCAGCACCGTCACTGGGGTGGCCTCTGTCAGGGAGACCCTCAGGTGAGAAGCTTTGAGGACTAGGCCCAGCATCCTCTGGAGCCAAGAGTCTGCATGGGGGTTGGGGGCACCAGTTGAGGGGCCTGGGGCCACTCCAGGGCCCAGGGCCCCTGACACGGTGCCCATTACCCTTGATATGGGGCCCATGGCGCCTGATATATGCCCCTTTTCCATCAATTCCCTCCTAGGTCCTTTCTGAGGGCCTTCTGGGCCCTTAGAGGGGTCCCCGCTGGAGTCTCTCCCTCTCAGGCCTTCCTTCTGCCTGGCAGCGCCCTTCTCCATTCCCTTCCAGGCCCGGCCCTTCTCCTCCCGGTCACCGCGGTAAGCTTAAAGCCTGCCCCCACCACCCTCTCCACCCTTCGCCCGCCCCGGCCGCCTCCCCGGGCTGAGGGGGGAAAAAAAAGCAGGCCCAGCTTCCTCTCAGAGGAGGCCGCGCTCAATTTCTCCGAGCGCGGCCGCCATTACTAAAGGGGCGGGGCGAAGGCAGGGAGCAACGACCGCTCGCTTTGAATTGGCCAATAGGGGCGCGCGAAGGTGGTCAGGAGGGCAAGGGCTTCTCAAAAAAAAAAAGGGGGGGAGCGGGACGAGGCGGCCAATCAACGCGCGGGAGGCGGGATTGTGGGGTGGAATGTTGCGGGGAGGGCTGGGAGGGAAAGGGACGGAGGAGGGGCGCGCTCTGAGCAAGGGACCAATGAGCGCGAAGGAGGGCGGGGACAAAGGGGGAAAAAGTTTTCTTTATTCTTGGAAAGTTTGTCCTGTGATTTTCTTTCTTAGGGGAAGCCCCATAGCTTTCCAGTGGGGTTTATTTTTAGAAAAATCCCCAAGGCTGCCGGCTTTAAAAGGGCCATTAATTATAATCATAATAAGTTTATTTGTCAAGCATATATTAGATAACAGGTAAAAGTATAAACATAATTTGAATACAGGAAAAGAGCAAGTAAAAAGGAATATTAAGACAGGGACCTGGTGCATTTATGCACGCCCATTAAATTCTGGATTGGGCTGAATGATGAATCACTTTGAAGGGGACCCAAATCCCCCCAAATAAAAGTATAGGGAAAAAAAAGTGCTTTGAAGAATTGGCAAGATATGAACCCTTATTATTATTATTATTTAACTTAAAAACCAGAGAGAAACTTCTGTTTCAAGAGCCAGCTTTTGGAACGGGCTTTAAAGGACGCTGTTATTACGATGCATTATCTGGGTTTTAGGAGTCGGTCGGCAGTGGCCAAGAATCAGCAGGAATTGAGTGGGACCCTGTCCAACTCACTCATTCTCTGCAGCTCAGGCATAAAAAAAGGCCCCTTTTCATAAAAAGGAAAGAGTTGGAAAAGATTACGGATTATGATTTTCTGCCGTTTATGAAATCCCTGTAGCTCCTTTAAAAGCCAGTATAAAATGAAATATGTATATTTAAAAAATGCAAGGTACTCATACTTTTCCAGTGTTTTTTTTTTTTTTTAAATCCAGAAAAGCCAAATCCTTCCAAATTCGTGGATTTACTTCCCTTGTTGAGTATTCAAACTTGTTTAGTAGCCTGGATGGGAAACTATGGGAAACTTTTGAAGTCACCTGCCCATGGTTAAGAGTGTTTTTTTTTTCTTATTTCTAACCAAATGATTGGTTAATTAACACAATTATTCTGAAATAGTCAGTTCAGAATAGAGCTGGAAGGGATCTTGGAATATATAGAATAACAGAGTTGGAAGGGACCTTGGAGGTCTTCTAGTCCAACCCTCTGTTTAGGCAGGAAACCCTACACCACTCCAGACAAATAGTTATCCAACATCTTCTTTAAAACTTGCATTGTTGAAGCATTTACAACTTCTGGAGGAAAGTTGTTCCACTGATTCATTGTTCTAACTGTCAGGAAATTTCTCCTTAGTTCTAAGTTGCTTCTCTCCTTGGTTAGTTTCCACCCATTGCTTCTTGTTCTGCCCTCAGGTGCTTTGGAGAATAGCTTGAGTCCCTCTTCTTCGTGGCACCCCTGAGATGTTGGAACACTGCTATCGTGTCTTCCCTAGTCCTTTTCATCAAACTAGCCATGCCCAGTTCCTGCAATCGTTCTTCATGTTTTAGCCTCCAGTCCCCTAAGCATCTTAGTTGCTTTTCTCTGCACTCTTTCTAGAGTCTCAACATCTTTTTTAAATCATGGCGACCAAAACTGGATGCCAGATTCCAAGTGTGGCCTTACTAAGGCATTATAAAGTGGCATTAACACTTCACGTGATCTTGATTCTATCCCTCTGTTTATGCAGCCTAGAACTGTGTTGGCTTTTTTGGCAGATGCAACACACAGCTGGCTCATATCTAAATGGTTGTCCACTAGGACTCCAAGACCCCTCTCACAGTTACTACTATTGAGCGAGGTACCACATATACTGTGGTTTTTCTTGCCGAAATGTAGAACCTGACTTTTTTCACTATTGAATTTCGTTTTGTTAGATAGCGTCCAATATTCAAGTCTGTCAATCTTGGAGGTCTTCAACCCCCTGCTCAGTCAGGAGACCCTATACTATTTCAGACAATTGGCTGTCCAGTTTCACAACCCAGACCAACGTTTTAAAACAGTGGAAGAAATTTCTGAGCCCCATTTCAGCTCACAATTCAAGGCTCTCATTTTGAGGGAATAATTTCAGGCATTTATTGAAGCATCCAATTTCAAAATTGTTCTGGGAAAAAGCCATCATTACAGATATTGACTCTTGAGATCAAGTTTAATCTTTTCAGACGTCAAATTCTTTTGAATTATATCCCTATTACATAAACATGGATGGCTGGACAATGGAAATGGCTCCACTGCGCCTTTATTACTAAGAAATTATGGGCAGATAACTGATGGACCCAATTACTCAGTGGGTTTTCATTTGCAATTTACAAATGACTTGCTTACAGTTACGGATTGATGTTTATTTTTATCCTGCTTTATAAATAACTCAAGGCATTGAATACACATAATACTCCTTCCTCCTTTTATTTTCCCAACAACAACCTTGTGAGGTGGGTTGGGATGACAGAGAGAAGGGGACTGGCCCAATGTCATCCAGCTGGCTTTCATGCCTAAGGCAGGACTAGAACTCACCGTCTCCTGGCAATTGGCCAAAAGTCACCTACCTGGTTTTCATGCCTAAGGCAGGACTAGAACTCACCGTCTCCTGGTGATTGGTTCAAAGTCACCTACCTGGCTTCCATATCTAAAGCAGAACTAGAATTTACCATCTCCCAGTTTCTAGCCTGGTCTCTTAACCACTAGACCAAAACGCCTCTATAATGAAAAATGCTTATGTTCATTAAAAATGCACTAAGAAGAATCCCTCATATTTTTTGTTATTTTTCTTTCCTTTTTCTATTATTTTTCTTTCTGTCCTATTTAATAACATAAAACCCCTCGCCCCAGTTCCAAGCCCAGTGAAACAAGCTATAAGAATCTACTCTCATCCTATCCAATTCATTTTCACCATATTAAGTATTCAAATGTAGAATAAAGATATCCTCACCTTATAAATATGCTGTTTATATTTGAACATCTAATGTATGCACGCCACTATATAAAATAGAATAACTTTTAGCTAACCTAGAAAAACGGCTTCTGTTTCCAATCATAATATAGTTTGCTAGTGCCAGTGTTGTGGCTTTTTTAAAAACACGGTTTCCAAAATAACAAGAAACTCTAAATAACTGCTAAAATATCATTTTGTGATATTCACTTAGAAAGTGCACCTTAGTGGCTTTGATAAGCAGCACTGTATACAGTTAGCATTTTAACAAGATACTGTAAGAGATCCAAGGATATATATCACCTGTATCAGGCTGAACTTTGATTTATGGCTGGGTTCAGAAAATCCACAGAGAACAGCCTTATTTTTATAGAGATGGTAGGTTTGCTCATGTTTCATTTAACTTAAATACAGTTTTGTAAGAAAGCATCTGAGCTTTGTAAACTGAATTGCGCGATATTTCTCGGAGAAGCAATTTCAGCGCCGAGCCATTTTTCTCGTTGAAAAAGCAGATCCGGTGTCATCGCAACAAACAGGGATATCAAATTAAAATGCCAAGTTTCATCTTAGAGCCACAGAAGATAAAGGAATACTTCTAAACGCTGTACTTGCCGCCTCTGTTAAAACCATGCAGCTTACAGAATTACACATATAAGCTGTTCTTATATGTGCTTGGCAGGCAACGGGCTGGCTATGGTATAATTTGATGGTTTTTTTTTTCAAAGAAACGTTAAGTTGTAATCGTACCTGGCTTTAGTATGTTCTTCTCTTCCAAAGGTGTACAGGTAGTCGACTTACGATCACAAATTTCCGTTGTTAGGGGAGACATTTGCTGAGTTTTGCCTCATTTTACGATCCGTCTTGCCACTTTTGTTAAATGAATCACTGCCGTCGATAAGTCGGTAACCCGGTTGTTAAGTGAGTCTGACTTTCCCCGTTGACGTCGCTCGTCAAAAGGTCGCAAAAGAGGATCACGTGACTTTGGGACACTGCAGCCGTCGTAAGTACGAAGCAGTGGCCAAGCGTCTGAATCGTGATCACGGGGATCCCAAAGTCGTACGTGTGAAAAATGGTCGCAAGTCACGTTTTCAGTGCTGTTGTAACTTTGAATGGTCACTAAATGAACCGTTGTTAAGTCGAGGACTTACCTTTATTTGTATGTATTGTGTGTTTGTGTGTATGGGAGGGCAGGTAATTTCGGTAATATCCCTGAAAGCAAGGCGCTTTCTTTCACCACTTCGCAAGACTTTTGTGGATACACACGGAGTTATCTTTCAAGGACAAACTCAATATATTATTTATTCTATTTACATTTCACACTTCAGTCCAAACCTTCCACACAATTTATGGCTTCCAAAAATGCTGAGGCTTGATACAAAAGAGAAAAAGGCAGCAAAACAAGGGCGCAGCTCAGTTTTTCTGGCCGTTTTATAAAAGAAAAAAAAAAAAAGGAAAAAAAGCCAGCATAACCGTGTTTGAAAAGATACGCTTTCGTTTTTTTCTCCAGAATATTGCTTTATTTTTTTATTTTTTTCTATTTTCAAATATACAATTTTGACATGACGAAGTTATAGTACGCACACACGTAAAAAATATCTTTTTATATATAATGCATAGAGCATTAAAAACGTTCCGCTGCTTTAAATGCACAAATTTGGGCTAAAGCCATTCGCAGACTAAATGCAGCCATATTTTGAATGCCTTATTACTGGTAGTCCTCGACTTACGACCGCAATTGAGCCCAGAATTTCTGTTGCTAAGTGAGGTGGTTGTTAAGCGGGTTTTGCCCCGTTTTACGACCTTTCTCGCCCCTGTTGTTAAGTGCATCACTGCAATTGTCAAGTGAGTCAGACGGTCGCTAAGTGGCTTCCCCCTTGACTTTGCTTGTCAGAAGGTCGCAGAAGGGGATCACAGGGACGCTGCGACCGTCATAAATACGGGTCAGTTGCCAAGTGTCTGAATTTTGACCGGTGTGTGTGTGTGTGTGCTACAACGGTCGTAAGTGTGAAAAATGGTCATAAGTCACTTCTTTTTCAGTGCCGTTGTAATTTCAAACGATCACTAAATGAACTGTTACAAGTCGAGGACTACCAGCCCTTTTGACACATTAAAGAAATTTCAGGAATCTTTGGGACTTTGGCCATCTGTGTTACAGTATATTACTGATATTTTTGCTCTCTTGAGAACCTCATACAAAATAACACCATTGCTTAGTGCAATATATCACCCTTAAAAAAGAATAAACAAAAATACTAGGAATGAATACATCGAAGTCTGGAAAGGCTAAATGTTTATTTAAGTGTTACCAATCACTTTGAAATCTTTTCACTCTCCGGGCAATCCCCCCTGCACAATAATATAATCGAAAACATTGCTACGAGTCCTTAAACACCGGCCTTCTCTCTCTCTCTCTCTCTCTTTCTCTCTCTCTCTATATATATATCTCCATATCCCACATACTTTCCACACCTATCTAGAATTGCAACAGTCCCCTTTTCCTTCATTTGGCTTTCTGCTAACATTCTCTTCCTTTTAATCTACTAACCTTCCTTTATACTCTCAGTGGCGTTTCATCTGCTTGATTATTTCTTGGAACACTTGTTGGAGTTTATTTATTTATTTGGTACTATCTACTATTGATCTTGATTGTTTTTCACAGTGCTGCGTTTTGTAATTAAAGTGAAGCAAAACAGAACTTCTTGTTAATTTAAGGCTTGGATTCGACAAGCTTAGAAGCGAATGACACCATTTTCATCAGAGAGAGAGAGAAAGAGAGAGAGAGAAGAGAGAGAGAAGAGAAAGAGGGAGAGTGGGGAGAGAGATTAAAGGGAGAAGGAGAAAAGGAGAGAGAAGAGAGAGAGAGAGAGGGAGAGAGATTAAAGAGAGATGGAGAAGGAGAGAAGAGAGAGAGGAAAAGGGAAAGAGAGAGAAAAGAGAGAAAGAGAAAGATGGAAAGAGAGAGGGAGAGAGAGGGAAAGAAAAAAAAGAAGAGAGTATGTGAGTGAGCGAGAGAGAGAAAATGACGATTCTGCATTTAAAATTATTTCCTCTCTTCCCATGAAAACCTAAAATTCATTTTTTTTTAAAAAATAAAAAATAAAAATAAAATCCTTCCACCCACCCTCTTCATTCCCGTACTACCGGAAAGTCTAGGAGGACGAGCCTTTTTGTTTTAAAGATTAAATTATCTGATGGCACTCTTTTCAGAAAAACATACTCGATTAAATCCCAGCTGCTGGATGGACTTTCAAACGGTGGGGAAATAACAAGTGGCACACTGCACCCCTTATGTGTATTTGCTCAGAAACTGGTCCGCCTGCTTGTTCCAAAGTCGAGGATGTTACGGCATGCAGCCAGAACACCGACAGCATCTGTCGAGACAACCATCTGTGTCCCTGGCAGGTGCACGCACAAAATCCCTTCTCGCTCTGTTTTAAACGGATCCAAAAAAACCGACCTCCCTTTTCCCTCCCTATCTACTTGGCGGGCATCAAAAGTCCTACCTTACCTGTCATACTAATTCTTTACTAGGAGTAAGGAAGGGCTTTGTTGCATTAGAGCTAATGGCTCCCCGAAAACGAGCCTCGAGGAGTGATTTAGCAAAGTAGCAGGGAGGAAAAAAAAAACCCCAAATATTTGGGATCTGTTAACTTTCAGAGTTGTAATTCACAGTTAAGTCTCATATCACCGTAAACGTACAAAAAATGGGTTTAGGGTCGATTTGCATGCAGGACTCATCGTTGGGCTTCTGGGCATAGAAGTTTCTTGGGATTTATTCAGCTTTTTTTTTTTTTTTGCAAACAGATGAGTCTTTCCCAGCCTGTCCGGGTAGCTAGCAGGGAATTGCTGCCCTACCACATCTGGAAGGCATCGGATTGGAGAAGCGCGCAACCAAGCATGAGCAGAAAGGGAAATACATAAGTTGTGCTAAATGGAGCGGCAATTCTGCCAGCTTAATAGATAAGCTGATTTGAAAATAAGAAATTGCATCCCTGGGGGTTGGTTGTTTATTTATTTATTTAGCTAGTTTTAATAAACTGGTTAGTCAGGCTGAGCATTGAAATATTCCTCATTGGTCTATGACAGGGTTTGTCAACTCTGAGCGCTTTAAGATGGGTGGACTTCAACTCCCAGAATTCCCCAGGCATCCCTTTAAGATATCTGGACTTCAACTCCCAGAATACCCCAGGCAGCTCTTTAAGATATCTAGACTTCAACTCCCAGAATTCCCCAGGCATCCCTTTAAGATATCTGGACTTCAACTCCCAGAATTCCCCAGTCAGCCCTTTAAGATATCTAGACTTCAACTCCCAGAATTCCCCAGGCATCCCTTTAAGATATCTGGACTTCAACTCCCAGAATTCCCCAGTCAGCCCTTTAAGATATCTAGACTTCAACTTCCAGAATTCCCCAGGCATCCCTTTAAGATATCTGGACTTCAACTCCCAGAATTCCCTAGCCAGAGCATATTGATTTCTGATTTCTGTTCCCACAGAGATAACAGCTCAGCTACTATTGCAACCGTTCAGTTAAATATATATTATTCTGTTTTTTTATTTTATTTTTTTAGTTAGCCATCTTCATTTGATCCTCTTTCTGTGAACGTTTACTCTTGGTTTTTGTCCAGACACCTAAGGCAAATATATATAGGACCAGAGGTGAAATCCAGCAGGCTCTGACAGGTTCTGGAGAACCGGTAATGGAAATTTTGAGTAGTTTGGAGAACCGGTAGCGGAAATTTTGAGTAGTTCGGAGAACCAGCAAATGCCAGCTCTGGCTGGCTCCGGAGTGGGGAGGGAATGGAGATTTTGCAATATCCTTCCCCTCCTACGCACACCAAACTAAGCCCACAGAACCAGTAGTAAAAAAAACTTTGGATTTCATCACTGCGTAGGACCAATAAAGTTATAAAAAAACCCAGTGACTGAAAGATTTTTTTCCACCCAATTACTCTGACAAAGTCTCCAGAGGAAATAAATACTGCAACTTTTCAGTTTCCATGCCCTCCCAATATCTGAGCATTGGGAAAACAAGAAACTCTACATTTTTTTTTATTATTGAGTAAAAAAACACTAGGAGAATGTTAAACATGGGGACAAAGACGTGGAATAATTTTGACGCGATAGATTGCAGCTGTTTCCACCTATTCTCTTTCAATCTTATTATCTCTGACACAGGAATGTGCTTTCGGGTTTGGGAAAAAGCATGGAATACAGTACAAGAACTCCTCAATTTCCCCCCTCCCCTTTCCCCCAGTGTTTTCACTTTTTAATAAAGTATTATTCTTTGAGTCTGCTTTCAATTTTTAAACCGAAATGCAACACGCGTTACGAGAACAATCAGCTCCCGAAATCAATGGCATCCCTTCCGAATGAACTCGACTGATGGCCAGAATCAAAAAAATCTATTCTACCCCTGCTAACCACACATCCACTTCCTAACCTACCTATCACAACTGTGTGACACAAAAGGCATTTGTAAATTGTGTCAACCCAGTCTTCCTTCCATGGAGCACACATTCATTAGGACACAATGCAAGTGTCCTAATCTTTCACCACATTTCAAATCCAGACAGTCAAGGGAGAAGGTAGATGGGCTTCTTGTTATAAAGGTAAAGGTTCCCTTAGCATGTACGTGCTAGTCGTTCCTGACTCTAGGGGGCGGTGCTCATCTCTATTTCAAAGCCGAAGAGCCAGCGCTGTCCGAAGACGTCTCCATGGTCATGTGGCCGTCATGACTCAATACCAAAGGTGCACGGAACACTGTTACCTTCCCACCAAAGGTCCCTATTTTTCTACTTGCGTTTTTTACGTGCTTTCGAACTGCTAGGTTGGCAGAAGCTGGGACAAGTCACAGGAGCTCACTCGGTTATGTGGTGCTAGGGATTCGAACCGCTGAACTGCCGACCTTTTGATCGACAAGCTCAGTGACTTAGCCACTGAGTCACTGCATCCCTCAATTATGAAAAGCGAAAAGTTGGGACTGCGTGTTATTACCGTATTCTACTGCGCCAAAAGCCAATGCTTTCCTTTTTCTTCTCTCCTTTACCCTACGCTTTTTCCTCTCCCCCCTTTCCTCCTCTCTTTTCCCCATTATTTTCATCGTCCCTTTGTATTTCTGTATTTGATGTTCTGATCCACTCGTTAAAAATACTCAAATCAGGGCATGAGAGTGAGCAAGGCGACACCAAAGAAAGAAAAAATGAATCGCAGAACACCAGCCTGCTGAATGGACCATGTGGGTCTTGGGACAAACCAACGGTTATCGCTTGAAGATGAACCCACCATAAAAGAAAAAAGAGAAAAAGTGACTTTCACCCTTAAAAGATTGTTGGGAGCTCCTGGCTGCCTTATTGAAAGCTAAGCAAAGTGAAGAGAAGTCTTTCCAGAAATTGTTTTCATGACAGAAGCCCCCTTTCTCACCTCACCCAGACTTTGGTTTTGGAATAAACTCAGGGGTTCGCAGGGGTTTGGGAGAATCTCTAGCTAAGATTCTGTGCAGTTCGGAGAACCCCCCCAAATCCTGCTCCTGGCTGGGCCCTCCCACCCCTCCCCTCCCAGGAGTCCCCACACGACCCTTTTGGATGCAGGTAAGTGCAGGAGGTGCACAGAAGCTCAGGGAGGGCAAAAAATGGGCTTACCGGAAGTTTGGGAATTTACGGCCTCCAGAGAGCCTCTGGAGCCTGGGGAGACCATTTTCGCCCTCCTCAGAGCCTGGGGAGGGCAAAAACGCCCCCCTAACCCTAACCCTAACCCCCAAATCTCACTCCTGGTTGGCCCTGCCCACCCCACCCTTCCCCTCCCCTTCCAGGAGTCCCCACACGGCCTGTTTTGGATGCAGGAAAGTACAGGGTTTGCCCGGAGGCTCAGGGAGTGCGAAAAATGGGCCTACCGGAAGATCGGGAAGGCCGGAAACTCTGGAGGCTGGAAACGGGACTGTTTCTGGCCTCCAGCAAGTGTCCAGAGCCTGGGGAGGCCATTTTCACCCTCCTGGAGGCTCAAGGAAAGCCTCTGGAGCCTGGGGAGGGCAAAAATGCCAGAGGCCGATTAGGCCACACCCACCATGGCCACACCCACCCAGCAACCGGACAGAGAACCCCTTGCTAAAATTTTAGAAGCCCACCCCTGGCTAAACTCCCCCGATGGCTAGACATTGGGAACACAACCCGATTGTAGAAGTGTTGCATTCCCAATTCCTTTTCCAAAATATTATGTCTTTATACGAGTATAACAATCGGCTCTTCCTCTAACAGCCTTTATTCCATTGAACAAAGATTGCTTCTCCAGAGACTTGAAGAGTGACAAGATTCCCAGCCCAGTTCTCGGATATGCGTTTAATTGGAAATCTAGGGAACTCAACCCCACAACTCATGTAAGCATAACACACAAGCTTTCCCCAGGAAAAATAATAATAATAATTCTGATGGCAATTTCATGCTGGAATTTAACCCAGGGCCTCTTTAAATCCTTCACACGCCCCACCTTTCTCCCACAGTCCTCAGGCATTACGCTTCTCCTTTGGATAAAAATAATTTGGTAGAAAGTGTTCATCTCCTTAAAAAAAAAATAAATTGTGCCTTGCGTTTTCCCAACGGGTTGTACAAACTTTAGCGAAGTCTTGCAAACCTGAGAAATCGTACAACCCGAATTGCAAACCCTGAGAATATAAGATTATGGTGGAAAAACACAGCGTGTCATTCAGAGATGGCTCCTATGTCCTATCCATGAGTCGTTAACTGATATAAAATACCTGCTTTTTTTTTTTTAAAAAAAAGGTAACTTAGCTCCAAGTGAGGTTAAGGGACATTGTGGTCATTCCAGTTAGAAGCCCGCCATGGCCTTTTCAGACCTCATTTTGAGAGGGACGGTGGTGTCTATTACTGCCATTAGAAACATCATGCTTAAATGGAAGTTCTCCATTGAGATCTAAGAATTAAAAAATTGGAAAGGCAGAAATCCCCAGATGGGTGGGAATCGTCTGTTTCAAATATTAAGGACCGCTCGAGCAAGTTACTTAGTCAGATTAACAGAATTGGAAGGGACCTTATAGGTCATTTAGTCCAACCCCTACCCAAGCAGGAGACCCTACACCATTTCTGACGAATGGCAGTCCAGTCTCTTCTCAAAAGCCTCCAGTGATGAAGCTCCCACCACTTCTGAAAGCAACTTCTGTTCCATTGCTTGATTGTTCGCACGGTCAGAAAATTCCTCCTTATTTCTAGGTTGAATGTCTTCTTGGTCAGTTTCCATCTATTATTCCTTATCTGGTCTTTGGGTGTTTTGGAAAATAGCTCGATTGCCTCCTCTCTGTGGCAGCCCCTCAAATATTGGAAGATGCTATCAAGTCTCCCCTGGTCCTTCTCTTCACTAGACCAGCCAGTTCCTTCAACCGTTCATTGTATGTTTTATCCTCCAGTCCCCTAATCATCCTGGTTGCTCTTCTCCGCACTCTTTCTAGAGTCTCAACATCTTAACAGATTTAACAGATTAACAGAGTTGGAAGCTCAAGCATGAGCCCCTACACCATTTCTGAAAAAGGCAGTCCAATCTATTCTTGAAAGCCTCAAGTGATGAAGCGCCCACAATTTCCGAAAGCAAGATGTCCTTTTTTATAGCGTGGTGACCAAAACTGGATGCAGGACTCTAGGTGTGGTCTTATTTTCTTGAGGACTTTTTTCCCTCTCACGGTTTAGAACATCCTTAGAAATCCGATGGAGTCGCACGCACGAGAAGAGACTGTACTTAAGAATAAACAATTGCTAAATCTGCTAGAAACCAGGGTGTTGGCGTCCCCGAGGACACTTCTAGCTTCAAACTGCTGAGAACATAGACTTCCTCTGGGAATTTCTCCCCGTAGAGAAATTTCATTCTGCCATGAATGAATGCTTCACAAGGGCTGTGAAATCTCTCGGCAAACAAAGACGTTACTCAGGCGTTCAGGGAAGAAGGCAGATCTACCCGAGAAAGCAAGCTTTCGAAAAACAGGGAAACCCTACCAAACTAACGGCCTGGCTAGGTGGCTCAGTGGCTATGACGCTGAGCTTGTCGATCAGAAAAGTCGGCAGTTCAGCGGTTCAAATCCCTAGTATAGCTCTCCTGCTTGAACCGGGGGTTGGACCAGAGGTGGGTTTCAACAGGTTCTGACCAGTTCTGGAGAACCCGTAGTGGAAATTTTGGGTAGTTTGGAGAACCGGTAAATACCACCTCTGACTGGCCCCACCCCCGTCTATTCTCTGCCTCCCGAGTCCTAGCTGACCGGGAGGAAATGGGGATTTTGCAGTCACTTTCCCCTGGAGTGGGGAGGGAATGGAGATTTTACAGTATCCTTCCCCTGCCATGCCCACCAAGCCATATCACCTCCATGGCCCCTTCCAACCCTGTTACTGTTTACTGTTAATTTAGCCATCCAATGTTTTTTTTTTGTCTCCCCCTCGCATGGAATATGCCTAACTGGGCACCCGGTTTCACCCCAAACGCCCCCTCCCTCCTGAACATCGAACAAAACAACATTACAATCTTTGTGCAAAAAAAATAAAAATAAATCCCCCAGAACAACTCTGTGCATACTTTGTAAGATGCTTGGCTTCCATGGGGCTATTCCGCTTTGCAAAAAAAGCTTTCTTTTTTAAAAAAAACCAAAAAACCCCCCCAAACAAACCCCCAAATGGGTGTAAATTTTAAACAATACACTTGCAAGGGTTGTGTACCATCCGCAATGGAAGGGCATTCTGTGAGGATCGTGGGGTTTTCTTTTCCTTTTTCGTTGCAAGAACAAAGGAGGGTGGGGTGGTGGTGGCAACTTCTGAAATGGGCTTAAGGTTTAGATGGCTCATAGAAATCGGGAAAGTCAAACATTCGCTTCATTCATTCCAAAAGTCATTTACCAGTTGAACAGGATGTTTTGGCCCAGCGTCATAAAGTAAATTTGGCTGCTGCCACCGGATTGAACCGACGCAAAAAATACCTTGAGGGGAAGAGAGAGATAAGAAAAGTGTTACTCTACCTTTAAAAAAAAGAAAATATCGAGCATAACTTGAGAATAGTGCATGGACTTCAAAATGCATAAACATGAAGCCGGCTTCATTTAAACCAAAATGCATAAACATGAAGACTTCGATCCAAAGTGTTACATCAAAAATACAGGCAGTTCTTGACTTAACAACCACAACCGAGCCCAGAATTTACATTGCTAAAGTGAGACATTTGTTAAGTGAGTCTCGCCCAGGGATGAAATGCTCCTGGTTCAGACCGGATCGCCTGATCCGGTAGCGATGGAGGCGAGTGGTTCAGAGAACCCGTAGCAAAAATCCCTGCGGGGCCCCCTCCCTATATGCCCAGCAGAGCTGCACAATCATCAGAGGCTTTTTCTTTTAATTTTTAAAAGCATTTTTTCTACAACCTCTTCAGCTGAAAAAATGCTTTTAAAAGTAAAAAAAAAAAAAAGCCTCTGATGATTGTGCGGCTCAGCTGGGATCGTCAGAGGCTTTTAAAAGGATTTTTTTCTACAACCTCTGAAGAAAAAATGCTTTGAAAAGCCTCTGACGATCCCAGCTGAGTTGCCTGATTGGCAGAGGCGTTTTTTCTTTTAAATGCCTCTGACAATCCAAGCTGAGTTGCCTGATCGGCAGAGGCTTTTAAAAGAACAAAAGCCTCTGCCGATCAGGCAACTCAACTGGGATCGTCAGAGCCTTTTGAAAGCTTTTTTTAACAACCTCTTCGCCGAAGAGGTTGTAGAAAAAAATGGTTTTAAAAGAAAAAAAAAATTGGCCACGTCCACCCAGTCACATTACCCCCCCCTCCCCACCAAGCCACGCCCACAGAACCAATAATAATAAATTTTAGATTTCACCACTGGCTTCGCCCCCATTTTACGACCGTTCGTGCCCCAGGTAACAGTAACAGAGTTGGAAGGGACCTTGGGGTGGGAATGGAGATTTTGCAAAATCCTTCCCCTGGAGTGGGGAGGGAATGGGGATTTTGCAGTATCCTTTCCCTGCCACACCCACCAAGCCACGCCCACAGAACTGGTAGGAAAAAATTTTGGATTTCACCCCTGCCTGACTGCCAACATTACTTATGTGCAGTTAACACGTCTGCAGTTTGTTTTCGCTTAACCTAAATATTTGCAAATAAATCCCCATTTGAAACATTCGGCAGCGTTGAGACCTCTTCATTTTGGCTTGTTCGATATGTTAATCATCATCTGATGGTGTCTTTGGCGTTCTGCTTATGTTTCCCCCCCTCCCCACCGTTTCTGGAAGGACATTGCCTAAGGCAAATAATTACAAATATTTGAAAACCTGAGATATGGTTTTCAGTTAATTGCTACTGATCTTTCGGCGTTTCTCTTCCTTATAGGAAGCTTAGAGCATTGAACACAAGGGGGGAGGGAAATGCCATTTTTAGGGGTCTCTCTGCTCAAAGAGAGATTCTGTGAAAAGGCCACCAGAGTTACAATGAAATGAAAGGATGTACCGTATTTTTCAGACTATAAGATGCTCCAGAGTATAATTTCGAAGAGGGAAACAAGGAAAAAAAAAGGTTTTGGCCTCCGCATGTCTGGTATTTGCCCTCCCCGGCCCCCAGGAGAGCTCTGCAGGCCTCCCACATCCTCTGCGCATCCTGTTTTCATGAAAAATGGGCCTGTTTTTGGACTCCCAAATCCCCTCCCCATGTATTGCGTTTTTGTCCTCCCCATCTCCCAGAAGCACTCTGCAGGCCTCTCAAACACTCTGCGTGTCCCATTTTCATTAAAAACAGGCCTGTTTTTGGCGAAAGCAGGATGCGCGGGGTGGAGTTTCGGGAGGCCAAAAATGGCTATATTCGGTGTATAAGACCCATCAACATTTCCACCCTCTTTTGGGGGCGGGGGAGTGCGTCTTATACTCAGAAAAGTATGGTATATTTATTCCTTTTGGTCAACATATGGAGGACATTTCCCAAAGATCTAACAACGCTTGTGGGGTGAGGAGCAATCTCTACCAAGGGTTTTCCCAGCTAGTAGTCTTCCAGACAGTTTGATCCCAAACTATCCACCACACAAAAACAGTGAGGGTTGAAGTTTCAGCATATTAGGAAACTATCATAGGGGGAAAACTACTAGAGTCGTGTCAGGAGTGCTTCTGGCTTCTAAAGATCGAACGGAGATATCACTATTGCCCGAGAGATACCCAGTCAGGGGCTCCTTTCACCACCCCATGAAGTTACCCACCAAAGTGGTACCTATTTATCTACTAGAGGTTGTCCACCTTCAAACTGCTGGGTCGGCAAGAGCTGGAGTGTATGACAGGAGCTTGCCCTAGTTGTAGCTAGCCTGTAGGAGCAACTGGGTCTCGAACACAAGCCTGCCAATTGTCAGCTCAGTGTCCTAACCTCATGAGCCACCTTGCTCTGTAGACAACGTGGAGGAAATGTAGTCTTCTATCAAGGTTCTCACAAGGTTCTTCAAGTAGAAGACCTTCTGTCTCACTTCTAGGAGCACAAGTAAAAGCACCAGACTTCTCTTCTGGAGCAAGGGGTGGATGAATTGCCTCTCACCCTTCCCAATAAACTACAACATGGGGGAAATCTAGTCTTCTATCAAGATTCTTGGAAGGTTTTCAAAAGGTTTTTCAACCAGAAGATGTCTCGTCTCTCTTCTAAGAGCACAACTAAAAACACCAGACTCCTCTTTCTGATGCAAGGGATGGATGAATCTCTCCTCCCACCACCTCCCAACTTCTGCACCAGATACCTTATCATTTCTTTCGCAGAGAAATTTCAGCTTCTGAGCTTTCTTGTGCATAAACACGCCTTCCAGACATCCCGTTTCCACAGCACGCAGTTCAATTGCTTTTTCGCCCCAGCCCATCACCTGATTGGATTGAAGATAAGCTTTTAGAAGGAAAAAAAGAAAGAAAGAAACAGTTAATGGAGCTTTTTGTTTAAAAGGAAAAAAAAGTAAAACCACAAAAACAAAGACAAGTGGCGAAGAAAGTGCTGAATAAATAGCTCTCTTCACGGGAAGCTGTTGGCAATAATAATCCCGCCCCCCCCCCCATTTCTGGTATTCACAGTGAAGGTTCCATCTGACAACAAGAATTACAATCTTGTATGGCTTTTTTAGTCTGGACATATGTCTTACATATATACCTGGAGCCACATAGTGGGTCCTTTTCAAATTCTGCTTCCAAGCCTTTCACAGGGGTGGAAATGTAACCTAGATATATACTTAACTAGGTAGAAGGCTAATGTTCTTAACACAGAATAAAGAAGAGATGTGTGTGTGTTTGTGTGTGTGTGTGTCTATGTGTTTGTGTTTCCTGGCTATATTGTTAAGTGGCCAAACTTCTTGGCTCTTGTGTGTACCTTGAATTTGACGTTTTAATGCTTTCTACAGTTTTTCTTATTGTTTATTGTTTTAAAATGTTTAAAAACTTTTATTCTTATAAAGGGTAGATTTTTTAAAAAATTGTAGAGGTTTAAATTGTAAAGTTTTTAATTGTAGATATTCCGGGTTGTAAGCTACCCAGAGTCAAATCAAAATCGAATAAACAACCAATCAACCAACCGATCAACCAACCCATCCACCCACTCACTCATCAACTCAACTAACTGACCAACCAAACCAAACCAAACCAAACCAAACCAAACCAAACCAAACCAACAACCAACCAATCAACCCAACCAACCAACCAAACCAACCAACCCAACCAACCAACCAACCAAACCAACCAACCAAACCAACCAACCAACCAACCAATCCAACCCAACCCAACCCAACCCAACCCAACCCAAACCAACCAACCCAACCCAACCCACCAACCAAACCAACCAACAACCAACCAACCAATCAACCCAACCAACCAACCCAACCAACCAACCAAACTAAACCAACCAACCAACCAACCCAACCAACCCAACCCAATCCAACCCAACCCAACCCAACCCAACCAACCAACCCAACCAACCAACCAACCCACCAACCCAACCCAACCCAACCCAACCAACCAAACCAACCAACCCAACCAACCAAATCAAACCTACCCAACCAACCAACCAGCCAACCCAACCAACCAACCAACTAACCCAACCCAACCAACCAACCAACCCAGCAACCCAACCAACCAACCAAACCAACCAACCAAACCAAACCAACCAGCCAAACCAACCAACCAATGAAACCAATCCAATCCCACCAAACCAACCAACCAACCAAACCAACCAACCCAACCCAACCCAACCCAACCCAACCCAACCCAACCCAATCCAACCAACCCAACCCAACCCAACCCAACCAACCAACCAACCCAATCCAAACCAACCAAACCAACCAACCAACCAACCAACCAACTATGTGTGTCTGGTGGCAGAGGAGCCATAAGTTCTCCGACAGAGAGGATTCCAATCTCTCTTACCAAAGGACCATTTCCAGGATTTATTGAAGCAACTACAAAGATGAACATCCACGGCCCTTAATTGTTTACAAGTGTTCCTGGTGTGTGTCCTACAAGGTTTTCCCTCTGAACCAGTCAAACTTTCTCTCTTCTTTTCCATGTTTAAAACTAATCCCAAAAGACCTTTGCATCTTTTAAGACAGACAGCAGTAAACACGCTAAGGGGATGACAATGGAGGATATCAATCATCCAGCTCATGGTTGTCCCAAAACTCATGGGTGTATTCCCTCCCCTCCCCCAAAAGGCAACTGGATTTCTTTGGCATTTCCTTCAAAAATGTTTCGCTTCCCCTCCAAGAGGCTTCCTCAGTTCTGTTTCTTGGAGGAGAAGTGAAATGTTTTCAAAGAAAGTCCAGTTGTCTTTGGGGGGGAGGGGAGAACACCTTTGGGACACTAAGGGAACATTTAATAGACAACACAAGGTCATACCATCAACAAGAGGGGCTCAATGTCTGTATTGAGTATTCAATGGCAGATTCAAATGAGCCAATCAATGAAAGAGACTCAGGAGCGGGAAACTTGAGCAAGCGTCAGGGGCTGAAGCCGCGGACAGCTCCGAGCTAGAAAAGGGGCTGCCGTGGCTGGGATTGCCATTGCGGTTTATGAGTTTAAATAAAACGTTTGTATAGACAGACGCCTGTCTCCAGTCCTTCTTTGCGCCCACTATGTAACAGTCTGGGGCCCCCTCAACTGTAGGCATGCCTCCCCTCTCCAGCTCCTCTAAAACATATAGCTAAATTGTGACCGGAAGGGGAAAATAATTCATATTTGATTACATTCTAATTGTATTCATTGTTTAAATGTTGATTTTCTTCCTGGCTCCACCTGCCACGTTGCCCACATTTGGCGAAGGGGTCCTTGATCTGCCCTCCAAAGTCTAGAGGGAAAAAAAAAAGCTAAGCTTTCATTTGAAAATTGTTTCAGTATCAACATGATCCCTCCATAAAACTTGAGAGAACAAGTGAATTACCCTCCATCTGTGATATACAGGAAGTCCGCTGGCTAATGCCAGAATTAAATGCTAGTGTTGTGACCCGGCAGTGTGGAGGCAGTGGCCAGCGGAGCTGGTGGCAGATTCAGACAGTGAGGAGATTGGGGAGGAACATGGTGTTGTGACGCAGGCCCAAGTAGTTAGTATTAAATACAAACAGTTTGAAAACAAACAGACTTCATTAGAATAGCTGAAAATTAACTCATTCTCAACGTAGTCCAAACTAAATTAAAGCAAATTCTTCAAAACACCATTCCTCAGTTTATCACCGACCTTGGGATAATTAGGCAAACTGCCAAAGACTTTTCTTGGCAAAAGTTCAGAAGCAGAAGACGCCAACAAGAAATGAATACAGTGAAACAAGAACCAATTATCTCAAAGGTTGTTTTCCGGCAAAGAGGCCTTATTGGAAGGGCCAATCGTCTCTTGGCCTACTCCTGAGTTGTCCTCTCTGCTTTATCTGCTCCTGCCTTCTGGCAGCTCTTCTCATACGTGCACTAGGAACAGGCTCCTCCTGTTCCTCTGCCTTTCTACGGTCAGCCTCTGGAAGCTCCGAAATCTGCACATCACTCCCCAATGGCCGTGGTCCCACCTTTGCCTCCGACGCAGAATCCTCATCTGGCCCTTCCCCAGCCTCCAGGACTGGCCCATGTTCTTCCTCAGCCTCATCGCTGTCCGACTCCACTGCCAGCTCCGCAGACTGCTGGTGGACCACAACACATGGGCCAGTCCTGGAATCTGGGGAAGGCTCTGACGAGTGCTCTGCGTCGGAGGCAGAGATGGGGCCAGGGTCTGACAGTTGTCAGCTGCCTTCAGAGTCGGACATCAGTGGGGCAGAAGAACAGCTGGATCCTGTTCCCAGTGTGCACATGCACAGAGCTGCCAGGAGTAGGGAATAGCTAAGGAACAAGGGCCGACTCGGGAGTAAAGCCACAGGTGGACAGTGAATGGCCCCTCCCATAAGGAGGAGCGAAAGGGGAGGGGAGTTTGCAGGAGACAATGAGTTCAATTCATTAGAGTGAAAATCTGTTCCTGACTTCTTGCCAAGTCTTGTCTACTACAGAGTGGCGTTTGGAAGATATCGGCCTGGCAACTCTCCAAGCCTGATAAAGGTCTGTAGTTGTGAAATCTCTGGAAAGACTTTGCTGGAGAGGAATTCCCTTTAAACTAAATAAAAGGGGTCTTATCGGGATGAGGAGTCGGCTTCGTGCTTTTGGGAATCCTAGGTCAGAACAGCCATTTTCTTGATTGGAGATCACATCTCCCTTCCTAAGATGTAGCTACACCTCCAGCAGGATGAGACAGGAGAAGACACCAACATCCTTACGAGCTTATTTTTCTTCTTTGCACATACCTCTTTTTTTCCCTCTCTCTCTCTCTCTCTCTATTATCGCCACCTATTTCAATCCAAAGCTCAAGGTCAGGGATGGTGTGGTTTATATGAATCGGCAAACCTCGCAGGAAAACCTTTCCAGCTAACATAAGGAGAGGAACGCTTTCATAAATAACTGGTTAGATAACATTTCCAGATGTTGACTGGCATCCAAAAGTACGGACTGTTTGTTCCTGCCGAGGCAAGCCTGAGCTTGCCCTTTCTATCGTTCGATCGCCAGGCTGCAATCCCAGAGCTGCAGCTTCCTATAAATAGATGATGGCATCTGTTGCTTCGGCCTTTTGATCTCCGTGATGTAGCTGGCAGCGGGGGGGCGGGAGGGGAATGAAGCCTATGGTGTGTTTCCCTACCCAGTTGGTTTTTTTCCTTGGTAATTCCTAGATCGGGGTATGGTTTTCTGATGGATTGTTTGTCTGGTATCAATCCCTGCTTATCTGGGTGTTGGCTGCTGGGTAGCATGTGTTCTGGTCTTGAACAACGCCACCCTCACTAGCCCTGATGAGGTTATCTAGTCAGGTAATAAAATGTCTGCAAGGCAATTACCAAGCTCAGAGACCACCAAGGGCTTCACAGTTCAACCCCGAGCTATAGAGATTATCTTCCATTAGAAAAACGGTTGCAGCCATGCTGCTAATTCCTTGAGTTATCTAGGTTTCTTGGGGATCCAGAAAAAATATACTTCCCCATCCCTAAATTTCATAGAAGGCAGACAATGCGTGTACCGTTACCCAAACTGACTGAAGCCAAAAAAATAAATAAAAATAAAATCTACTTCTAATGATATTCCTGCCGTCTTGTTTTCAAAGTATCGGCCTCCTTTATCCCTGCATTTCAGCTCTGCATCTTTTGAAGAGTCAACAACTTAAATACGGTAGCTTCACCATTTTAATTTCCCTCCGGAGTTAAGTTTCCTTGTTCCAATTACTAGAACGACTCCCTCAGTCTAGCCTGTCTTAAATTCTTAAAGAGCCTCCCTATGTTTCATTTCTTGAACTGTATTGATCATTTTATTCCTCTCCGCCGGTTCAAATTTTTTTTGCAAATTGCTTTATTTTATCGGTAGCGTTCATGACGCAGCAGCTGGTTGAAATAAGTCAGAATTAGGAGGGCGGGGGGGGGGGGGAGGGCTCATCTTATTTTTCCGAAGCACCAGAAGGCAAGACAAGAGGCAACGGATGGAAACTTAATCAAGGAGAGAAGCAACTTGGAATTAAGGAGAGACTTCCTAACAGTGAGAACAATTAACCCGTGGAACGGCTTGCCACCAGAAGCTGTGTGTCGTTCATCACTGGAGGTTTTTAAGAAGAGACTGGGCAGCCGTTTGTCTGTAATGGTCATAGGTCTCCTGCTTGAGCAGGGGCACAGGTAAATCCAACAGGTTCTGGAGAACCGGTAGTGGAAATTTTGAGTAGTTTGGAGAACCGGCAAATACCACCTCTGGCTGGCCCCAGATTGGGGTGGGAATGGAGAATTTGCAATATCCTCCCCCCAGGAGTGGGGAGGGAATGGGGATTTTGCAATATCCTCCCTCCAGGAGTGGGGTGAGAATGGAGATTTTGCAATATCCTCCCCCCAGGAGTGGGGAGGGAATGGGGATTTTGCAACATCCTTCCCCCGGGAGTGGGGAGGGAATGGGGATTTTGCAGTATCCTTCCCCCAGGAGTGGGGAGGGAATGGGGATTTTGCAATATCCTCCCCCCAGGAGTGGGGAGGGAATGGGGATTTTGCAATATCCTCCCCCCAGGAGTGGAGAGGGAATGGGGATTTTGCAGTATCCTCCCCCAAGGAGTGGGGAGGGCATGGGGATTTTGCAATATCCTTCCCCCAGGATTGGGGAGGGAATGTAGATTTTGCAGTATCCTTCCCCTGCCACGCCCACCAAGCCACACCACGCCCACCAAGCCACGCCCACAGAACGGATAGTAAAAATATTTGGATTTCACCACTGACCAGCAGGGGGTTGGACTAGAAGACCTCCAAGGCCCCTCCCAGCTCTATTCTGATTGTTTGAGTAGCCTCCTGAAACCGTGTGGCTTTTACCTTTCACGGGATATCTAGTCATACTTGAGAAAACGTTTCCTCAAAAACAGAACAACAGAGGCCGCTTGAACCGTAAGCAATATTTAGAGAAAAAGCAAAAAACAACGCTTTTGGGGAGGGGAGAAAGCTGTTTTTTTCATCCCTGCTTTTTTCTTTTTTCTAAAAATGCCTTTTTTCTTTGCGCTCAACCTTTATTACAGTTCATCGATCCTGTGGTTTCCCCCCCCTCCCCCCGCCTCTGTTGCTTCCATCCTTTCCATCCTTTCTTCCTTTCCAACCTCAGACTTGGTTTCTGAAGCAGCTGGGAGGCAATTCTCTACTTTAATAGAAAAAAAAAATCAAATATTCTGCCTTATCTGCTGCACATAGTACCAAGATAGAAAAAAAAAAGAAAGAAAAGAAAAAAATGTACAGCATTCCAGGTTCCTTCCAGTATTATTTTAGTGAGCTGTAACCTAGCCTGCTTCCCCTAGGACTGTGATGGTGAACCTACGGCACGCATGCCATAGGTGGCACATGGAGCCGTATCTGTGGGCACGCGAGCATTGCCCTAGCTCAAAACCAGCACACATGCATGCACCAGCCACCTGATTTTTGGCCCTTCCGGGCCCACCAGAAATCAGGAAATGAGCTGTGCCTGGCCTCCGGGCAGTTGGGGGGTGGGGAAGGCAGTTTTTGCCCTCCCCAGGCTCCTAGAAAGCCTCTGGAGGCTGGGGAGAGCGAAAAACGGGCCTTCCGGGCCCACTGGAAGTGGGGAAATGGGCCGTTTCTGGCTTCCGGAGGGCCTCTGGGCGGTGGGGAAGCCGTTTTCGCCCTCCCCGGGCTCCAAAAAAGCCTCTGGAGCCTGGGGAGGGTGAAAAACAGGCCTACTGGGCTCAGCTTGCCATTGCATGCCAAAAGCGGGGGGAGGGGGGGTCACATGTGCATGTGCGGGGCGCAATGAATTATGGGTGTGGGCACACATGCGCACAAACCCCCGGCACTCCCCTCGTTTTTGGCACGCGACAGCATAAAGTTTAGCCATCATTGCTCTAGGATATATTTTTAAAATTTCCAGACAGGTTTTGATACCAAAACCTAGGATTTTTCTCGTCTAAAACCCACTCGCTAATAGTACTTTTATCTCGGAGAACTTTGCACTTTGCAGCTAATGCTAGATTGTCAGATGTGAGAACTTGACATTATACAGACAGTGTTAAACATTAATGGACCAGGGAGGACAATTGCCTTGACGTGTGTTAATTAGTTCACGCCGTTCTGATTCTTAATTTAAAAAAAGGAAAAAAAAAACCCATTGGGGAGGTGAAGTATTGTGACGATGGCAACGCCGAAGAGGAAGTAACTTGACTTGCTCTACGAAGTAACAAGGGAAGAGAATATTTGTAGCTCAGGGCTGAACTATGGGGTCCTCGCTGCTCTCTGAGCTTGGTCGTTTTCTTGCAGGCGCTTCAGTTACCCAACCAGGTAACATCATCAGTGCTAATGAGTGTGATGTGTGCTCTCTATTTATATACAGTAGCTTGTCCTGCCAGTGTTGGTGGGAGTGTGTGTTTCTCCTTGGTAGTTCTGTGATTAGGGTATTGTTTCCGCTTGACTGTTTGTCTGGTCTTAATCCCTGCTTATCTGGATATTGGCTGCTGGAGAGGGCCTGTTCTGGTCTTAAACAAAGAGCTGGCTAATGAAACATCTGCAAGAAAACAACCAATAAGTACCAAGGACTTCAAAAGAACAAGAGTCAATGTGATTTGTCCACTCCCATCAGAGGTGAGTTTCAGCAGGTTCTGACCAGTTCTGGAGAACCCGTAGCGGAAATTCTGAGTAGTTGTGAGAACCGGTAAAAACCACCTCTGACTGGCCCCGCCCCCAACTATTCTCTGCCTCCCAAGTCAACCCTGATCAGGAGGGAATGGGGATTTTGCAGTCACTTTCCCCTGGAGTGGGGTGGGAATGGAGATTTTACAGTATCCTACCCCTGCAGTGGGGTGGGAATGGAGATTTTACAGTATCCTACCCCTGGAATGGGGTGGGAATGGAGATTTTACAGTATCCTTCCCCTGGAGTGGGGTGAGAATGGAGATTTTACAGTATCCTACCTCTGGAATGGGGTGGGAATGGAGATTTTACATTATCCTTCCCATGGAGTGGGGTGGGAATGGAGATTTTACAGTATCCTACCCCTGGAGTGGGGTGAGAATGGAGATTTTACAGTATCCTACCTCTGGAGTGGGGTGGGAATGTAGATTTTACAGTATCCTTCCCCTGCCACACCCACCAAGCCATGCCATGCCCACCAAGCCACGCACATAGAACCAATAGTAAAAATATCTGAATCCCACTCCTATGTATGATATTGTATGTGCTCAAAACACGTTTAGACCAGGAGTTGCAAACCTGAGCACATTCGCAATCAGTGACACATTCACACATATAGGGAAATCTTGGTTCTTGTGGGTCTTCTACTCCCAGTCCATTCATACGTACCTACTGATGTGGGCATTTCCCCCCACTGCAAAATGTTTTCTTTGGAGAAGTGCCCATAGATGTTAAGGTAGACTCCTTCATCTTCATAAGCCAGTAGAAGTTCCATGCCACTGGTGTTCCGAAGTATGATAATGGCATGCGGATGAATATTTCCCTGGATCTGGAATAACATTTGACCAAGATTTACATCACGGAACAAGTTACAACTTAAGTAACTACAGTCCATCAATTTAGGTATCATGACACTGCATTAAAAATCAACCAGCTTGGAGATCTGAGAAGAGAAAAAGATTTATCTCTTTGAAAATATCGATGTATGTTTCTTCCATGTTCAGAGCTGATACAAAGGTGAAAGACATTTCTTTCTTTCTTTAATATCAACTTTGAGCTGCTACCTGAGCAAAAGGTGTATCTTTTATCCCTCTTTAAATATCAAAGATCGCCTCGAAGCTTCTATTCATTATTTGTCTTTGAATTCGGTGAGTATCATGTTGTGAAAATAAATAAAAACCCAGGGTAATTTGGATGCAGTAGGATGTGCAATAGCATTGTAAAAATGATTGTAAAGGGCACTTTAGCATAGAAATTATCCTGTTAAAAATTCTTATGAACATTACAGAATTATAGAAAACGGCCTAAAAATAAACGACGATAAAGCAATAGATTGCATAAAAAAAGCACACAGGCCGACCAAGATTATTCTAACGATAAAGTTTTTGTTTCTCAGTTCGGTTCTCAATCATTTCCTAACACGGCGTACATAACTTATAAGCTTAGGTGGGGAGGGCATTTCGTTCTATAACGTTGCATTAATTCACCAGCAACTACTAAAATTTCAGTTCTTTCTGAAAACGCGGGGAAGGAAAAATAGAATCACAAAATTGGTGTACGAGATAGTTAGAAAGGTGACTCAACTAAATGGCAATACTGAAGCATTTTGTATGCATTTTATTTACCAATATACGAGGGGAGCAATGTAAGCAAGAAATTAATGCATTGTGTTTTTTAAAAAATATACTACGTGACTTCTAGTTCAACAGATCTGTAAACAGTGCAACAATACCAGGAAAGCAATTTGCATTACTAGAATAACTTATTCCAGCATTTTTGTAGACCTATACCTAACCTTGACAGAAAAAGACAGGCCACTTCATTTTATTATACGGATATTTTTTACTTCATCCTTACTTTTTACCTCTTCAATATGTATCTCTGGAATTGCCTGTTTTTCTACCTTTTGCTTCAACTAACCCTGATGTTAACACAGGGTTGGACTGCATGGCAGAAAGTTTTGTGACACACAAAAGACACGTTGTGCCTCAGTCTGGAGGGTTTTTTAAGACATTTGATAGACTTAGAAGAACCAAGGGAGAATGGTGTCTGAGGGAGACATGATTATCCAAAGAGAGACCATTGACACTTGCTCCTTGGCTGCCTCATCACTAGAAGGACAGAAGGACATCCCCCAGGAGATGTCCACCAGAGTGAGCTTCTGCATCGAAACAGATGGCAAAACTCCATCTGCTTTCATCCAAGAGAAGGGACATGGGTGAAAAACAAAAGGCAGATTTGTTTACTGCATGACATTATCCAAAACGTGATTGCCAACGTCCGATGGTGGATATGGAAGGAGAAGGAGAAGGAGAAGAGGAGGAGGAGGAGAAGAGGAAGAGGAAGAGGAAGAGGAAGAGGAAGAGGAAGAGGAAGAAGAAGAAGAAGAAGAAGAAGAAGAAGAAGAAGAAGAAGAAGAAGAAGAAGAAGAAGAAGAAGAAGAAGAAGAAGAAGAAGAAGAAGAAGATGAAGATTGGGGTTAAACCTGCTCCCCACAGGTTCCTTCAAAGAAAACCTTGCCAGGTGAGAGATTCCTTGTTGGGACATGACTTTCTACATGATCTGGCCTTCTCCTTTCACCTACAAGTAGCTCCTTTGAGGAGAGCTGGAATTTAAATCAGGATAACGTCAATTCTTTTCTCCTAACATCACATCGTCCTCTGATCTGGTTTGATGCAGAGAAAAATCCCTATTTAATATAGCCTAAGTCCCAGTGGTTCTCTGGTTCAGTTCCAGCTATGCTCCAGCTTTATTCCTCTCTCTCTCTAAATAAATACACACATTGCTTGAAGGTCATCTACAGGCTTATATATAAGACACGTTAAAACCCACAGATAACAACACAGGCAGGAGAAACAAGTTGTGTTTAAAAACACCAAAACAAAACCCACTTTGGCACACCTTCCATACAGATGCAGAGGAACCTTTCAGAGTTTCACGCTATAAAATTTTCAGGGAGCTTTAAGCAATTTAGAATATATAACTTCTCAAATCCTAGCAGGCTTCTCAAGAGAGAGAGAGATAAGAGACAGAGAGAGAGAGAGATAGGGAGGGAGGGAGGGAAGGAGAGAGAGAGAAAGAGAGAGAGAGACAGAGAGAGAGAGAGAGAGAGAGAGACAGAGAGAGAGAGACAGAGAGAGAGAGAGGGAGGGAAGGGAGAGAGAGGGAGAGAGAGAAAGAGAGAGAGAGACACACACACACACAGAGACAAAGAGAGGGAGGGAGGGAGGGAGAGGGGGAGAGAGAGAGAGGGAGGGAGGGAGAGAGAGAAAGAGACACAGAGAGAGAGAGGGAGGGAGGGAGGGAGAGGGAAAGAGAGAGAAAGAGAAAGAGAGAGACAGAGAGAGGATTTTCAGCAGCATCCATAAAGTGAACACTTCGCCGTTATAAAAAAATCAGAAGGTAAAATTAATTCTGCAGACAATCCCACCTCTACAGTACAAGAGACACAAGCTGCTCAAAATCTAATTAAGTTGGAATGGATGGCTACTATTTGTGTTTTATATATATATATATATACGATGAAGCCCAGGGTTGCAAAGCACCCAGGCCTATTAAAGGCCTTCATGCAATTCTTAAAATAACTTTATTGTCACTTTAAATGTACACTAATCGGCATACATTAAAATGCAATTTTGTTGCATGCAGCTCTCAAAGGGTCATCACCTCCTATATACACTACATGAACATGGCAAAATGAATGAATGAATGAATAAAATAAATACCAAATTATGCACATAGCCACATATATGACACAGAGAAACAACACGGTCTAGTTCAGATGTATACATGTACATGGCAAGAGAAACAAATCTTGCGAGTTTACCAGACGAATGGCCTAGTGAACAAAGCTGTTTCAGAGTCCTGCTAGAAATACTTTGAAACCTCCTTCCAGAGGGGAGTAACAGAAACAGACCATGGAGTGGGTGTGTAGGGTCCCTAACAATGCTTTGAGCTCTAAGCATAGCACTTACAAGCAGCATCCTGAATAACGGGATGCGAGTTTCCTATAATCTTCTCTGCTGTCCTCACTACTCTCTGTAGGGACTTTCTATCTGAGGCACTGTCACCACCAAACCAAACAGGGGTGTGGTTTGTTAAAGCACTTCTAATTGCCAAGCAAACCTTGCAAAATAAGGAAAAGCACAAGAAACCCCACTTGCTGGACATACTTGCTCACTCATGTAGTCTGGGATGACTGCCGCAACTATCCGCAACACCAAAATAGGGATCCAGAGCCGGAAAGCTATTTTAATATGCTGCCTCGGGTTGAGCTGCATGAGCAATCGAAGCACAGAAGCCGAAAGCAAGAAGGCAAAAGAGAGAGAGAGAGAGAGAGAGAGGTTCAGAGTCAACGTGTTCAATCCGTTGGCTTTCAAAGATGCCGGCTTCCAAATGGAGAATTTCAGAAGAGAATTATTCACGTCTCCAATCCTGACAGCTACAGCTCAGGAGGAGGAGGACAGTAATCGTTCTTCAATTTCTACCCTCTTGAGGGAAGGTGTATTTTTAGTGTGTTCCATCTTAACGGTGACAAGCGAGCCAAAATCGGAGCCAGACGTCTCCTAGGGGAGACCCCCTATTGAGGGCAACCGACAGGGAAAGATTGCTCCTCGCACAGATAATTGAATTGGGAGTTTGCTGCCGAAGCCAATCTTTTCTTCAGAAACATTATCCTTTTTCATTGGCTGGTTTACTTTTTATTCAGGACATCCAATGACCTCTTTAATCTTTGCACCCTGTCCTAAAACCGACTTATTTTGCGTGAGCTTAAGGGAAGGATTCAAAATGAACCTGGAACTATGCAGTATAAGCAGTCCTCGGACTTACAAACACAATTGAGCCCAATGGTTCTGTTTCCAAAGACATCATTTAAAATTAACCAATCTCAACCTGATGCCCTTCAGATGGGCTGACGTCCCAGCAAAAGCCAAGAAACCCTGGAGAATTCTGGGAATTGAAGCCCACACATCAGGAGGATACATGAGCAGGGAAAATTATCCTACATAATAGCAATAGTAATAGTGCTGAGACTTATAAACCACTTTACAGTGCTTTCCATCCCTCTCTAAGCGGTTTACAGAGTCAGCCTATTGCCCCCAACAATCTAGGTCCTCATTATACCGACCTTGGAAGGATGGAAAGCTGAGTTAACTTTGAGCCGGTCAGGATCTAACTCCTGGCAGCAGGTAGAGTTAGTCCGCAGTACTGCATTCTAACCACTGGGAGGGAGGGAAGGAAGGAAGGAAGGAAGGGAGGGAGGGAGGAAAGAAGGAAGGAAGGAAGGAAGGAAGGAAGGAAGGAAGGAAGGAAGGAAGGAAGGAAGGAAGGAAGGAAGGAAGGAAGGATAAGAATATAAGAATAGCACTTAAATTTATGTACCGCTTCACAGTGTTTTACAGTCCTCTCTAAGCAGTTTACGGAATCAGCCTCTTGCCCCCCAACAATCTGCATCCTCATTTTACTGACCTCGGAAGGATGAAAGTCTGAGTCAATCTTGAGCCTGGTGAGATTCGAACTGCCAAATTGCAGTTAGCCGGCAGTCAGCAGAAGTAGCCTGCAGTACTGCATTCTAACCACTGCGCCACTGTGGCTCATCATCATCATCATCAGTCAATCAAGCTGGATAGTTAAAAGTGCTACACCACCATCTAGCAGAGTCTATATCTAAACTCCCATGGTCTGGAAAGTTCACGCAGATCGTTAAAAATGTCTCCAAAGGAGATACTTACATGTGTCGGCAAATATAGGTCATACACCGAGCCAGAGTCCACATCAATGGCATGAAATCCTACGGCTGACCCATAGATAAGTTTCAGCCGCTGCCCGTTCTCCACGGTCAAATCAACCAAAAGTGGTTTTTGAGGAAGCGAGGCGAAAGACTGCAGAAAGACAGATCAACAGGTTTGGCTTTATTATTGGGATACCGATGACCTGCAGTTATGAACTTGGGTTGGAGCAGATTCCCACGACCATCCATGTCCAACGGAGGGACTCAAATGTGCAAGCTGAAATGTAATCACTGATGTTATGCTACCACCGTTTGTGGAGGTGCTCTCATCATGGATGGATATGCTACCATTGTGGTTTGTTACCAGCGTGAACTTGCTATTATTACCTACTGCTGTTTTGTATGGTAAGAAGATTTTTATATCACTGGACTGATTTAACTGGCAAAGACTTGGATTGATTAAAGACTATGAGATTGTTTTTTCATATAAAGTAAACCTTTGATAAACCAGCTTGTATGTATTTCATTCATTGCTCTCAGCACCGTTTTCCTGTGCTCTACACTCTGCTGGTTGGTTAACACAACAATATCCTTAACAATGGGTGTGGCATTGCACGTGTGGTATTGATGCCCATACAAAAGGGGTGGAGGGCACGGATGATGACCCACAGCTGCCAACTTGTTGATCTTGACAACCAGTCCAAGTGACTCAAACTCCCTGCCTATGCATGTTCCAACTTTCTTATGAAGTAGACACAATAAAAACAGAGACAGAGTTGACATATTGGTAGGTAGAAAGGCAGATACAGGCTGAAAAAGTTGGGCACAAAGGATCAAGACAACACAAAAGATTTATTCAAGCCTACACACAAGAATCTACCTAATTAATGGTCAGCATTAAATTGGTACCAGATGAGGGTCAGCAGAATGGGTCAGCAGAATTAAATTGGTACCAGCAGAGGGTCAGTGGCTATGATGCTGAGCTTGTCAATCAAAAGGTCAGCAGTTCAGTGGTTCGAATCCCTAGTGCCGCGTAATGTTACTTTTCCCAGCTTCTGCCAACCTAGCAAGCACGTAAAAAATGCAAGCGTTCGAAAGCACGTAAAAAATGCAAGCAGAAAAATAGGGAACAGTGTCCCATGCGCCTTTGGCGTTTAGTCATGCCGGCCACTTGACCACGGAGAAGTCTTCGGACAGTGCTGGTTCTTCGGCTTTGAAACAGAGATGAGGCGTTCCCGCCCCCTAGAGTTGGGAACAATTAGCACATATATACGAGGGGAACCTTTACCTTTACCTTAAGGGTGAATGGAATTCAAGAGAGGCTAGATTTGAACATTTGCAGCAAAGTCAGGATTCTAAGCTGATGACACATTTAACTCCATCTCCCCCAGCTCTACATGAAAAGCAAATCAGTTAAGAGTTTGGATAAACCTAAGCATAGATTTAAAACAGATTTACACTACTTCCCTATCACAACTGCCCTCCACCCTTCTACAAATCCGACAAAATGCAATCAGTTGAAAATCCTTTTTACTTCAATTCCTGAGCCTCCTTCGCAAGCCAAATATTCCCAGGACTCTCAACAAAAAGGCACTAATTGGATTGATTTTAAGTTCTGCCGTTTACCTTAAAAGCCATAAATTTGTGATACGGCTTGGGAGCCCAGGCGTAGACTTCCACGGAATTCTTCACGGCAATCACCAGAAACTTGATCCTTTCGTATTTCACTGGAAGGCAATCATTTCTTTTTTAATTGGCTAGGCATAAAGATTGAGAGAGAATTCCAAATCACTGTTTAAACAGCCAGAGCGTGTAGCCGAATGTAACAGGATTTTGATCTACTGTGAACGTAACGGGATTTGATCTACGATGCCATAGAGAGTTGAGGGTCATGCAAAGACCTTGGTCAGTTTATCCCAGGATTCCAGCTCCTGGATCTACTACCATTCCTGATTTACATATTCATTCGGGAATAATTCAAAGCTAAAACGAACGGAAAGTAATCAAACCCCAGCGGAATCATTATGTAATGACTTATGTTAAAAACAGAGCATCAGCGATAATATAAATCTCGGTAAGATATTATCTCAATAGCCCCCTTCTCATCCTACAGATTGTGTGCAAATAACTTGTCTCAGCACACTGTATATAGTCATAAGATATATTCCGGGATCCTGCGTTGAACAAACAAGGGTTGCATTAACCTCCAAATCTAGATTGTGCCAATAAATAAACAAATTGGTTTCTGTCAGATATTTCTGTCGGGAAATTGCTTCTGTGTATTTTTTTTTTTTGCGCCGCATTTCACGTGCCCATAATAGTCTAATCCAGGGGTATTAAAATCAAGGCCTGGGGTCCAGATTTGGCCTGTGGGGTGCTTAGATCTTGCCCACAGGACCACTCTGGAAACAGCGAAAACAGAGCTTGGGAGGGTTGCTTGCAGTGAAAGCTCCGTTTTCACTGGCAGAGGGTTGCAGGAGGCTGTTGCAGCTGAAAACGGAGCTCGAGAGCCTGTTATCACTGGCAGAGCACTTGGCCTACCACCTGTACCCCGGACATGAGTGACGTCGAGCTGGCCACTCCCCCCAGCCCCCCAAGATCAAACAAGCCTGATGTGGCCCTCAACAAGGTTCACTTAAGGTTGACTCAGCCTTCCATCCTTTCCAATTTACCTAAGGTAGGTAAATTGAGGACCCAGTTTGTGGGGGCAATAAGCTGACTTTGTATAAAAAATATACAAAAGATGAAGGCTATTGCTTAACGCCTTGTAAGCTGCCCTGAGTCTCCGGAGAAGGGCGGCATATAAATCTAATTTTTTTTAAAAAATCGAGTTTGACACTCCTGGTTTAATCCATCTAAGGGACATCAGACTGGTCAGCAGTGTTCAACCTGAACTTCATGAATCTGATCTTCAAGTGTCTTCCAGCTAGCTAGCTAGATAGATAGGTAGGTAGCAGGCAGGCAGGCAGGCAAGCAGATATATAGATAGATAATATGATAGATAGATAGATAGATAGATAGATGATAGATAGATAGATAGATAGATAGATAGATAGGCTGATAAGATAGATAGATAGATAGATAGATAGATAGATAGATAGATAGATAGATAGATAGATAGATGATAGATAGATAGATAGATAGATAGATGATAGATAGATAGATAGATAGATAGATAGATAGATAGATAGATAGATAGGAAGGAGGCAGGCAAGCAGATATAGAGATAGATAATAAGATAGATAGGTAGATAGATAAATGGATGGATGGATGGATGGATGGATGATGGATGAATGGATGGATGGACTGATAACAGATAGATAGATAAGATAGACAGACAGACAGACAGACAGACAGACAGACAGACAGATGATGGATGGACTGATAACAGATAGATAGATAAGATAGATAGGCAGGCAGGCAGGCAGATATAGAGATAGATAACGATAGATAGATAGATAGATAGATAGATAGATAGATAGATAGATAGATAGATAGATAGATAGATAGATGTGTTCGGTGCCCTTCCAGAGAAAGGAAGACCCTCACCAACTTTGTAGTGTACACAGCCTTCGAGGTCGCCCACCGAGACCCAGCCTTGTCGTTTCTCCACGTCGGGATCATTCCGCAAGATCTTGTTTCGTAGCCAAGACAGATAATATACCCGTAGCTTATTCTTTTTGCCTGCGTGGGTTGGAACAGAAGCAAAAAAGAAAAAAAAAGAGGAGCATATTAAAATGTACCTCTGCAGACAATTCCATGACTGTCATGGTTGTGCTAAACTGGACCGTAGACTCATAGGGGTGGAAGGGACCTCGGAGGTTTTCTAATCCTACCCTCTGCTCAAAGCAGAAGTCCTTATACCATCCTGGACAAATGGCTATTCAATCTTTTCTGGAAAACCTCCAGAGATGGAGCATCCACACCTGTTCTGTTGATTAATCATTCTCCCTGTCAGGAAATTCCTCCTTATTTCCAGGCTGTATCACCCTCTGATGAGCCTTCAGAATCCCAGTGGTGGGATTTAACCGGTTCGCACCACTCCGCATTGGCGACAGTGACTTATCATCCTCATAAAGTTTGGCAAGGGATGACATTTTATAATCCAGTTTATAATCTAATCCTCTCCCTCTCTCATTACTTGATATCAGGGGTGAAATGCTCCCGGTTCGGACAGGATCGCCCGATCCGGTAGCGATGGCGGTGGGTGGTTTGGAGAATCAGTAGCAAAAATCCCTTCCCCTCCCCAACCATGCCCAGCTGAGCCGCACGATCATCAGAGGCTTTTTTTTTTAACTTTTAAAAGCATTTTTTCTACAACTTCTTTCACCGAAAAAATGCTTTTAAAAGTTAAAAAAAAAAGCCTCTGATGATCGTGTGGCTCAGCTGGGATTTCAGAGGCTTTTCAAAGCATTTTTTTAACCACTGCTTCCCCGGAAGAGGTGACAATCTGAGTTGCCTGATTGTCAGAGAGACTTTTCAAAGCATTTTTTAAAACAATCAGGCAACTCAGCAGGGATCGTCAGAGAGACTTTTAAAGCATTTTTTTTCCTGCAACCTCTTCCGCGGAAGAGGTGGTTAAAAAAATGCTTTGAAAAGCCTCTGAGATCCCAGCTGAGCCGCACGATCGGCAAAGGCTGATCAGCAGAGGCTTTTCAAAGCATTTTTTTGCATTTGCAGAAAAAAAGCTGCGAAAAGTTAAAATAAAAATAAAAAGTTGGCCATGCCCACCCAGTCACATTACGCACCCCTCCCCACCAAGCCACGCCCACAGAACCGGTAGTAACAAATTTTACATTTCACCCCTGCTTGATATTGAACGTTAGGCCAGAAGTTTTTAGACAAACAAACCAACCTGAGATGGTAATTAGCACATTCAGTCCTTCCAACACATCCATCTGTTGAAAGCGTCTCCTGCTAATCAGGGAGTAAACGCGACCTTGTCCACTGCGGTCCAGAAGCCACAATCCATTTTCGGATCCAACCAGTAAATTCACTCCTGTTGACATGGAAAGAAGATAGCATGGGCTTACAAAACGGATCTTCGGAATAGCTGGGTCCGCTCACTGTAAGGAAATCCTGGTTTTGTTTCAACCATGGTTTGGGTCAAAGCAAATAGCCAGGAAAAATCCAAGATCAGAGCAGGGGTGATATCGAGCAGGTTCTGGAGAACCGGTAGTGGAAATTTTGAGTAGTTCAGAGACCCGGTAGTGGAAATTTTGAGTAGTTCGGAGAACTGGCAAATGCTACCTCTGGCTGGCCCCAGATTGGGGTGGGAATGAAGATTTTGCAATATCCTTTCCCCAGGAGTTGGGTGGGAATGGAGACTTTGCAATATCCTTCCTCCAGAAGTGGGGAGGGAATGGAGATTTTGCAATATCCTTCCCCCAGGAGTGGGGCGGGAATGGAGACTTTGCAATATCCTTCCTCCAGGAGTGGGGAGGGAATGGAGACTTTGCAATATCCTTCCCCCAGGAGTGGGGAGGGAATGGAGACTTTGCAATATCCTTCCCCCAGGAGTGGGGAGGGAACGGGGATTTTGCAGTATCCTTCCCCTGCCATGCCCACCAAGCCACGCCCACAGAACCGGTAGTAAAAAAAAAAATTGGATTTCACCACTGGAACAGAGTGTACCCTCCAGCAAATTTTTGGACCAAAGAAAATGTGGATGGGTTTATTTATTTATTTATTAGAACTTGTCAAACAAAAATTAGAACAAGAATAAAACAAAATACAGTGATGGGGACGATAGGCCCGTTAGTGCACTTATGCATGCCCCCTCTACTAACCACTTAAGTGTGATGTAAGATCCACGAATTTGTGATTGATTGCACATGAGTTGCAGATGAACAGAGTTGGAAGGGACCTTGGAGGTCTTCTAGTCCAACCCCCTGCCTAGGCAGGACACCCTACACCACTTCAGACAAAGGGTTATCTAATATCTTCTTAAAAACGTCCAGTGTTGGAGCATTCACAACTTCTGGAGGCAAGTTGTTCCACTGATTCAAACAGACATCTGAAGGAGATGAGCTTTCCATTAAGTTGGGCCCTGTTGATACGGTTGATAAGGAAAGTTGTGATGGAAAGAATGAAAAAAAAGGGGGAAGAATTGTGTATCGTGGGGCAGGGTGGGGAGGCCAAGGAAGCGCCAAGCAAGAGGCTGATAAGAAGATAGCGTTCTCCACCTCAGCACACATATCATTACCAGCTTTGCTATGCTGTTCTGTTCTTAATTTAAAAACTTGGCCTCTTCCAAACATACATCAAACGAAAACCCAGAGAGCTGTAAACTGTAAATTTACATTTCCTGGGATAATTTTATTCCTGGCGTTTTCATTCATTTATTTTGTTTCTCATTTAAGACTTAAGTCAAAGCAGAAAGGCATGGGGAAAATATTGGTGCTGATTTTGTGAGGCCTGTCGCCTGATGTCAGAAAGATGAAAAATGAACGCCAGTGGAGACCCACAAGAATGGATGCTGAAATGACCGAGATTGGAGTCCTGCTTTTGGTATATTGAACTTTGAGGTAGGAACCCATGGTGACCATCAGCTGATGCCCTCAGTACATTCCAGAACTGAGGGAAGTAGATGTATCTCAAAGGATACCTTGGGAGAAGATGCCAGACCTCCTTCACCAGTCCCAATGCCTCCACCAGCTGGAGAGAGGACTAGGTTTGTTGTGGCCTGTCAGCAGCCAGCCCCTCCAGCTGCCGAATCAGATGAGGAGGTGGCGTGGGAGTCAGGGTCAGCATAAGGCAACCTGGGAACTCCGAGGGGGAAGAGGGAATGGAGGTGGCAGAGAGAGAGAGACAGAGGTAGAGCCTGGGCCATCCGGCAGCCCTCAGATGGAGAATCAACAGCCCCCAGGTCTGGAGGTGGCTGATGAGGAAGAGGAGGAACAGCCAGGTCCAGTGCTCGACGCACGGATGTGCAGAAGGCAGAGGAAAGGAGAGCAGTGGAAATCTATGGGCCGGTCCTTGGGTCAGAAGAGCCACCGCTGCTAGCAAAGCCCCACCCTAGCTCTGGGGATAAAAGGCAGAGATGAATAGATGTGACAGACAACTATTCATCTTCCAGCCGGACAGGCTTGTTAGTCTGCTGTGAGAAAGAGAGAGAGAGAGAGACTCTATAGAGCAACATCTTGCTGAGGTTCAAGAAAGATATAATAAAGATATAAATAAATGAATCATTTTCCTAGTGCAATATCTTCCCCCTGTTCTTTGTGCCCAAGAATGGTTCCTTGACTGAACATCCATCTCTTCTATCACCCTAGCATTCAATGACTGTATCCAGATACTATACTAAGCCATGACTTAGCCATACTTTGTTAAGTAGAGCCTAATGCCTGAATCCATCCACAATCAAACCACAGATAACTCAACGTACTAAGGCCAAACCAAACCAGGTTGAGCAGACATGGGGCAACATGGAGCACATTAGAGCTCTACGTTCAAAAATGTGTGTCCTACTGGTTTTTTTAGATATTCACGTTGGTAAACTATATTCCTCTCTATATATCTCTACACCTTACATATATAATGATATCTTGAAATCCCTTTTCGATTTATTGTTTTCTTATTTGGTACTCAATTCCTATCTAGCTATTTCCTTTCTTTTTTCATGTTTCTAGTTCTGTTTCATTTTCCTTTTCTCCAGCCAGTCGTACCATCTTTGCTATACTACCATACTAAGGAATACTCGGTTTTTTTCTTTTTCTTGTATTTCTTTTGTGAGTTTATCTAAATATCTAAAATACAAGTTGTAAGACTTGATATATGTTTACTTGTTGCGTATATCGTAGTGTCATATTTGTGTTTGTTTGTTTTCTTTTTTTTTAAAATCAAAATAAAAAACTTTTTAAAAAAAAATGTATGTCCTACATCAGCTGAAAGGGGCAAAGAACTGGCTTTATTGGCTGCCCTCCATCTCTGCTTCAAACCAGGTTACTCACCCCAAAGTGCAGAACACAAGATCTCGGAATTGAACTTCTTTTTATATTTGCGGATTTCGGGGCTGTCACTCTGCGGCCGGATATTTGTAGGGTTGACATTGACCACAGAACCTTTCCTTGTATTTTGCCGACTGGGAGGATCCATCTTCACATTGGACGCTGGGAGGAAAAGCAGAGGAGAAGTGATGAGCATAACTGTTGGGCCTGAGCATCTGAAGGTCCATGGCATCCATATTCTACCTTCTAATAAGAGTGGGATTGGTTACGATGAGGGTTGTGACCAGCAGTGAAATGCTCCCGGTTTGGACCGGATCACCCAATCCGGTAATGATGGAGGCGGGTGGTTCGGAGAACCGGTAGCAAAAATCCACATGCCCAGCTGAGCCGCACAATCATCAGAGGCTTTTTTTTTTTAACTTTTAAAAGCATTTTATCTACAACCTCTTCGGCCAAAAAATGCTTTTAAAAGTAAAAAAAAAAAGCCTCTGATGATCGTGCGGCTCAGCTGGGATCGTCAAAGGCTTTTCAAAGCAATTTTTTCTACAACCTCTTCAGAGGTTGTAGAAAAAATGCTTTCAAAAGGCTCTGACGATCCCAGCTGAGTTGCCTGATCTGCAGAGGCTTTATTTCTTTTAAATGCCTCTGATAATCAGGCAACTCAGCTTGGATCATCAGAGGCTTTTAAAAGGAAAAAAGCCTCTGACGATCAGGCAACTCAGCTGGGATTGTCAGAGCCTTTTGAAAGCATTTTTTTTACAACCTCTTCACCGAAGAGGCGGTCGGTGGATATCCTGAGCTCGGTGGGCAGACCATTCCAGAGAGTCGGCGCTCCAACAGAGAACACTCTCCATTCCCACCCCACCCCAGGGGAAGGATACTGCAAAATCCCCATTCCCTCCCCACTCCTGGGAGAAGGATATTGCAAAATCCCCACTCCCACCCCACTCTGGGGCCAGCCAGAGGTGGTATTTGCCAGTTCTCCAAACTACTCAAAATTTCCGCTACCGGTTCTCCAGAACCTGTCAGAACCTGCTGAATTTCATCCCTGGTTCCACCCGCTTGGTAAAAGAGGCAAGGATGAACTTGTCTATACTCACGGGCACCACTGTTTGGTCCAGTCAGGCTGGAAGGAGGCGAGATTTGGAGAAGTCTAGGATCAATGAAGGATGTAAAGGACGATGTAGAAGAAGAACTGTTTTTGGAAGGGGTACCATCAGGGTTCAGAGCCTGGTGTAAAAATAAGGATCAAAAATAAATTAAGGATATACCTCTGATTGTTTGTTGCAAGGTTCCAAGAGCTGCAGCTGGTGGGCTGGATATGACGAAGCAATTTTTTTAAAAAAAATTTGATTTATATGCCGCCCTTCTCCAAAGACTCAGGGCGGCTTACAATGTGTTAAGCAATAGCCTTCATACTTTTGTATATTTTATACAAAGTCAGCTTATTGCCCCCACAAACTGGGTCCTCAATTGACCTACCTTAGAAAGGATGGAAGGCGGAGTCAACTTTGAGCCTGGGGAGATTCGAACTTACAGTAATTGCAGGCAGCTGGTGTTAATCACAATGCTTTTAGTCTGCTGAGCCACCAGGCCACCAGGCAATAAGTCAACCTTGTGAGATCTCTCACATACTTTGCGTTTGATTCCTTGCGGTTGCAGCCCTGAAATGGAACTGCTGTTTTTGCTGGTAGAAGGGAGTCAATCAGGGGTAGGCTGCTGGGGGGTTTGAAGGGGTTCGGGAGAACCTCTAGCTAAGATTCTGTGCAGTTCGGAGAACCCCAAATCCCACTCCTGGCTGCCCCTGCCCCACCCACCCTGCCCCTCCCTTCCCAGGAGTCGACACGCGACCCGTTTTGGATGCAGATAAGTGTAGGCCGCGCACAGAGGCTCGGGGAGGGCGAAAAACGGGCCTACTGGAACTTCAGGAAGGTCAGAAACAGGCCTAGTTCTGGCCTCCAGAGGGCCTTTGGAGCCTGGGGAGGCCATTTTTGCCCTCCCGGAGGTTTGAGGAAAGCCTCTGGAGCCCAGGGAGGACAAAAATGCTTCCTCCCATTGTGGTGGATAAAGTGGGACCGTTTGGATGACAACTGGATAATTTTATATTCACTATATTCTAAAAGATATTCTAAAAGCAACTATATTCTGAAGACAGGAAATACCGCCAGCTAGAGAGAGAATACAGAGTCAACGTAACCTCCTTGATACTCTAAGTAACCCCCTAACTTGTCAGAAGAAAAGAGAGCATCTTCATGAAACATAGTCAAGGGTGATTAGGCCAGAGAATAGCACCTGGAGGGGAAGCAAATATCAAAAGAAGAATTTGTACTTCAGCCAGTTACAAGAAGAATTATGAGTGTTGGATAAAGATGAGGTAAAATCTTAGTAATTAAGAGATGTCAATTAAAAATAACGAATGTATGTTAACCATATATGGAAAAGTTGCTGTGTTAGCAGAATCCTTTGTTTAAGAAAGTATATAAGTGTCATACAAGCATGGAGACGTTACTCAGAGCCAAGATTGGAACCTGGCTTTTGAGTCTTTGCGCAAATAAAACCTCTCTCTCTGACTGACCCATGTTGCTTGGTCACTTCAGTACATAACAGTGCAGGAAGCCGACTAGGCCATGGCCACGTCTACCCAGCCACCGAGGAGAGAACCCCTTGCTAAAATATTTGAAGCCCACCCCTGTAATCAATCCAGCCAAGGTCTCTCAAAACCCAACGGGATGATATGAGAAAGAGACATGACCATGAGCAAAGATCACAAGTGATACTCTACTTAGGAGCAGGGTAGAAGAGATTTACCCCATCACTTTCTACTCCACCTTTAAATACAAAAAGCGGCTGTGGATAATAGACCAGGGGAAGGAGCAGGAAGTAGATCTGATCAACCTCCAGGAAATACCCAAAGCCAAATAGCTCCATCAGCTTCCCAGGGATGGACTCTCTCATCAATGGTAACCCAGATGCATCGCTTCTCAGGGGGCCATCTTGACTTCCAATTTTGCAGAGCTGTGCAACTATTAAGACAATTGGACACTGATTTGCCTTCTGCTTCTCCCCATACACACAGGATGCGGTGGTCACCGGAACCAAAAGTTCATCATTCCCCATTTAAAAAAAAACTTTTTTAAGTTTAACATTCATTACTGGTTTAGGAGCTTTGACCTGGTTAGCAGGAGGATTGTTCTGAAGTTCTTGAGCAGAAGTTTTCATCGAGTTTGCCGGAATCTGACTCTGTTGGAGGAGGTCGGGAAGCAGGTAATTTTGATTGTTCATGTTCCAGAGTTCTTCACGAACACCACAGGTGTGTTTTCCTGCAGCCTTATCCTGCACCAAAGAACACATTGAACATCTAAGTTGCAACCAAGGTTAGGGAAGACTTCTACGCCCCTCCATTCTCCACCTTTCTTTCTTCCTAGTTGTAGCAGCACTTAGGGAAAACTTGTCCAAATCTCTGTCCTACCTCAAAGCTAATGGAGGTCAGTTTCTGGAAGGAAAGTCAGCACTCTGTCGGGTCAGGAGAATGGAATACAATAATATGGTGATGAAAATGGGATACCGTTGGACAACTAAATAGGA
Organism: Masticophis lateralis; assembly: GCA_030761175.1. Lineage (NCBI taxonomy): Eukaryota > Metazoa > Chordata > Lepidosauria > Squamata > Colubridae > Masticophis > Masticophis lateralis. The sequence continues at coordinate 4,984,027 of JAUDYJ010000011.1, forward strand.
GCCAGCCGTGTGCAGCAGCTGCCAAAAAAGGCAACACAGTTCTAGGCTGCATAAAGAGAGGGATAGAATCAAGATCACGTGAAGTGTTAATACCACTTTATAAAGCCTTGGTAAGGCCATACTTGGAATCCTGAATCCAGTTTTGGTCGCCACGATGTAAAAAAGATGTGGAGACTCTAGAAAGAGCGCAGAGAAGAGCAACAAAGATGATTAGGGGACTGGAGGCTAAAACATACGAAGAACATTTGTTGAAACCGTACACCACTTCAGAAAAATGGTTATCCAACCTCTTCTTAAAAACTTCCAGTGTTGGAGCATTTACAACTTCTGGAGGCAAGTTGTTCTGCTGATTAATTGTTCTAACTGTCAAGGAAATTTCTCCTTCGTTCTAAGTTGCTTCTCTCCTTAGTTTCCATCCATTGCTTCTTATCCTGCCCTCAGGTGCTTTGGAGAAGAGCTGGACTCTCTCTTCTTTGTAGCAGCCCCTGAGATATTGGAAGACTGCTATCATGTCTTCCCGAGTCCTTCTTTTCATCAAACTAGACATACCCAGTTCCAGCAACCGTTCTTCATATGTTTTAGCCTCCAGTCCCCTAATCCTCTTTGTTGCTCTTCTCTGCACTCTTTCTAAAGTCTCCACATCTTTTTTACATTGTGGTGACCAAAACTAGATGCAGGATTCCAAGTGTGGCCTTACCAAGGCCTTATAAAGTGGTATTAACACTTTACGGGATCTTGATTCTCTCCCTCTGTTTATGCAGCCTAGAACTCTTGTTGGCTTTTTTGCCTACAAACGTTGCCTTTTATTAGAATGGGATCGAAGTAGGCTTTGAGACTTAACCTACAATCAAGCTGGCTCCAGGCCTGACTGTGGTTTCGGAAAATCTTTTTGAATCCTTTCAGCTGTATAATCCTGCAAGAGCTCCGGATTTGAAAGCCTGGCAATTCTGGAAAGGTTGCAGAGCCAAGAGGGATGCAACTGCAGATAATGTGATGCTGCCTCTTTCTCTCCAAGCAAATTCGAAGCCAGAACTAAAAAAAGAATAAATGGTTTATTGCTGACAGAACTGTCTGCCATGGACTTTGCTGGCTGGGATGGAGCTTGGGATGTAGATGCCAGCAGGTCAACTCTGAATCCAGAGGTGACACAAAATTTCTAGAAGCCAAATTCACTCACTGGGAAAATATGGAAACATGGAGAAGAGCAGGAAGCATGGGTACACCTCAACGTACGACCAAAATTGAGCCTAAAAGATCTGTCGCTAAGCGAGACAGTCCTTAAGTGAGTTTTGTCCCATTTATGACCAGTTTTTAAGTGAATCGCTGGTGGTGCGGTGGCCAAGGGGTGGAGTCTCACCTCACAATCAGGAGGCTGTGAGTTCGATTCTAGGTAGAAGCAGATATTTCTCTCTCTGGGCACGATGAGAATTTATCTGCTGAACAAAACTCCGCATTGGCGACAGGAAGGGCATCTGGCCAATAAACACTCAGCTCCATTCAGTTGCCCTGACTCCACCCCGCAAGGGATTATGGGGTCATTAAGAGAAGATGATAATTAAGTGAATCGCCACAGTCATTAAATTGCTAAGATTCACACCTTGATTATGTCATTTGTTTAAAAAGTGCAAAAAAAGTTTGTAAAATTGAATGAAACTCGAATTACCTGGCCTAACAACGGTCTACTTCTGGTCATAAGTCAAATACAGGAACAAAGTTTACAGGAGTTTTTCCTTTAAAAATTTGGGGAGGTTTTCAACAGGCTAAAAGAAGTTTAAATGAAGCCCTGATCTCCCAAGCATTTAAGCTGACTTCATAACCTTTCATAATTCCCTTGCTTTTAATCTGATTATTCTAATTCCCATAAGCCAAAGGATCAGATCTGGCTAACATGGAGATTTAGTGTGCTTGTTCAAAGCGTGAATCCCGAGGGAACTGAATCTAAAAAAAATAAAGATAGATGTGCTTGTCCTTTTTTTAAAAGACCTCTATTCCTTCCTGTATCTTCCCATAACTTTCAGAAAGGAACTACAGTCCTTGGTTTGCAACCATTTGTTTAATGGCTGAAGTTACGACGGCACTGAAAAAGTGACTTGTGATCCTTTTTCATGCTTACAATCATTGCAACTATCCCTGTGGTCATGTGTTCAAAATTCAGATAGAATTCTTTATTGGCCAAATGTGATGAGACACACAAGGAATTTGTCTCTGGTGCATAAGCTCTCACTGTACGTACAACAATAGTGACATTAATCATAATCATAGGCATTGTAAAATACATTTATCATAAAATGCTTGCCAACTGGCTCATATTTATGACGGTTGCAAGCGTCCCAGGGTCCTGTGATCCCCTTTTGTGACCACAGGGAAGCCAGATCCACTTAACAACCATATTACTAACTTAACATCTGCAGTGGTTCACTTCACCGCTGTGGCCAGGAATGGGACAAAACTCACTTAAGCAACAGTCTCGCTTATCAATGGGAATTTTTGGGCTCAATTGTGGTCATAAGCTGAGAACTAACTGTATTGAGAGAGGGCTGCCTTAGAATGAGGGATATCATATATCAAATTATCCTGAGCTACTACATCTCTCCTTTGATTTAGTTTCCTAGCACGATTTATGTTGATTCTATCATTAAGTATTGTATCTTATGATTTGTGATGAATGTATTTTTATGATGACTATGATCACAATTTATCACTTATAGCTTTTATGTACAGTGAGAGCTTCTGTACGGGAGACAAATTCCTAGTGTGTCCAATCACACTTGGCTAATAAAGAATTATTATATTATACTAGTGCAAACTCTACCATTCAAGCATCTTAGGTTATTTATCCATGTAGTATGGTGGTATTACTTTTATCCTTCTCATCTGTTCTATTACCATTTCTTATTGGCATCATTATTATGATTATTATTACTTGGATATATGATTATTATTACTTTGTTGTTTTGCATGTACACCAAGAGCTTCTACACTGGAGACAAATTGTGTGTCTAATCAAACCTATTTGATCCTATCCTATCCTATCCTATCCTATCCTATCCTATCCTATCCTATCCTATCCTATCCTATCCTATTTCTATTATTTCTATTTCTATTATTTCTGTTTCTATTTCTATTACCTATCATTTCTTATTCTATTCTATTCTATTCTATTCTATTCTATTCTATTCTATTCTATTCTATTCTATTCTATTCTATTCTATTCTTTCTTTTTCTATTTCTATTAATTCTATCATTTCTTATTCTATTTTATTTTATTCTATTTCTATTGTTTCTGTTTCTATTTCTATTAATTCTATCATTCTTATTCTATTCTATTCTATTCTATTCTATTCTATTCTATTCTATTCTATTCTATTCTATTCTATTCTATTCTATTCTATTCATTATTTCTATTTCTATTTCTATTATTTCTGTTTCTGTTTCTATTACTTCTATTATTTCTTATTCCGTTCTGTTCCATTCTGTTTCACTCCCCTCCCCTCCCCTCCCCTCCCCTCCCCTCCCCTCCATTCTATTCTTTCTCAAAGACCAGGAAAGGGAATTTCACTAACACAGGGTAATTTTTACAACCAAAGTGTAAGCAAGTGATTGGAAAAAAAGGGGGGGGGTGAAGGTAAGTTACCAACTGGGCAGAAGGAAATGCACCTTCTCCATTCTTGTTGTTGTTGTTGTTGTTGTTGTTACTACTTTGAACCCATCCCCTGGATTCCTCTCCCCACCCTCGCAAAGAATTACCTGGCGATCTGCTACAAGGCAGGGAGAGTTCAATTGGATCCCGTCAGCAACTCCTGCCCTTGAGAAGCCGGTCACTCCATTGCCCAGCGGTTGCCTAGTAACAAATTCCAATTAGTGCAGGAGAAGGAGAGGAAAATAAAACGCATTCTTTAAAGACCCTCCAAGAAGAACGCCAAAGGAAAGACACACACATGCATTAAAAATAAAAACACGAAAAAAACACCAGCATCCAAGAACCAAACCCATTAATGTTCGAAAGGTTCTTTTTTTTTCAGGAGGCAACTTGACTTTCTTGGGTTTTTTTCTTTTCTTGAAGACGTCTCATCCAGGAAGCTTCATCAGCTCTGACAGCATGGTGGAGGATGGAAGGATTTATATTCCTTGCAGACAGCTGGGGATGCTACAATGGTCGTTAAGCGTGAAAACCCGATCCTAAGTCACTTTGTTTCAGTGCCATTGTAACTCCCAAAGGTCACTCAGCGAACTATCTGTACAGGATAGGCATAATATCATAATAACATAAGAGCCTAGTGGTGCAGTAAACTAAACTACTGTTAAAGTAGTATTTAGCTTCCAGCTGTCTGCAATTACTGCGAGTTCAATTCTCACCAGGCTCAAGGTTGACTCAGCTTTCCGTCCTTCTGAGGTGGGTAAAATGAGGACCCGGATTGTGGAGGCAATAAGCTGACTTTGTATAAAATAGAACACCGCTTAGGGGGGAACCAAAAGCCCTACTAAGCAGGTATATACAAAAGTATGAAGGCTATTGCTTAATGCATTGTAAGCCGCCCTGAGTCTCCGGAGAAGGGCAGCATATAAATCGAACCAATAAATAAATAAATAAAAGGAAGGAAGGAAGGAGAGTGGGAGGAAAGGAAGAAAAGGAAGAAAGTGGGAAGGAAGGAAGGAAGGAAGGAAGGAAGGAAGGAAGGAAGGAAGGAAGGAAGGAGCCTAAGGAGCCTTGGTGGTGCAGCAGACTAAAGTGCTGTTAAGTAGCACCAGCTGCCTGCAATTACTGCATGTTCGAATCTCACCAGGCTCAAGCTTGACTCCATCCTTTTGAGGTAGGTAAAATGAGGACCCGGATTGTGGGGGCAATAAGCTGACTTTGTAAAAAAAGAAACACCGCTTAGGGGGGAGCCAAAAACCCTACTAAGCAGGTATATACAAAAGGATGAAGGCTATTGCTTAACGCATTGTAAGCCGCCCTGAGTCTCCGGAGGAAGGGTGGCATATAAATCAAACTAATAAATAATAAATAAATAAATAAATAATGTTTCGTATTTAGCTTCTCCTTTCAAGTAGAAATCTCCAGGATTTAAATTTGGAAGTTAAGCACCTGAGGGCAGGACAAGAAGCAACGGGTGGAAACTCATCAAGGAGAGAAGCAACTTAGAACTAAGGAGAAATTTCCTGACAGTGAGAACAATTAACCAGTGGAACAACTTTCCTTCAGAAGTTGTGAATGCTCCAACACTGGAAGTTTTTAAGAAGAGATTGGACAAAACTTTGTCCAGAATGGTATAGGGCTGTGATGGCGAACCTATGGCACAGAAGCGTTGCCCTCGTTCAGTTCCAGTGTGCATGTGAGTGCCAGCCAGCTGATTTTTGGGCCTTCCACCAGAGGATGGGCCATTTCCAGCCTCCAGAGGGCCTCCAGGGGTGGGAGGGGCAGTAGGCCGTTTTTGCCCTCCCCAGGCTCCAAGAAAGCATCTGGAGGCTGGGGACGGTGAAAAATGGGCCTTCTGGGACCACCATAAGTCAGGAAACAGGCTGTTTCCAGCCTCTGGAAGGCCTCCGTGGGAGTGGGGGAGACAGTCTTTGCCCTCCCCAGACTCCAAGAAAGCCTCTGGAGCCTGGGGAGGGTAAAAAATGGGCCTTCCGGGACCACTGCAAGTCGGGAAACAGGCTGTTTCCAGCCTCCGGAGGGCCTCCGGAGGGCCTCCTCCCGAGAGGGGGAGACAGTCTTTGCCCTCCCCAAGCTCCAAGAAAGCCTCTGGAGTCTGGGGAGGGCAAAAAATGGGCCTACTAGGCCCACCGGTAACCTGCGGGGGGTCACGCATGCATGCGCCGGGAGGGCACATGGGGCAATTAATGATGGGTGTGGGCATGCGGGTGCATGACCCCCCACACTCCCCCCCCCCAAAAGGTTATCCATCATTGGTATAAGGTCTCCTGCTTGGGCAGGAGGTTGAATTAGAAGACTTCCAAAGTCCTTTTCCACATCTTATTATTCTGTAAGCAATTTTTTCGCTCCTTTCTTCTCCCCACACCTTCTGCCAGCATCAAACTTTTCTCCCCAAAACCTGGCACACTTTGTTACCCTATCTCTTTCTGATCACGCGGGGCAGCCTCCTCCTCCGAGTAACGGGCGAACGGGCAGCTTGCAAATGGTTGTGCGAGCACCTTTAAAAGAGTGCATTCATTGGTATTCAGCGCAGAGGCAGCTATTAAAAAAAGAGGAAGGGTCAGCACCGACAGCTGGGCTCACTGTAGGGAAACCCAGCCGTTGAAAGATGCATCAAAATATACGTGCTGTTCGGAATTCAGGACCCTCCACTCGGAATTAAAAAGGTGTAATATTCATCGTGTCTAATCTTGGACCGATGCCACCCAGCGTATGTGTGAAATCTGCTCTCCAGGTCTGCGATACGATTGGCGGGAGGCGGGGGGCGAGGGACACGTGACCGTCTTTTGGATGGAGAGCATCTGGAGATCATCACCTCCTCCTTGAACTGAAAGCTACTTCAATGTTTAGGTTTTTAATTATGCCGGCATTCAGGAATAAATAAAACGTACACAGCAAATGATCGTTCTAGCGTTTGCTGATATTCCCACGATGGAATTTTAAGGGATAAGTGTCCCCCTTTTTTTTAATGGATGAAAATTGTCAAGGAGGCCAACATGAAATAATAGAATGGAATGAATGGACTGGAAGGGACCTGGGAGGTCTTCTAGTCCAGTCCCCTTGCTCAAACAGGAGATCTTATAGCTGTGATGGCGAACCTATAGAATGGGTGCCACAGATGGCATGCGGAGCCATATTGATGGGCACACGAGCTCAGCTCCAACACACGTATGCGCCAGCCAGCTGATTTTCGGGCCTCCTGGGAGGCTGAAGATTGAGAGAACCAACCTGATGTGTCCGTCACTCTCATCTTCCTCGTCGCTGCTGCAGATTTCGTCGCTGGAGGAGGAATATTCTAGAGACTTCCGGAGTAGATGGCTGCCAACTTTCTCTTTGTTCCACAAAGCTGGACTCTAAGAATGAGAAGAACCTGATTTGTAATTTCAGCACGTACAAGGCCTTGACACAACGGAGCTCTTGATCTAAGCCACCTTTAAATACGTATCCTTATTATGAATATTTATATATTGTAGAAAAATAAAATGAAATATGGCAACGTTGGCTAGAACAAGTTGTTTGGCCTGACCATGAAAGGATTAGGAGCTGAGCTAACCTCGAAGAAGTCTTTACGTTTACTGTCCTTCTGTCTCTTCTAGCCTCTCCTTTAATCATGATTTATTACAAGTATTTCCGTCTTGGCCTTCAGGATAAAAGATCCTCTCCTAATAGATTGGAATGCAGGCCACCGTAAATAAAAATACAATAAATATTTGACAATAAACAGAGCCCTTACTGGGGAAGGGACATTTTTAAGGAAACAGGTTGTCCTTGACTTGTGACTCTAATTGAGCCCACAATTTGAGTTGTAAGCCTTGATCAATCATAAGGTATGTCACCATGTAACCGGGTCTGATTTTATCCATTTTTTGCAGCGGTCATAAAGCAAACACCACAGTCATTAAATGAACCCATTGTTCCTCCGTTTTTATGATTCGTTGTCACTTTAAACGGTCAGTATAAGCAAACGGTTCTAAGTCAAGGACGACCTATAGTCCCCTCACCATTCCTCATGATTTCAGCTCCTTGCTTTTCTCCAGATCAATCCATGGACTGATTTAGGGTATGCCAATGACAAATCTTTGTATTGAAATGAAACTGTCTTTCAGATCCTTCAGGACTGGTTTTTTTTCTTTTGAAGGAAAACCCACAGCTCCTAAAGAGAATATGTACATGCAGTGGTGGGATTCAGCCGATTTAGCTTGACCCCCTCCTCTCTGTGGCAGCCCTTCAAATACTGGAAGACTGCTCTCATGTCTCCCCTGGTCCTTCTCTTCTCTTCACTAGACTAGCCATGCCCAGTTCCTGCAACCATTCATCACTTTTTTTAGCCTTCAGTCCCCTCATCATCCTGGTTGCTCTTCTCTGCACTCTTTCTAGAGTCTCGACATCTTTTTTATAGTGTGGTGACCAAAACTGGATGCAGGATTCTAGGTGTGGTCTTACTAAGGCTTTACAGAATGGTATTAGTACCTCTCTTGATCTTGATTTTATCCCCCTGTTAATGCAATTTAGGATTGCATTAGTTGAATTTATGGACATCCTCATTAGCAGTAAGGAAGTGGTTTGGTAGCACCTCTTGATGCATTTAGAAGCATGTTAAAGATACATATTTTTAAAGACATCCATTTGGGGTTGGAGCAGTGATGGCAAACCTTTTAGACACAGAGTGCCCAAACGGGAAGGCACGTGTATGTGTGCGGGCCAGAGCGCCGGAAACCCGACGACCAGCTGGCTGGCATGCATGCATGCCTTGGAAACCTGAAAACCAGCGGACTGGTGCAAAGTTCTCCTCAGAAGCCTGATGACCAGCTGGCCGGTGCCCATATGCGCCTCAGAAACCTGATGACCAGCTGGCCGGCACAAAGTTCTCCTCAGAAACCTGACGACCAGCTGGTCGGTGCCCGTATGCGCCTCAGAAACCCAATGACCAGCTGGCCGGCACAAAGTTCACCTCAGAAACCTGACGACCAGCTGGCCAGTGGCCATATGCGCCTCAGAAACCCGATGACCAGCTGGCCGGCACAAAGTTCACCTCAGAAACCTGACGACCAGCTGGCCGGTGCCCATATGCGCCTCAGAAACCCGATGACCAGCTGGCCAGTGGCCATATGCGCCTCAGAAACCTGATGACCAGCTGGCCAGCACAAAGTTCACCTCAGAAACCTGATGACCAGCTGGCCAGTGGCCATATGCGCCTCAGAAACCCGATGACCAGCTGGCCGGCACAAAGTTCACCTCAGAAACCTGATGACCAGCTGGCCGGTGCCCATATGCGCCTCAGAAACCCGATGACCAGCTGGCCAGCACAAAGTTCACCTCAGAAACCTGATGACCAGCTGGCCAGTGGCCATATGCGCCTCAGAAACCCGATGACCAGCTGGCCGGCACAAAGTTCACCTCAGAAACCTGATGACCAGCTGGCCGGTGCCCATATGCGCCTCAGAAACCCGATGACCAGCTGGCCAGCACAAAGTTCACCTCAGAAACCTGATGACCAGCTGGCCAGTGGCCATATGCGCCTCAGAAACCCGATGACCAGCTGGCCGGAACAAAGTTCACCTCAGAAACCTGACAACCAGCTGGCCAGTGGCCATGTGCGCCTCAGAAACCCGATGACCAGCTGGCTGGCGCGATGTTCACCTCAGTAACCTGATGACCAGCTTGCTGGTGACTATGTGCACTTCAGAAACCTGATGACCAGCTGGATGGTGCCCATGTGCGCCTCAGAAATCCGACGACCAGCTGGATAGCACGAAGTTCACCTCAGAAACCTGATGACCAACCGGCTGAGCTGGGGGGACAGCGCACGTGCCCACAGAGAGGGCTCTGCGTGCCACCTCTGGCATGTGTGCCGCAGGTTTGCCATCACGGGATTAGAGTAAAAACCATAAAGAGGAAAAAACCCTGAACTAAAATTAACCTTGAGAACAGAAGAGAACAATAATGAAGCAGGAACCGCAGAAGAATTAGAAAGTATAAGAGGGAAAAAAAACTTACTGAAATTTGGCCTGAACGAGATGTATTTTCAGGTTTCTTACAGGACTGGAGAGGTCTGTTGTCTATTCTGGAGGACTCTGGATGGTGTAAAGAGAAATATTTACTGACGCATGCATATTATTTAATCATTTAAATAAGAGCATTGCCTCTTAAGATGTCTATAGATGGCTTCAGGGAACTGCTTGCCAGCAAATTGTCCAAAGCAATACAATTCAACTGTTCTTCACTTCCAAACAGATGCGTTTTGTGTCTCACATATTTGTTGTACTTGAACTGGTAAAGAACACAAAGAAACTTCAGTGGGTTCTTTCATCCCGAGTGACTGTATTTTATAAAATGGATTTGAGATTTTTTTATTTTGTTTTGCTATTTTACAACACCTCTGTGCTACTTCAAGGACATTTTAGAGTGGAAACCCAGGAAAGTTTTTAGAGCACTCTGAACAAATTTAACTTAGCTAAGATAAGCTCAAAAACAAGGGTTCTTAACAATTGGGCTCCATCAACAATTTAAGAAGTTCTCTGAACTTGGATAGAGGAAAAAAAAAATATTTTCACGAACCTCTAACTGAAATTTAGTTTTTCATTAAGCAAAAAAGGAATTTTATGGCCTCTTCACTCCAAAAAACATTTATCAACTCAAATAAATCTCATATTCTAAAGTTATTGTACCCTAAAAAGTGTATTATTTTGTTCTTGGCTTAGGGGATTGACAAAGAAGCACCTGGATATTTGTTGTCTTTAGAATATATATATATATATATATATATATATATGTTTAAAACCAACTTTATTTAGCATAAACAGATAAAAGATAAAAAAAAGAAAAAATACAGAACATTCTTAACTCTAAAAATGAAAATACAATTCAATATTACTTATATTCTAATATTAATAAAAAAATTATCTATCTATGTTAGTTAAACATATAAACATATATGTACATTTATCTTGATTTGCTGTTGACGGTGTAAATTTATTACCTTTAATTTCTTAACGTATTTGGCTTCTGTGTTTTTTCCCGTTTATTAATCCATTCATACCATCTATTCCATATTTGATAATAGTGTGAGTCTTCCTTGTTATTTAGTTTTAAAGTTAATCTATCCATTTCTGCACACCTATATATTTTTTGGATTATTTGTTCTTCTGTTGGCAACTGTTCTAGTTTCCAAGATTGTGCTAGGGTTAGTCTTGCTGCCGTAATTATGTGTAGTGTAATATATTTTATTTCTTTTTTACTTTCTTTTTTTAAGTATGCCTAATAAAAAAAATTCAGGTTTTAGATCCATCTTTTCTTCTGTTATTTCTGTTATCCATTTTCCAATTTTCAACCAGAATTTTTTTTATTTTTGGACAGAGCCTGGATATTTGTTGTCTTTAGAAAATATTTTTGATAACTATGTTTGAGTATCATTGTTTTTTCCTCTCTCACACAGTCCGTAGCTTGGTCTTTTAACTGAGGCATTTAAGTATATTTTCCTAAGAAGGGATCTGTAACTCTCAAAGGGGTTCGAGCAGGGGTGAGATTCAGAAATTTTAGCAACTGGGTCTTCGCCTGGTTGCTGGGTAGGTTTGGCCATGGTGGGTGTGGCCTACTCAGCTTTCTGCACCACAGTGGTGAGGGGAGGTGTTCTCGCCCTCCCCGAGCTCTGGAGGCTTTCCTCGAGCCTCTGGGAGGGTGAAAATGGCCTCCCCTGGGCTCCGGAGGCCGGAAACGGGCCCATTTCCAGACTTCTGCAACTTCCAGGAGGCCCGTTTTTTGCCCTGGCAGGGCCTCCGCGGGGTGCTGCATTTACCTGCCATCCAAAATGGGCTGCGTGGGAGGGGAGGGGCGGGCTGGACCAGCCAGTCCTTGCAACTACCTTGCAACTACCGGTTCGGCGAACCAGATGTAAAATTAGCATTCAGTTCACCTGAACCTATCTGAACAAGCTGAATCCCACCCCTAGGTTCAAAACACAAAAGGGTAAACAGGATTACCCTGGGTTAGGTGGAGAGGTGGGATTATTTGAGGTCCCTCCCCCAGTTGACTTCAGAGCCCAGGAGACCTCAAGATCTCCCCAACCTAATCTTTTGTCTCCACCACCCACTGACTCATTTCCATTCAAGCTCAGAGAATTTCTGCCACATGAACCTCTGCAAAACATATGGAAATATTCTCCTTCCTGTCTTAAGGCAGCCCTCCAGCTCTTCTGACTCAGAAATTGACATATCTTGCTGGGTAAAATAAAAGGCCAAGGTTGAAGAAGAAGAAGAAGAAGAGGAAGAAATATCACAACCAGTTAATTCTTTGCAATACTAACAGCTCCTCTACGGACTTCAGTGTGCCCTAGATGTTAATGAAAACATCAAGAGTGCAGATGTTCACCCACGCACAGATAAAGTCATGTTAAAATGGGGCTAGCATGAAGAAAGCAGGTAGCAAACAAACATATATAATAGAATACTTTTTCTCTTCTAGAACTTTGCTTTCCCACCTTCTCTTTCCTTGGGAATGGGAAACTTTAAATGCTGGTTGGATCACCCAGCTAGTCTAAAGCGGGACTCGAAGATTACCTGAGATCGACTGGCTGTTCTGATGGGATTTGAGGTCCTTTGGCTTGTTGCCATTGAAATCCTTGCAGCTGTTATTGGATTTTGCTTTGGGATCCCCCAGGGTTGGCTGATGTGTGCTGTGAAGAGTAATGACAAGAGGAAGAGGAGAAGGAAGAGAATGAAAATAAGGGAAGAAGGTGGGGAAGAGGATGGGAGGAAAGAGAACAGGAACAAAAACAAAGAGAAGGTGGTGGAGGAGGTGGAGGATGAAGAAGAAGAAGAAGAAGAAGAAGAAGAAGAAGAGGAAGAGGAAGAGGAAGAGGAAGAGGAAGAGGAAGAAGAAGAAGAAGAGGAGGAGGAGGGGGAGGAGGAGGAGGAGGAGGAGGAGGAGGAGGAAGAGATTACATTCAGCCGTTTCATATTGTGTCCATGCTGTTTTATAACCCCATTATAAAAACTCATTCAATTTTACAATATACTTCAAAGAGGTAACCAATTCCAGGACTAACATGTTTAAACATGTGACAACATTTCCATTAAAAATATCAAAAAGTCCTGGAGAGGCCATTGAGGTTTGGAAATACTACTCTTATAAGACTTATAATGCTCATCTCAAATATCAGGTGGGCATTACAATCCTCAAAATTCTTCCCTGACCAGAACAAAATTGGAACAAAATTTAAACCAGAACAGAGTTACCGCCTTTCCCTTCTTCTAGTTAAAAAGTAAAAAAATGTCTATGAGTTGAGCTCAGCTCTTAGGAATTACAACAAAGCGGTAACTTTTCTCCCTTCCTTTCTCCACTTCTTTCTCTTGGCTTCCTCCATCCCTCTCTTCTCGCCTTCATGCTACAGGCTTTTGTAGATGACAATTTGTCGTCTGTTGGCTTGCAAAGCACTTTTGAAGTTGGACTGAACTTCTGAAAGACCGCTCAACTGCATGCATACCAGAGTTGGGTTTCAGCAGGATCTGACCAGTTCTGGAGAACCGGTAGAGGAAATTTTGAGTAGTTTGGAGAACCGGTAGTAAAAATTCTGACTGGCCCCGCCCCCATCTATTCTCTGCCTCCCAAGTCCCAACTGATCAGGAGGAAATGGGGATTTTGCAGTAACCTTCCCCTGGAGTGGGTAGGGAATGGAGATTTTACAGTATCCTTCTCCTGGAGTGGGGTGAGAATGGGGATTTTACAGAATCCTTCCCCTGGAGTGGGGTGAGAATGGGGAGTTTGCAGTATCCTTCCCCTGGAGTGGGGTGGGAATTGAGATTTTAAAATATCCTTTCCCTGCAGAGGGGTGGGAATGGGGATTTTACAGTATCCTTCCCCTGTCCCTCCCACCAAGCCATGCCACTCCCACCAAGCCACGCCCACAGAACCGGTAGTTAAAAAAATTGAATCCCACCATTGATGCATACCGATATGAGGAATTGCACCCACCTCGAAGGGAAACTCTGTTGATCTCTGGTGTAAAACGTTGAGGTTGTCCTTTGAGGAACCTTCAAGGATTGAAAGTCCAAGAAAATCAGAACTGATTACATCTGCAATTTTTTTTTTAGCATCATCTACATTGGCGTTTCTCAACCTTAGTCAGATTGTGTAGACTTCAAATCCCAGAATTCCCTTGGCTATTTGATAAAAGTAAGACCTTAGTAAGAGCACACCTAGAATACTGCATCCAGTTTTGGTCAGCACACTATGAAAAAAGAAGCTGAGACTCTAGAAAGAGTGCAGAGAAGAGCAACCAGGATGATTAGGGGGCTGGAGGATAAAACATACGAAGAACGGTTGCAGGAACTGGGCCTGGTTAGTCTAGTGAAGAGAAGGACCAGGGGAGAGATGAGAGCAGTCTTTCAATATTCGAGGGGCTGCCACAGAGAGGAAGGGGGTCAAGCTATTTTCCAAAGAACCTGAAGGCCAGACAAGGAATGATGGATGGAAACTGATCGAGGAGAGATTCAGCCAAGAAATAAGGAGAAATTTCCTGACAGTGAGAACCATCAACCGATGGAACAGAAGTTGCCTTCAGAAGTTGTGGGAGCTTCATCACTGGAGGCTTTCAAGAAGGGACTGGGCTGCCATCAGTCAGAAATGGTGTAGGGTCTCCTGCTTGGGCGGGGGGTTGGACTAGATGACCTACAAGGTCTCTTCCAACTCTGTTACAATCTGTTACAACTGAAGTCAATCTGGGCTTGACGGATTTTTTATTCGTTTTGTCCCTGTCTGTTATTAATTAAATTAAGTGCCTTTCTCTCTTTACCTGTCTTTTATTAAGATCCAAAGGAGTTCAGTTTCCATTGTGTTTTGGGTTTAGAATGATGTGTTGACTGGTTCAATGTTTTGAATATTCAATAGATGGGTTTTTGGTATTGTACCACGCAGAACAAGTTAAGACTTAGGAATAGAAATAGAATAACAAGAGTTGGAAGGGACCTTGGAGATCTTCTAGTCCAACTCCCTGCCCAGACAGGAAACTCTACACCACTTCAGACGAATGGTTATCCAAGTTCTTCTTAAAAACTTTCATGCGCAGGACGGCAGGGAGCACGGGGAGGCACACATTGCATTAAGGGTGTGGGCGCTTTTGGCACATGACAACAAAAAGGTTTGCCATCACTGGTTCACCTATAACTTGATGCTGAACCTATGGCACACGAGCTCAGCTCCGGCATGCATGTGCACGCTGGCCAGCTAATTTTCAGGCCTTTTGGGCCCACTGGAAGTCAGGAAAAAGGCTATTTCCAGTCTCCGGAGAGCCTCCAGGGGAGTGGGGAAGGCCATTTTTGCCCTCCCCAGTCTCCTAGAAAGACTCTGGAGCCTGGGGAGAGCAAAAAACAGGCCTACCTTGCCATTGCGTGCCAAAAGTGGGGGAGTGTGGGGGGGGGGAGTTGCACACGCATGCATGGGGGGCAGGGCACATAGAATTATAGGTGTGGGCACGCTAGTGAGCGACCCCCTCACACTCCCCCCACTTTTGGCACGCGATGGCAAAAAAGTTAGCCATCACTGACCTATAATATACCCTTTGGTTTATATCATCTCTTTCTTCCAAAAGGTTCTTCCAAAATTTGGTTACCTTTGGGGGTTGTTCTTCAGCCTGAGACAGACTCCAAAACACCTCATCCTGGCTGGGGCTCAGGGGCATGACAGCGACGTCAGACAACAAGCTGCGGTGACACACATCCCGACTCGTTCGGAGGTTTTCATTCTGGATATAGGAAAAGAAGCAGAGAGAAATTTTCCGGTGACGATGGCTGTTATTCTATCCCCCCCCCCTCCAAAACACGGTGTTTAAAAAACCGCTGGTGGCGCAACTGTGGATTATAAATGAAGAGCCGCAAGATACAAACGACGCCATCATCGCGGAGGCTATTTTGGTAAATCAAACTGGCAGCAGCCAGAAGCACAGCTGTTGGTCTGGCCCACAGACTCCCGTAGCAGGGCCTCGGTTCTTAAGTTTTTATCAGATGATATCACCTGGAGGAAGGAGAGCCGATCTCCTCCATGGTGTCACCACTAATTTGCAACATTAATTTTGCTCTGTTTATACAAGGCTGGGAATCCTAAGCTTTAAGCGATAGGCTCATCCATTTCATAACACAAGACTTGCCCTGTGGATCAGGCCAAGGAGGATTAGGAGAAGGTCGGGCACCACCTGGGGACAGAGTCAAGCGAGTAATCAGCCCGGAGTTGTTACGTTGCCACAAGCAGTCTAAATCCATTTTATCTTAATTTCATTTCACATATCATATTTCTTCTCCATGTTTTATTATCTATCCATTGATAAAATAAATCCCATATCAAAAAGTATTGTTTATCTTCCTGTTCTCTTATTTAAACATGGAGATGAAATATGATATATGAAATGAAATTAAGATAAAATGTGTAAACACTTGGGGTTTTTTAGGGGAAAAGCAGTCTAAATCCAACCCTTCTTGAATTCTGTTAACTCTTAGCTAAGGACAGTTAATTTACTGCTGACTGTCCGTTGGCTAGATTCCTGCGTATTTCATGAGCAATAAATCATCTTAACTAGAACTTAAATATGTGATCCTGATTTTTGATCGGGATGGGCCTGACAAGGACTATCTTAGTTGTCTCTTAAGCGCCGCCCAGCTGATCAAATCAAGATCAAAAATGATACAGATATTATTATTATTATTAAGGCTAATCTTTGGTAAATACAGAATCTTGGAAGCGATGAGAAATTTCTCAGTCTATTTCAGTTTCTGTGAATTATTCAAATTTTCTTCCCCTTTGCATTCTTGGCCCCCAGGGTTAAGCTCTGTTAATCAGATCAGCCATTGAGCGATTCACCTGCCATCTCTTGATTCAATTTTATGTCTACTGTCTTCTCCATCCCTGTACGTCCTCTGTGCAGATAGTTCTTACTTACTTACTTACTTGAGTTCTCTTAGTGACCGTTTGAAGTTACAACGGCACTGAGAAAAGTGACTTTTAAGACCATTTTTCACACTTACATCCCCAGGGTCACGTGGTTAATGTTTGGAGGCTTGGCAACTGGCTCATATTTATGACGGTCGCAGTGTCCCAGGGTCATGTGATTGCCTTTTGCGACCTTCTGATGATCAAAGTCAACGGGGACGCCAGATTCACTCATTTAACAACTGTTAAGCAACAATTTGCAAAAATCACGGTTTAAAGCCGACAAAACCGGCAAAACTAACTTAACAACCATCTCTCTTCACAACAGAAATGTTGGGCTCCGTTGTGGTCGTATGTTGAGGAATGCCAACCAGATTCTTAGACCAGGAATCAGCAACCTGTAGAGGAACCCCTGACTTCACACTTGAAACTCTATAGAGCCGTAATGGCGAACAAGTGGCACGCATGGCCCTCTCTGTGGGCACATGAGCCATCACCCCAGTTCAGCTCCACTGCGCATGCATGCGTGCCTCCCGCTGGCCTGGTCATCCTGTCTCTGCCGTGCATGCGTGGTGGGTGGGGCACATGCAGGGGGAGGTGCACGCATGTGCGGGGGGCACGTGCAAATGCGTGGGGGGCAGGGCACCCCACCCACGCATGCACGGGGCAGGACACTGCATTTTGGGAGTGCACGCACAAATATTCGTGCACGCACTTACACACTTTGGGCACTCGGTCTGGAAAAGGTTACCCATCACTGCTCTAGAGTCTTTCCAAAACGCAACCACAATTCAGCAACACCTCCTTATTTCCCAACAACCCGCCGTCTTTGTTTATATCGAAAGAAAGCTCCTGCTAGGCCTAATAGACTTATTTGGAGGGGGAAAACAGTCGTCCATCTATCCAATTCCACGACGAAAAAACTTTCAGTCGCAAACAGTGTTTCGGCGACAGTAACACATCACGGGCTGTGGTCTCTCCGTGACATTCCAAGGCTGATGTTAATCACTTTCCTCATCAGAAGGAAGCGTAGTAGAGCAGAAGTAACAGAAGAGATGGCCGGGGGGGGGGGGGAGGTCGGGGAAACGGTCCATCTGTCTTACGCCCGAGAAGAAGACAAGTTTTGCTTGGGAACCCTACCGTAGATTGATATCTTCTCCCAACCCTGCTTGCCCACAATCGCAGTTGAATTTGATTCACTGGGATTCTGTACATCATAGATCCTGGCAGAATTACAAGAGGAGAGCCCGTAGCTAGAGCCTTTCAACTTGGCTTCTCCATCAGATCTCGCCTGGCAAGAAAGATCCGGCCCCCTCAAGAGGGGTATTCTTTATTCACCGGCCGACATTCCTCTCCTCCGAGTCGCAACTGATTAAGGGCCGTAACATCTTTCTATTTCCGTGCTCTGCAAGCCTGCTCTTTCGGATGAAAAAAAGAAAAGAAAAGAAATCAGATTGCTTTATTTCACCACGATGCTTCGGAGCAGGCTGGTTCCTACTGGTCTATTGGCATCCGTCCATCCGTCAGCAATAAAAACTTTTCTGAGTTTGTTTTCAACCTTTCCGCTAACATTTCACTCCAGCGCAAATCCAAAGAGCCTTGGTGGCGCAGCAGATTAAAGTGGTGTTAAGTGACACCAGCTGCCTGCAATTATTGCAAGTTCGAATCTCATCAGGCTCAAAATTGACTCAGCCTTCCATCCTTTCAAGGTAGGTAAAATGAGGACCCAGATTGTGGGGGCAATAAACTGACTTTGTATAAAAAAGAACACCGCTTGTGGGGGGGGGGGCAAAGCCCTACTAAGCAGGTATATACAAAAAGTATAAAGGCTATTGCTTAATGCATTGTAAGCCGCCCTGAGTCTTTGGAGAAGG
The DNA here is from genome assembly GCA_030761175.1 of Masticophis lateralis. Taxonomy (NCBI): domain Eukaryota; kingdom Metazoa; phylum Chordata; class Lepidosauria; order Squamata; family Colubridae; genus Masticophis; species Masticophis lateralis. The sequence goes on from JAUDYJ010000011.1 coordinate 5,002,471, forward strand.
GCGGCATATAAATTGAACCAATAAATAAATAATAATAAAGGATGCTGAATTTTGCTTTCTTTCTAGAGCAACATTCATGTTGGCACCCTGGGATAAATAAGGAAAGAGGGACAGGGGGTGGGTGGGATTTATTTGCAAATATTTAGGTTAAGCGAAAACAAATCACAGATATGCTAACTGCACATAAACAACATTGGCAGTCAGGCAGGGATGAAATCCAGTTTGTTTCCCTACCAGTTCTGTGGGCATGGCTTGGTAGGCGTGGCAGGGGAAGAATATTGCAAAATCTCCATTCCTTCCCCACTCCAGGGGAAGGGTACTGCAAAATCCCTATTCTCTCCTCATTCCTGGGGGAAGGATATTGCAAAATCTCCATTCCCACCCCACTCTGGGACCAGCCAGAGGTATTATTTGCCGGTTCTCTGAACTACTCAAAATTTCCACTACCGGTTCTCCAGAATCTGTCAGAACCTGCTGAATAGCACCCCTGGGTGGGGAGTGAGAGTGGCAGAGGAGCCAGAAAATGTAAGCACCAAACTCAACAAATCTGCATTTTAAAACCAGGCAGAATAACGGACAGTTGTGGGCATATGTGAGGCCACCAGCAAAGGGACCAAAAAAAAAATTAAAAAAATAAAATTAAGGCAGAAGGCAGAAACTTTTGGGAATCCCATGGACAGAGCTCCAAATTTTTTCCTTCTATCTTTGCAAGGAAAAAATAAAATTAAAAGCGGGGATGTCGCATGATATCACATCATCCATTTGTCTATCTCCACGCTACTGGCAGTTGCTGTAAAAATGGGGAAGGATGGAGGGGAGTACAAGAGAGCTGAAAACAGTTGGCTGCCAACGCAGAAGCTAGTGCTCAATTGCAACTACGTCCTTCAAGCTAAAAATCAACCATCTTCCTGGGAGATAGGAGATTCCAAAATGGCAATTAGACATTGGCAACGGCATCTCCAGGAAATGCCATTGCTACCAACCTGCCTTCCATTGAGGACCTGTATACTGCACGAGGGCTGTGAAAATATTTACAGACCCCTCGCATCCTGGACGTAAATTGTTTCCACTGATGCTATAGAGCACTGCACACTAGAACAACTAGACACAAGAATAGTTTTTTCCCGAATGCATTCACTCTGTAGTTTATTTATTTATTTATTAGTTCAATTTATATGCCGCCCTTCTCCGGGAGACTCAGGGCGGCTTACAATGCATTAAGCAATAGCCTTCATACTTTTGTATATACCTGCTTAGTAGGGCTTTCCCACCCACCCCCCAAGCGGTGTTCCTTTTTATACAAAGTCAGCTTATTGCTCCCACAATCCGGGTCCTTATTTTACCTACCTCGGAAGGATGGAAGGCTGAGACAACCTTGAGCCTGGTAAGATTTGAACTTGCAGTAATTGCAGGCAGCTGGTGCTAGTTAACAGCACTTTAGTCTGCTGCGCCACCAAGTCTCTTGTTCTAGGTTGTCCAAGCCCAATATTTCAAGCCTGGTGAGCAGAGGAGAGGAGGACTCTTCTCGTGAAATACCTCTGGACGCGCTCAATTGTATTAATGTCCGATATAAAGTGTGGATTCCAGGCAGACAAGCTGTATTCGAGAATCGAATAACAAATCTGAGCAGACGTTGTGTTGCTCAGAAGCGGCTGTGTCAATTTCGGAGGAACAATGCGGTATTGACCAACCCTGGAACGTCTCAATCAAAGCCAGCCCTGTGGAGGCTGGATTCGGGCAGCTTTGTCCGTTGGGAGAGAGTGGGAAAAGGAGAAGAGATGTGAAGCTGGCGGTGGGGTGAAGAAGACAAGTGATTAATTGGTCTGACAATTGCCAAAGCAAGTGGAAAGGACAGGATGACATGACATAATCTTGACGTTGGAAAGGAAGTAAATGGCCAGTGGGGCTTTTGGGGAGTCCCAAAAGACTGGATTAAGAAGAAAAATGGATTGTCCTATCAGCTGTCTTAAGCTGTTGAGGAAGGGTGGCAAATAGAATTCTCTAGGTTTCCCTCCTCCAATTGTAGCAAATAATAATAATAATAATACAATTTAAATTGGCAGAGGGATTAAAACAGGTCAGAACTGGAAAATCTTTGGAATCATGCTCGTAGTGGATTTAAGGATAGATCTATCCTAAAAGAGAGCTTGGGGGAAAAAATACCTTTGCATCTGTAAATGTTGGATAAAATGTCCAACGTTAAATTCTAACAGGCTTGGTTAGGTTTCTCTATAGCCTTTTGCTCAGGCGCAACTATATGGTGCACACAAGGGATTCTGTTCTCATATGTGGGCATGCACTATTCAATCTACCTGCAGCCAATTATCTATCCTTCCTTCCTTCCTTCCTTCCTTCCTTCCTTCCTTCCTTCCTTCCTTCCTTCCTTCCTTCCTTCCTTCCTCCCTCCCTCCTCCCTCCCTCCCTCCCTCCCTCATAAAAATCTTTTCTTCCATCTACATTATAATCTTCCTCCCTCCCTCCCTCTCTCTCTCTCCTTCCCTCCCCCCTTTTTCCTTCCTTCCTTCTCTCCCTGCCTCATAAAAATTCTTCCTTCCACATACATTATAATCTTCTTCTCTCCCCTTTTCCTTCCTTCCTTCCCTCCCCTTCCTCCCTCCCTCATAAAAATCCTTCCTTCCATCTACATTATAATCTTCCTCCCTTCCTCCCTCTGTCTCTCCCTCCCTCCTTCCCTCCCTTTTTCCTTTCCTTCCCTCCCTCATAAAAATTCTTCCTTCCACATACATTATAATCCTCCTTTCCTCCCTCTCTCTCTCTCACACACTCCTTCCCTCCCTTTTTCCTTCCTTCCTTCCTTCCTTCCTTCCTTCCTTCCTTCCTTCCTTCCTTCCTTCCTTCCTTCCTTCCTTCCTTCCTTCCTTCCTTCCTTCCCCCCTCCTCCTCTGTCTCACACACATACAGACCCCATCTCAATCAATGACTCTGGGTGGCTTACAACTCATACATATACATATACGTATACGTATACGTATATATGCACACATACATACAAAAATAAATATGCATGGCAGCTTAGATACTTGGAGAGTCAACAATAAAGCCAGGAAAGAAGAACCTTGATGTATTCAGCGCCTCTCCCTCCCCAATGGGAACACAGCCAGGTTTTTAGACCCTTACAAACGGCTAGTAGGATTGGGGCCATCCTGATCTCCAAGAAACAGATAATCCAGAAGGCAAGGCTATTGCCGAAAAGACCCATCTTCAGCCGACCCACTGATGGGATCTGGGGCATGTCTAATCTGTTGGATCCAATTGGACAATTGGACTCGTGGGGAAAACAGGTCCTTCAGATAACCTGACCTCAAACCATTTAGGGCTTGGTAGCATCATCTCAAGAAGTTCTCTGAACTATTGTGTAAACCAGGGGTCCCCCAACTGGGGGTCCAGAAACTGGGCCACGGAAACAACCGAAGCCCCATCCACAAGATGGGGCAGGCAGCATGTGAAACCCTCCAGTCCACGGAAAAACCACTCTCCACGGAACTGCTCCCTGGTGCCTCAAAAGGTTGGAGGCCGCTGGTGTAGATTTTATGATCAAAGGGATGGTGAGAATGACCAAGCTATCCCCCCCTGCCCTGGGTCAGATCAAAACGGGGAGAATTTCCCACCTGGGCCACCATCGCTCGTTGCAAAGCTGGTGTACACGGGGTGGAACTACTACCAGAACCCAGCCTTCCGTGAGGGGTTGTCTCCTGGCCGAGGACAGCTGTCCGGTTGAAGTCTGGCTGGACCCCGTAGCTTTTCTGAAGCTGCTTTTCTGCCTGAAAAGAAACCAATCGCAAGACGGAGTATTGTTATTCCACCGAGGATGTAACTTCATCCCAATTTATCTTGCTCTCTTCGCCCCCAGATCAGATACAGGCACATCTTCATGCATTTCTTGCTAGCCCTTTGCTCTTTCTTTTTCTTTTTCAGAAGAAAAACTTAAATCAACAAAATTGAACCTCTTCGGTTCAACAGCAAGAGATACATAACTAAAAAGGTTATATATATATTTGTCTCTTTGTATTGGACAGTCTGTGCTATTTTCCTTCGTGGTGTAGATGACGGATTGTTTTAATACCCAGCCCTCTTCGGTGTATGGATATCCAGTATGCCACTGATCAGATTTTGACTTTAGAATGAGAATAGCAGAGTTGGAAGGGACCTTGGAGGTCTTCTAGTCCAACCCCCTGCTTATGCAAGAAACCCTATACCATTAAACCCTATACCCTAAACCCTATACATATAAATACATGTAATAAATAAATAAATAAATTTCAGACAAATGGTTGTACAATCTCTTCTTTAAAACTTTCAGTGTTGGAGCATTCACAACTTCTGGAGGCAAGTTGTTCCACTGATTAATTGTTCTATCTCTCAGGAAATTTCTCCTTAGTTCTAAATTGCTTCTCTCCTTTATCAGTTTCCACCCATTGCTTCTTGTCCTGCCTTCAGGGGCTTTGGAGAATAGATTGACTCCCTCTTCTTTGTGGCAACCCCTGAGATATTGGAAGACTGCTATCATGTCACCCATGATTTATCACTTATAGCTTTTATGTACAATGAGAGCTTATGAACGGAAGACAAATTTGTTGTGTGCCAAATCTATTCTATTCTGTTCTATTTTCTATACTATTCCTATTCCTATTCCTATTCCTATTCCTATTCTATTCTATTCTATTCTATTCTATTCTATTCTATTCTATTCTATTCTATTCTATTCTATTCTATTCTATTCTATTCTATTCTATTCTATTCTATTCTACTTCTTTAAGGGACATGATGGCTCAGTGGCTAAGATGCTGAGCTTGTCGATCAAAAGGTTGGCAGTTCAGCGGTCCCTAGTGCCGTGTAATGGGGTGAGCTCCCATTACTTGTCCCAGCTTCTGCCGACCTAGCAGTTTACGAAAGCACATAAAAAAGCAAGTAGAAAAATAGGGACCTCCTTTGGTGGGAAGGTAACAACTTTCTGTGCGCCTTTGGCATTGAGTCGTGCCGGCCACATGACCACAGAGATGTCTTCGGACAGCGCTGGCTCTTTGGTTTTTAAATGGAGATGAGCACCACCCCCTAGAGTCGGGAACGACTATGTGCGAGGGGAACCTTTACCTTACTCCTTCTTTTCATTAGACTAGACATACCCAACAACTGGAAAGTCCTCCCTTCTTTGGGAGCCTTCACTGAAATAGCTAGCTCAGCATTGCTTTTTTGGGGGGGGTGGGTTTATGGCGAAACAAATTTATTTACAGTTTTTATTGATAGCACAGTCAAATTTTTTGCAGCTTGATTTAAGCTGAAAGAAAAATGATCGTGCGGGTTTTAGACAAGCACTCTGGATAGATTTTTCAAATTAATCCACCATGGGCAAAAATAAAGAAAATAAGCCTTCTCAAAAGATGCAGAATCCTACTTATTTTGACATGCACATCCTCAACTTAGAACAGTTCAGTTAGTGACTGGAGTTACAATGGCACTGAAAAAGTTTTTCACACTTATGATCAGGGGTGGGCTGCTGGGGGTTCGCAGAGGTTCGGGAGAACCTCTAGCTAAGATTCTGTGCAGTTTGGAGAACCTAAATCCCATTCCTGGCTGGCCCTGCCCACCCCACCCCTACCTTCCCAGGAGTCTCCACATGGCCGGTTTTGGGTGCAGGTAAATCCAGGGTATGTACAGAGGCTCGGGGAGGGTAAAAAATGGGTCTACCGGAAGTTCTGGAATTTCACCCCTGATGTTAGGGTTCATTTGGGGGAAACCCCATATATATATGTATATATGTCATTGCTCCTGGAAGCACGAAGCCGAGAACACTAGCCTGAAGATGACGAATGAGACTTCGTCGAAACGTCGCCAAGATACTTCCAGTTCTACGCGGGAGAAGACCCGAATAACCAAAGACATATATCTATATATCTATATATCTATATATCTATATATCTATATCTATCTATCTATCCATCCATCCATCCATCCATCCATCCATCCATCCATCTATCTATCTATCTATAATTTGATTTATATGCCGCCCTTCTCCGGAGACTCAGAGCGTCTTACAGTGTGTTAAGCAATAGCCTTCATACTTTTGTATATTTATATTTATACAAAGTCAGCTTATTGCCCCCAACAAACTGGGTCCTCAATTTACCCACCTTATAAAGGATGGAAGGCTGAGTCGACCTTGAGCCTGGCTGGGATTGAACTCGCAAGTAATTGCAGGCAGCTGGATCTTAAATGCTGCCTTTGTAGGAGGCATTACCCCCCTACGCTACTCAGGCTCATTACAGAATACAGAACAATAGAGTTGGAAGGGAGGTCTTTTTGGAAGTCTTAACAACAGAAACTTGGGGCTCAAATGTGGTCGTAAGCCAAGGACTACCTGTACCCTCTGTGTGTGTGTGTGTGTGTATACACACACACAAAAACAGGACAGATTAAAAACACAAGGCAGAGCGTCCAAAGGAACTGTCACACCCGGTTTGTGCCCAGTGACTGCGCCGCACTTCCTACAGAGACTCGCTGCCTCCAGCTGCTAATGTCAAAACTCCGCAATAAATACATCTGGATTAAAATTTAACCAGAATGGCCTGGGCTGTATTTTACAATGCGTTGTATTCCCTCTACAAAGAGGTCACTCGTAGGAATACAAGCCAGAGGTGAAAATGGATATTGGAACTGACTTTTCACAATGCGTTTCTACCCCTTTCGGCGAAACATCTTCAGAAGAAAACAAAAAGGAAGTCCATTTGCCTCCAGAAAAAGCACCTTTGGGACAACCAGGGAAATGGTTAAATGCAAAAGGTAGACTTGTGATGGCGAACCTATGGCACAGGCGCCACCAGCCAACTGATTTTCACGGGTGCCACCAGCCAACTGATTTTCAAGCCTTCCGGTCCTACCAGAAGTTGGGAAACTGGCTGTTTCCGGCCTCCGGAAGGCCTCTGGGGGGTGGGGGGATGGGGAAGGCTGTTTTTGCCCTCCCCAGACTCCTAGAAAGCCTCTGGAGCCTGGGAAGGGGGAAAAACGGGCCTACCCACTGTGCCAAAAGCAAGGGGAAGTGTGTGTGGGGGGGTCATGTGTGCATGTGTGGGAGGGTGGGGCACATTGAATTATGGATGTGGGCACACGCACCCGTGACCCCCCACGCTTTGGCACACGATAGCAAAAAGGTTAGCCGTCACTGAGATAGACCACGGTGGAATGTTCTGACCTCAAAACAAGCCATTCAGAGATCGAAATATTCCTGGACCCCTATAAAGAGCGCATTCTGATAAGGATCACTTGATCCCTTCTATTGCCAAGAAGCCTTCAGGGAGATGTCCCCGAAGCAATCAGGAGCCAAGCCCAGCTCCAAAAAAACGAAGTTACAATCGCCACCATTCAATGCATGATTGGAGAATAATTTCATTAGGGCAGAATATAAATCAAATTTTTTAAAAAAGTTAAATATTTAACAGCACAGCTCTCTTAAATAGCACTTAGCTGCCAGCTGCCTGCAAATACTGCAAGTTCGAATCTCACCAGGCTCAAGGTTGACTCAGCCTTCCATCCTTTCTAAGGTAGGTTAATTGAGGACCCAGTTTGTGGGGGCAATAAGCTGACTTTGCATAAATATACAAAAGTATGAAGGCTATTGCTTAATACATTGTAAGCCGCCCTGAGTCTCTGGAGAAGGGCAGCATATAAATCGAACCAATAAATAAATAAATAAATATGAGTTTTCCTCCTTTTTTTTGGAGAATCAAGCTCAATCTTAAGATCTATAATTCCACCCCCTTCTCTTCCAACTCTTCTGGATGTCTTCAGAAGATTGTTATTCTTCGGTTTTCCTTGTTACCTCTAGAGACGGTCTTGTGATTTTGGAAAATGTCTCTGCGGGCTGTTTTTAACTCAGCGATGAATGAGTCTTTTCTTAGCGTTCCCTTTCCTTTTCGAAAGCGTTCTTACCAAAGAAATAAATACATTCCTCAATTAGGCTTCTATTCAGCCCAAAACTACAATTTATCTATTTGCAAGGCTGGAGATGGAAAGAAATGTTTCCCAGCCATTTGAGATTTTACAAGAAACAACCAAGCTTGGAGAGCCACCCCCGAAACACCAATTGTTTGCTTCCTTTTTTTCCCCACTTCCAAAGCCTGCTTGGTTATTGTTGTTTTTTAAATTAAAAATCGTTTTTAGCTGGCAACTGGCCAAATCCAACATAGACAAGGGTTGGTGTTTAGTAAACTGGGCTTTACCTGTCATGCCCCCATCGGAGTCTGAATCCGAGAGGGAAGACCAACAATGAACAGCTGAGAGAGAGAGCGGGAGAGTAGCTCCGTTGGCTGTGGAAGAAATTGGGGAAGGGCAAAGACAAGTTGGGCAGAGCAGGGGAGAGGTAGAACAAGGGAGAGGGGGTTCAGATGAAGACCAAGGCCCATCCCTTCCTCATCCTAGGGCACGTAGGGAAGAATAGAGAAGAGAGCAATGGGGATTCTATGCGCCTTCTATCACATAACTCCCAGCGACCAGTAAGATCCCACAGAGTTGGTCTCCTCCAGGTCCCGTCAGCTAAACAGTGCCAGCTGGCAGGCCCGCGGGGGAGGGCCTTCTCTGTCGCTGCCCCAGCTCTCTGGAACCAGTTACCTCCTGAGGTCCAGTCCATCCCCACCCTATTGGCCTTCCGAAAAGCGGTGAAGACTTGGCTTTTCCGGCAGGCCTGGGGCCATTGATCTCGCTCTTGCGATCTGGCAAGATCCAGCCATGAATGGTATGAATGAGTTTTTAATGGTTTTAATTTTTAAATGTTTTTTATTAGGATTTTAAACGTATTGTGAGCCGCCCTGAGTCTTCGGAGAGGGGCAGCATATAAATTGAATTAAATTGAAATTGAAAGTTGCGTGGCTTACGAGAGAGGGAAGGGCCCCGATTCCCTTTACAAGGCACACCTGGGGATGGAGTTTAAAGGAGAGTGCTACTTCACTTCTGGAACTCCTTATCTTGCTGGCCCTGCGGATTAATTACTTTATCTTGGCTTGTTGGATTTATATTTGGAAGTTTTCTGTTTATAACACTTGGACTGAAGTATTTTCAGCCAAAGGCTGTTACAGATTTGTGGGTGAGTTTTTCTCCAGACCGGAGAGTAAAAAGGACGCCGAGAGCAAAGTTGGAGCTAATAAAGGGAATCATTACTTATTATCTGGCTGTGTTGCTTTTGTGCCACGTCCTGGGGGTCATCACATTACCTCTTTGCTCAAGCAGTTTGATGAAGGGCCCTGTGGAAGATTAAGGTTCTTAGGAGTCTCCTTGTTCTTCTGCTTGTGGTCGTGTTGGAGAGAAAGAAGTTGTGTCTGATCTTTGGGAAGGGTTCGGTGAAATTTCTTCCCCTGGGCTGCTTCATCTGTTTTCCTCTGGAAGGGAGAAAGGAAACAAGAATGTCCTTGTAATCAAAAGAAGAACTTTCGCAAGATCGGTGGAGTTAGCTTAGGACAACCCTGTCTTTCATTTGAGAATCAGCAACAGCAGAGGCCATCTTAGAAATCTGAAATCACAGGTGACACTGTGGAATGTGAGAGGGACACTGGGAAAGGGATCTTACTTACTTACTTACTTACTTACTTACTTACTTACTTACTTACTTATTTATTTATTTATTTATTTATTTATTTATTTGTCATATTTCTATGCCGCCCACTCTCGCCGGTGAGATTTGATCCGCTGATCTGCTGAACTAGCAGTCAGCTGAAGTAGCTGCAGTACAGCACTCTAACCACTGCGCCACCTCGGCTCTTCTTCATCTTGGAGTCTTAGTGGACAACATAATTAAATATGAGCCAGCTGTGTGTGGCGGCAGCCAAAAAAGCCAATGCAATCCTAAATTGCATTAACAGAGGGATTCAATTAAGATCAAGGGAGGTACTAATACCACGCTATAAAGCCTTAGTAGGACCACACCTAGAATACTGCTTCCAGTTTTGGTCACCACACTATAAAAAGGGTGTTGATACCCTGGAAAGAGTGCAGAGAAGAGCAACCAGAATGATGAGGGGACTGGAGGTTAAAACATGCAATGAACGGTTGCAGGAACTGGGCCTGGCTAGTCTAGTGAAGAGAAGGACCAGGGGAGACATGAGAGCAGTCTTCCAATATTTGAGGGGCTGCCCCAGAGAGGAGGAAGGGGGTCAAGCTATTTTCCAAAGCACCTCAAGGAACAATGGATGGAAACTGATCAAGGAGAGATTCAACCTAGAAATAAGGAGAAACTTCCTAACAGTGAGGACAATTAACCAGTGGAACAGCTTGCCACCAGAAATTGTGGGTGCTTCATCACTGGAGGCTTTTAAGAAGAGACTGGACAGTCACTTATCTGAAATGGAATTGATTCTCCTGCTTGAGGAAAGGGTGGGACTAGAAAACCCCCAAGATCCCTTCCACCTCTATTCTGATTGGATGAAAAAATATATATATCCCAAAGACGTCTCCTCTGTCCAACCACAACCACACCTGTTGCATTCCTGCGTGTTGGACCGCATCTCCTTTGCACCACACCTCCTCCGGCTTCTCTCGGTTGCTTTTATCCTTCGGCACATGGCCCGGGGCCCCCTTGTTCTCCGGGTGTCTCCTTTCAGGGTCCAGATGTTTCCGAAGCTCTTCCTTTTTCTGATGCTGAACACAGGCCAAAAAATGACATTTCATTTCATTTCATTTCTTTATTCGGGGGCATCTCAAACAAGGAGTAAATGAATTCACGTGGTGCAACGTCGTTCAGATACTCTCGGATTCAAAGCACGGTGGAAACCGTCAAGCTTCCCGAGAAATGTGTTCCCCCCCCCCTTCTTACTGCATTTGGCTATCATTCAACTGACAAATAAATGGATGCAAAATTGTGCTGAGCAAGCTCGCAAATGAAGAGAATATATAAATATATATATTTCTCTCTCCCTCTTTCCCTCCCTCCCTCCCTCTCCCTCCCTTTCTCTTTCTCTCTTCCTCCCACTCTCCCTCTCCCTTTCCCTCTTCCTCCCTCCCTCTCTCTCCCTCTCTCCCTCTCCCCCTCTCTCCCTCTCTCCCTCCCTCTCTCTCCCTCTGTCTCCATACCGAGCATAAACTTTACACTGGGCTCTTTGTACATCTCCTTTTTCTCGAGGTAAATACCATGTTTTCCCAAAAATAAGACCCTGTCTTATTTAGTTTATTTTATTTTTCGAGCTTTCATACTGCCCTTCTCCCGAGGGACTCAGGGCTGTGTACAGCCAACGATAAAAACATCAATACAAAAGTTAAAACAATTTAAAACTAATTAAATCATATGGCCAAAATTAAAAACTAAAACCCATTAAAATTCTCATGCTGCCAGACCAGCTTGCTGAAATAATAAAGTCTTCAGGGCCTGCCGAATTATATTTTTTTGAACCGTGAAATAAGCGCTTGGCCTTATTTTGGGGGGGCTCTTGTTATTTTGGGGCTCCTCTTGCCATCTTACCTGATTTCCAGCTCTGTCTCCCTAACCCTAACCAGAGGAAATGGTGAGGACCTGCTGTGCATGCATTTAAATATTTTTGGGGAGGGCTTATTTTCAGGGAAACATGGTAGATCCCAAATTATACCTTTCTATGTGCTGACATAGAATTGGGGATGAGTTAGTGACAGAGGAACAACAACAATATATTAAGATAACTGCACCATTGCTTGAATCATTCTAGCTATCTATTTCTCTTCCAGCATCCCTTTTCTAACACAACGAGAAGAAATGAACACCATATGCCAAATGTTTGAAGACATCCAACCCTTGCTCGAGAAGGGGGTTGGACTAGAAGACCTCTAAGGTCCCTTCCAACTCTGTTATCCTTCGTCCAATTGCACCCTTGCTCTCTGACAGTGAACTTTAGTTCTCACATGGTTGAAAATAAACTAGATCTGGCCAGTACTGAAACAAGGAACAGATGGAAGCTAAATCTCCTGCTCAAGAGGGAATCCCTTCCAAAAGTGGTGTGTGCGTGTGAGAGAGCAAATAATAATAAAAAAAAGAATGGAAAAATTCTGAATACTGTTGATTTTAAACAGAGCAAGCATTCCGATACTCAAGTATTGCGAGAATTGTTTTCTAATGGCTCAACTTATTATTCATATAGAGTGCCTCAATTCTATCTATCTATCTATCTATCTATCTATCTATCTATCTATCTATCTATCTATCTATCTATCTATCTATCCATCCATCCATCCATCTATCTAACCATCCATTATCTATCTATTTATCTATCTATCTTTATCATCTCTCTCTCTCTCTCTCTCCCTGTCTGTCTATCTATCTACCATCTCTCTCTCTCTCTCTCTCTCTCTCCCACCTGCTCCCCTCTCTCTTTTATCTATCATCTCTACCTGTGCCAATCGGATAAAGTCAAAGCAGATGAAAATCTGCAAAACTCTGGGATCCTACCACGGCTTATTCCATGCTTTTCTGAATTTATTTTCAAGAGTGGAGACTTGAAGCTCTTTTTAGTTGCTCCTCTATTGATCATTGTTTAACCGTTGGTCTGCAGGACTACGTTTCCCTTGGCAAAACAGTCTAAAGAAGTCCAAAGTGCTCTTTTCATCTACAAGAGCAGATGTTCTGGCATTGAAGAAGGAGGGCAAGACGTGGCCTTCCAGATTTTTCAAAACAGATCATGAAAGGCCAAAGTGCTTTTGTGTTTTTGTGCTTTCACATCCATGTTGACTCCTGGACAAGTCCCTGTAGATTTCTTGGCAAGCTTTCTTCAGACATGGTTTGCCGTTGCCTCCTTGTTAGAGCTGAGAGAGAGAGGGACTGGTCCAAGGTCATCCAACTTCCTTTGTGTTCAAGGTGAGACTGGGAATTCATGAAATCCCAGTTCCTAGCTTGATGCCTAAACCAGGCCATAACGCTGCCTCTCTTGAAGGCCAAGTTGGTAACTGCAAATTAAAGCTTTGACCTCCAGCATCTGCTCCCCACATCCCAAGATCGCTTCTGGGCCCCAAGGCACTGTTAGAAAATCAAGCAGACGGATGTTTGCAGGTCAGTCCTTGGCTTGAAGGTGCAACTCCCCCCCCCCCCAAAAGACCAGTGGTAGAGAACATTGCAAGGAGTTAGAAAAGATACTAAGAGTTGACTTTGCAAATCAACAAGCTTTGGCAGATGGGTCACCTTTACTGAACCGCCATTTGCAAAGAAGGCATTAGTTTTGTGAGCGTGCCCAACCTGCTCTCCAAAATCTCAACTGAAAAGACGCCACACGGCAGAAGTAGCAAGCACACGCCCTCTTGATTAGGCGCTTGGCGACTAAAACATATAAAGAACGGTTGCAGGAATTGGGCAGGGCTAGTCTAGCAAAAAGAAGGACCAGGGGGTGACATGATAGCAGAGTTCCAGTATCTGAGGGGCTGCCGCAAAGAAGAAGGGGGTCAAGCTATTCTCCAAAGCATCTGAAGGAGGGACAAGAAATGATGGATGGGAACTCATCAAGGAGAGAAGCAACCTAGAACTAAGGAGAATTTTCCTGACAGTTAGGACAATTAATCGGTGGAACAACTGGCCTCCAAAAGTTGTGGGTGCTCCATCACTAGAAGCTTTTAAGTAGAGTTTGGGGAGCCACTTGCCTGGAATGGTATAAAATCTCCTGCTTGAGCCAGGGGTTAGAGTAGAAGACCTCTAAGGTCCCTTCTATATTCTATATTCTATATTCTACTCTATTTTGTACTGTACTATCCTATCCCTATCCCTATCCCTATCCCTATCCCTATCCCTATCCCTGTCCTGTCCTGTCCTATCCTATCCTATCCTATCCTATCCTATCCTATCCTATCCTATCCTATCCTATCCTATCCTATCCTATCCTATCCTATCCTTATCCCTATCCCTATCCCATCCTCCTATCCTATCCTATCCTATCCTATCCTATCCTATCCTATCCTATCCTATCCTATCCTATGCTATCCTATGCTATCCTATGCTATGCTATGCTATGCTATGCTATGCTATGCTATGCTATGTTATGCTATCCTATCCTATCCCTATCCCTATCCCTATCCCTATCCCTATCCCTATCCCTATCCCGTCCTGTTCTGTTCTATTCTTATCCCTATCCCATCCTCCTATGCTATGCTATGCTATGCTATGCTATGCTATGCTATGCTATGCTACGCTACCCTACCCTACCCTACCCTACCCTACCCTACCCTATTTCTTTTCTATAAAACAAGCAAAGTGACAGGTTGAGGCCAGCCAAATCTAATGGAACCCAATCACAGCACCCTTCCCCCCAACATCAAACCCAGTTCCTACATCTTCCAGCTTCTTCCTCTGCAGTTTTTGCTCCACGATGCGCTTCTGCCTCTCTTCCAAAAGCTGCCTTTTGTAGTTCTCCTGGTGTTTCTGTTGCTGCTGTTGGAGGGGCTGCAAGCAGGGGGGGTCCGAACGGGATTTGTTCTCCTGCTGAAGTCGGAGGAACTCTCGGCGCAGGGTGGATTCCCCCGGCAGATTCACAATGGAGCTTCATTTAAAAACAGACATGGGTGCAAAATGAGAGAGAGAAGAACCGCCAAACTCAGAGAGCAGCAAGGGACCCTCGTTTTTCAACCCTTTTCTCTCTCTCCTTCTTTTCTCTTTTCCTGTCTCGCTCTCTTTCTTTCCTTCTCTCTCTCTCTCTCTCTCTCTCCCCCCTTCACTCTTTTTCTCCTTCTGTCTTTCTTTCTCCTTCTCTCTCCCTCCCTCCCTCCCTGTCTCCCTCCCTCTCCCCCCTCTGATATAGTTGATTTGTACATATGGCAAAAGGGGGCTCCGGAAAGAAAGAAAGTACCAATAAAGGAGACTCCCTCCTCCTCCACTCCACAAACCCCCACTCCCTTCTAACACTGAGGTCGTTACCTAGTAAGTAACAAAATGTCTGCAAGAGAACTGCCAAATTCAGAGAGCACCAAGGAACCCTCCTTTTTCAACCCTGAGCTACAAATAGTCTCCTTTATTGGCAGTTTCTTTCTTTCTTTCTTTCTTTTCCAAGCCCCCTTTTGCCGTATGTACAAATCAACTATATCAGAGGGGGGAGGGGAGGGAGAGAGAGAAGGGGAAACAGAGACAGAAGGAGAAAGAGAGTGAAGGAGAAAGAGAGAGAGAGAAAAGGAGAGAGAGAGAGAGAGGAAAAGAGAAAAGGAGAGAGAGAAAAGGAGGGGGAGAGAGAGAGACAGGAAAAGAGAAAAGAGGGGGAGAGAGGGGGGAGAGAGAGAGAAAAGGAGAGATAGAGAAGAAAAGAGAAAAGAGGGAGAGAGAAATAGAGGGAGAGAGAGAAATGAGAAAAAGAAAGGCGGAGAGAGAAAGGAATAGAAAGAGAAAGAGAGAGAGGAAAAAAGAGGAAAAAGAGGAAAAAGGAGAGAGAGAGAAAGAAAAAGACAGAAAAAATAGGAAGGAAGGAAGGAAAAAAGAAAAGGAAGGAAGGAAGGAAGGAAGGAAGGAAGGAAGGAAGGAAGGAAGGAAGGATAATCTGTTTGACTAATTTTAGTATTAAGATAGCCCAGCAAATGTCAAAAAAAACTTGCAGCATTGGAACATGCCAAAAAAGAAAAAAGAAAAAGAGAGAAAAAAAACCCCTCTGAAGAACATTTCTGGTTCAGCTCCCAGCCCGGCCTCTGTTTTAGCAACTTTTCCGAATCCCAGCATCCTAAAGCTGATTATCTGTTCGCCAGAGACCTCACTTCACCACTGCCTTCCCCAAACCAATTTTAGCATCTGTTCACACTTTGCATTCAACAGCAAAACACTGGAAGGGGAACAAAAGAAGGATTCAGCTATATATTTTTTTTTTTTGAATTTGTATGGAAACCCATCTGCTAAGGTTCTGGGTGGTTGGGGAGGGGCTTGGGGGGGGGGAGAGAGTGGAGGAGAGGACATAAAAGTCCTAGAAAAAAAAAAAAAGACTCCCTGGTGAAGCTGAATTTCCTTTAAAAAAAAAATCCCTCAACGGTTGGAGTAAGGGGCCAGGCACAATTTTTATTTTGCATTGTTTAAAAAAAAGAAAGAAAGAAAAAAATGAACAGAGCTTGGGATCCGTGGCTCCTTATTAGCCAACTGGCTCCTTCCCTTTCACATCCAACCCACGCAGACTGGGGCCTACAATATTTATTTCCCCACCTTTTCTTGCAAGAATGCAATAGGTGGCTAGGGTTTTCTGACTGTTTTTCCTATCATCTTCGGTGTTTTTTTTTTTTTTTTGCAAATCGGATCCTACAGAAAACCGTCACTCTGCTTAGGATAAACTGACATGGATTTCAATCAGGGCTGGCCTTCAAACATTTTATCAAGGGGTTCTCTGCCTGGTTGCTGGATGGGCGTGGCTCTGGTGGGCGTGGCCTAGTCGGCCTCCTGCACCACGGTGGGGTGGCCGTTTTTGCCCTCCCCGGGCTCCAGAGGCTTTCCTCGAGCCTCTGGGAGGGCAAAAACAGCCTCCCCAGGCTCCAGAGGTCTTCTGGAGGCCAGAAGCGACCCGTTTCCAGCCTTCCCAAACTTCCAGTATGCTCGTTTTTCACCATCCCCGGGCCTCCTGCACTTACCTACATCCAAAACGGGCCACGTGGGAGGACTTGAGGTGTGTGTGGGGTGGACAGGGCCAGCCAGGAGTGGGATTTCGGGATTCCCCAAACTACACTGAATCTTAGCTAGAGGTTCTCCCGAACCCCTGTGAACCCCGAGCAGCCTTCAACCCAAGTTAGCATCTTCTAATAATTGTGAAGGTAACAGGCTTAATTTAGAAGACATCTGCCCCGTGGCCTCTATAGCTGGGATGGTCCAACCTCGGCAACTTTAAGACCTGTGTGGACTTCAACGGGATGGGGAGATGTTGGGCCCTTAGGAGACCATCCCAGAACTGTTCCCATTTGACCTGCCAATCCAATATCAGACCTTGGTTCTCCTTCGTCTTCGTTCAACTCGTCCCCTTCTTCCTCACTTCCGCTGTACTCATATTCTGTTTCATCTAAAAACAAAAAACAAAAAAAGAAGGATGGGAAGCAAAGTTATACAAAAGAAGCATTATTGTTCCAGGCATGGTACAGAAAATCTGTTCCATATGTTTGTGTATGTGTGTGTGTGTGTGTGTGTGTGTGTGTGTTTATGAAAGGAGGGGGGAGTGCACATGGAGGAAAGGAATTGAGCTATCACATTGCTTGTCTGTCTGTCTGTCTGTCTGCCTGTCTGTCTGTCTGTCTCTCTCTCTCTCTCTCTCTCTCATCTATCCTCTAAATCTATCATCTAAACCTGTCATCCATCTGTTTTCCATCTCTCTCTCTTTCATCTATCCATCTCTCTCTCTAATCGATCCTCTATATCTATCATCCATCTGCCTTCCATCTTTCTCTCTCTCTCTCTCTCATCTATCCATCTCTCTCTCTCTAATCTATCCTCTATATCTATCATCCATCTATCATCCATCTCTCTCTAACACACATATATATCCATCTATCATCTCTCTCTCTCTCTCTCTCTTCTATCTTCTATCTTCTATCTTCTATCTATCATCTGTCTATCACATCTTAAAAGTTGCCATTTGGGGAATTCTGGGAATTGAAGCCAACTCATCTTGAAGCATGCCAGCTGGGCATCTTGGGAGTTAAGTGCACACAAAGATTAACCATTTATGGCAAAGGGATCACCAAGAAGAGACGAAAAAGTCATTTCAACTGAGTCCCTAGGTTCAAAATCTCACCCCCTTTTTATGTCGGTCACAAGCAGGCAACAAAGAGGTGGAGTTTGGGTCATGATCAACTTCTTTAAGCCTTCCTTTACTCTCAATCTACGACAGGCTTTCCTTCGTCATTACTTGAGGTACAAACTGATTTTCAGGCTTTACCCTTCCATGCAAACAATTCTTTAAAGTCAATAATGGCAAGAATGTAGAAATCACCTTTTTCTCCCTTTTTCTTCCTGGTCCTGTCTAGATGATCTTTTAGCAAGATGCGTACTTGGCGTTCGTTCTGCATGTCCCTGATGAAGGAATGTTTGAGCAGAGTCTCCGTCACAGGGCGATGCGTGTAATTTTTGACCAAGCAACTGTCGACAAAGTTGAGAAACTTTTTTGACCTAAAAAAGAAAAGAAAAGAAATTGACACAAACAATTTAACTTGATGGAGAACTTTGGTCATCCTTTCTTTCATCTACAAGGCCAGCAAAATATTTGGTTCCCCATGTCCTACTAAGCCAAGGTTTTGCTTTTTATGGTGCCTTGTTAAACTAACCAGAATCAGTCTTATGGATGAGCAAACTAACCATGGCTTGCTTACGTTGACTTTCTTCCTCTTTTGTAGGCTAATTCTATTTATTTATTTATTTATTTAGTCAGATTTATATAATAATAAGACCTCCCTGAAAATAAGGCCAAGCGCTTATTTCAGGGTTCAAAAAAATATAAGACAGAGTCTTATTTTCGGGGAAACACAGGCAGATAACATCATCAGTACTACTAAGAGGAAAACATCACTTCCGCCAACACTGACAGGGCAAACCTGTCAGATATATAGATATATAAACAGAAACTTCACACCCTTCTAGCACTGATGATGTTTCCTAGTTGGGTGATGAAATGTCTTCAAAAAAACCAACCACACGCAAGAGAGCACCTGAACTTCAGTCTGAAGGACATGATGAGATGGCAACAGAGCCTGGTAGCTCAGCAGACTAAAAGCATTGTAGATTAACACCAGCTGTCTGCAATTACTGTAAGTTCGAATCTCCCCAGGCTCAAGGTTGATTCAGCCTTCCATCCTTTCTAAGGTAGGTAAATTGAGGACCCAGATTGTGGGGGCAATAAGCTGACTTTGTATAAAATATACAAAAGTATGAAGGCTATTGCTTAACGCATTGTAAGCCATCCTGAGACTTGGAGAAGGGCGGCATATAAATCAAATTTAAGAAAACAAGAAAGAAAGAAAGGAGGGAGGGAGGAATAGGGATGGAAGGAAAGAAGGAAGGAAACAGGAAAGAAGGAAGGAAGGAAGGGCGGGAGGGAGAGAGAGGAAGGAGGGAAGGAAGAAAGGAAGGAAAGAAGGAAGGAAGGGACAATGGGAGAGAGAGAGGAAGGAAGGAAGGAAGGAAGGAAGGAAGGAAGGAAGAAAGAAAGGAAGGAAGGAAGGAAGGAAGGAAGGAAGGAAGGAAGGAAGGAAGGAAGGAAGGGCCTGGTGGCTCAGCAGATTAAAGCATTGTGATTAACTCCAGCTATCTGCAATTACTATAAGTTCGAATCTCACCAGACCCAAGGTTGACTCAGCCTTCCATCCTTTCTAAGGTAGGTAAATTGAGGACCCAGATTGTGGGGGCAATAAGCTGACTTTGTATAAAATATACAAAAGTATGAAGGCTATTGCTTAACGCATTGTAAGCCACCCTGAGACTTGGAGAAGGGCGGCATATAAATCAAATTTAAGAAAATAAGAAAGAAAGAAAGGAGGGAGGGAGGAATAGGGATGGAAGGAAAGAAGGAAGGAAACAGGAAAGAAGGAAGGAAGGAAGGGCGGGAGGGAGAGAGAGGAAGGAGGGAAGGAAGAAAGGAAGGAAAGAAGGAAGGAAGGGACAATGGGAGAGAGAGAGGAAGAAAGGAAGGAAGGAAGGAAGGAAGGAAGGAAGGAAGGAAGGAAGGAAGGAAGGAAGAAAGAAAGAAAGAAAGAAAGAAAGAAAGAAAGAAAGAAAGAAAGAAAGAAAGGGCCTGGTGGCTTAGCAGATTAAAGCATTGTGATTAACTCCAGCTATCTGCAATTACTATAAGTTCGAATCTCACCAGACTCAAGGTTAACTCAGCCTTCCATCCTTTCTAAGGTAGGTCAATTGAGGACCCAGTTTGTGGGGGCAATAAGCTGATTTTGTATAAAATAGACAAAAGTATGAAGGCTATTGCTTAACGCATTGTAAGCCGCCCTGAGTCTCCAGAGAAGGGCGGCATATAAATCAAATTAAAAAAAAAAATTGTTGGGAACCCATAAAGATCTTCCACCAGTGGTGGGATCCTTCCAGTTTAACAACCAGTTCGATTGTGCACTTTGCGCAGTGCAACAAAAAATCATCTTCTGCTTTAGTGCTAGGGAATTAAAACAGCTGAGGTGCAGCAATCCGCTCTGTCACAATTATCAGCTGTGAAGATAAAGGTAAGTAAAGCGCACGGGCGGGGGGGATGGGCCCAGCTGATTGTCGGAGCGAAACCAGTTCGCTCCCAGCTGATCATCGGAGCTACTGGTTCACCTGAACCAATCCGAACCGGTAGAATCCCACCCCTGCCCTCCACCCTAACAAGAGACAACTACACATTCATTCTAATTGACACCGATGCGTTACCATTTCCTAGACTTCAGTTTCGGAGAAGGGTTCCGTGGAATCAGAAAGAGGGCTCTCATCGGATGCATGTCACACAATGCTACAATAAAAAATTAAAAAAAACATCAACACAAAGACAATTTTTTAAAATATATATATATACTTTGAGCCGGGCTTACATCCCCACTGCCCATCACTGTTGCTTAAATTCTCTAATCCTGCATCGTGAAATACTAAAAGCAAGTCTGGAAACTTCATCTGAACCAGGGGTATCTGACCTTGGCCACTTGAAGACTTGTGGACTTCAACTTCCAGAATTCCCCATGTGAGCTGGAGAATTCCAGGAGTTGAAGTCCACAAGTCTTCTAGTCAACAAGGCTGGGCACCCCTGTTCCAAACAGTTTTTGGGATGATCTACTTGTGGGCACAGAAATCACCCACATGAGGTGAGCACCTTTGAAGGTTACATCAATACTAGGCCTTCAGGCAAGCCCAGTGCTGTCCCTTGACTACACAATGCAGATCTTCTGGTCATCCCATATTCTGGTCATCCCTCTTATGGCCATCCATTAGCTTCCAGAAAACAACTTGTTATCCATCCCACGGCTAAAAGCTATCAACCTGTTTCTTCCCCTTCCCTTATGCTCATCCACTCAAACCAGCTTTGATCCATCACTGCTGGAAATCCCCTGGAAGATGCTGTTGTGGTCCGCCAGCTGCCAGAGGATGATGGGACCAATCATCTCCAGGCCTTACTCCCAAGTTGTCCCTTTTGTTTCAACTGTTCTTGCTTTCTGGCAGCTCTAGGGACAGGCTCCTCCTGTTCCTCTGCCTCTCTGCTGTCCGACTCTGGAGGCTCCGGAGTCTGCGCATCATTCCCAGATGGCCCTGGCCCCATCTCTGCCTCCGACGCAGAGCCCTCGTCCGGGCCTTCCCCAGACTCCAGGACTGGCCCATTTTCCTCCCCAGCCTCCTCACTGTCCAACTCCACTTCTGGTGGGCCACAACAGTTCCTCCACCAATGAACATCTTCAGAAGGTACTTCTCCTCATGGATACAGTGTTCCTTTGATTGGCCAGACAACACGTGATTCATTCAGTTGCATGTCTCATCTGGCCTTGGATGATAAGGAGTGTGAAAGCCAGACTCAGCTTTGCAATGGGCTGATACCACAACTCATAATTCCGACTCAGCTACTCTAGATAGGAAGGTTCTTCGCTTGCTCTGACAACCACAAGAAAGACGACGCTGAATGTGAGAAGCGTCTTTCTCTACCCTTCTTGCACTTACTTCTTCTAGTAAGACAAAGGCCTGGCTAATTTTCACGATTCCCTCCAGCTGCTAACGCTTCGTTATTTCCATACTAGCCTGTATCGTCTGACACAGAAAACCACAATTCTTGCAGCTGTGACCCAGCGTGGAGGGACTGGGAGGGGGGGGGCAGAAGGAGATTTTTGTGGTGTAGAAGCCACACAATGACTTCAAAAGGGGGTAAGAACTGGACCCATACCAAGTAGCAGTTCCATTTTTTTTCCTTTTAACGAGAGCAGAGTTAGCTGTCGGATGCATTTGATGTGTAGAAAATACAGAATAACAGAGTCGGAAGGGACCTTAGAGGTCTTCTAGTCCAGCCCCCTGCTTAAGCAGGAGACCCTATACAATTCTGGACAAAATTTTGTCCAATCGCTTCTTAAAAACTCCAGTGTTCGAGTATCCACAACTTCGGAAGGCCAGTTATTCCACTGATTGATTGTTCTCGCGGTCAGGAAATTTCCCCTGAGTTCTAAGTTGCTTCTTTCCTTGATTAGTTTCCATCCGTTGCTTCTTGTCCTGCCCTCAAGTGCTTTGGTGAATAGGATGACACCCTCTTCTGTGTAACAACCCCTCAAATATTGGAATATGGCTATCATGTCACCCTTAGTTCTTTTTCCTCACTAGTCTAGCCGTGCCCACTTCCTGTAACTGTTCTTCATATGTTTTAGCCTCCAGGCCCCTAATCATCTTTGTTGCTCTTCTCTGCACTCTTTCCAGAGTCTCTACAGCTTTTTTATAATGTGAGGACCAAAACCAAACATGAAATTGTGGTCATCATCATCATCATTCAATGATCCCATAATCCCTTGCAGGGTGGAGTCTGGGCAACTGAATGGAGTTAGCAGAGTGTTTGACTGGCTGGATGCCCTTCCTGTCGCCAATGTGGAGTTTTGTTCAGCAGATAGATTCTCATGGTGCCCAGAGAGAGAGAAATATCCGCCTCTACCTAGGATCGAACTCACAGCCTCCTGATTGTGAGATGAGAGCTCCATCTTTAGGACACCGCACCACTCCCAAACATGAAATTGTGATACTGTTGAAAAATCAGTTGGTCAAAGGGTCAAAAGCTGCCTGCTGGAAGATACCCCCACAAAGGATAAGATGCAGTCAACTTACGGGGAGCTCCTTCAGCCATTTCGATCGCGGTGATACCTAAGGACCACAAGTCACTCTGGAAAACAAAAGTTGTTGACGAATGAAAAACAAGAGTCCAACAGGTTTGCTTAGAGCTTTGTGGAGGTGGAGAACCAGATTAAGGAAGACTAAATTTAGTTCATCGTTGCTCAACCTTGGCAACTTGAAGTTGTGTGGATTTCAACCCCTAGCCAGAGGTGAAATGCTACTGGTTTGGACTGGTTTGCCCGAACCGGTAGTAAAAAAATGCTACCAGTTCGGGCGAAGTGTTATTTCCAACGATCAGCTGTGCCGCGCGATTTAGATTTAATCTAAATCGCGCGGCACAGCTATTTCCCCCTGCTCCGCGTTGTTCTACTTACTTTTGCAGACTCAGAAAAGGGTTCTTAATCCTTTTTCAGCGCTGCGCAGTAGCACCTGCATGCAAATCGCATCTTTGGCGCATACCGTGCCTGTGCCCGCATTTAGTATGCACTGCGCATATGCACACATTTGGCGTGCACCGCACATGCACCGTGAAGCAAATTAGTAGTGGAGGAAACCGGTAGCAGATTTCAGAGGATTTCAGCCCTGCTCCCAGTGTAGGTGGCTGGGGAATTTTGGGAGCTGAAGTCCACACATCCTGAAGTTGCCAAGGTTGAGAAATCCCAGTTTAGTTAATCATGGATATTCATGGCACATGAACAGAGTCAATCTGTTACAGGCAACAACTACGGAAAAACAGACAGAGGCTTGACAGAAGTTTGATTTACTGGCTCAATCCGTGCATTTCCCACAGGTTGGGATACACCTGTATAAAATCACAATGTTGCCTAGCTAATTATTGACGTGGACAATATGGAGGAACATCTTAGGTAGCCAGGAGTCATTCCTCTGTCACCCGAAGCAGCAGCGAGCATCGAATCAAGGAGCATCGATAAAGAAAGTATTGAGTATCTTCTTCCCTCTTTTTCCTGCAAAATAGTTTTCCGTTACCGCCATGCCTAACTTTAAGGATGATGCTCGCTTTGCAGAAAATTCAAAAGGATTCTTGGATTCACACGAACGTGTCCCCCTCTTGCTACTCATTAAAGCAGCTCCATCTTTCTCCTTGAAAATGGATAGGGCCAGGGGTGAGTTCCAACCGGTGTTATCACTGGTTCTCTTTGCACACACATTTTGCTCACAATTGTTTCGCTCGCATGCGTGCTGAACTTGCACTCTATGCAAGTGCATTAGATTTCTGCCCAGCTGAGGTGCAGCAATCCACTCTGCCATGCCTAACAGCTGGGCTAAAAAATGACAAATAAAGATAGGTATAACATGGGAGTGGGCGGGAGGGCCCAGATCACAGATAGAGAACCGGTTCGCTGACGTCACATCATCACCACTACCAGCTCGCTCAAACCGTCCCGAACCGGGAGCAACCCACCACTGGATAGGGCTCCTTTAACGAGTGGTTGAGAAAGGCTGAACTCGTGCAGAGTTTTTCAAAAGCACTTTTGAAGCATCCTTGGATCTAGTCTCTCATTTAAGGTTACGTAGCTTCAAACCGGAGCAAAGTGCAACTGGTATTGATCAAGGATGAAGGAAGGAAGGAAAGAAAGAAAAGGGCAGAAATCAAGATGAAGGATAGAAGGTGAAACAGAAAGGATACTGGCTCAAAAGTCCAGGAGGGCTACATTTCAAAGAGAATAAAAGGCAATATTTATGACCGAAGGCAGTGCTAAGCCAGGCAGTTCATTTTGAGAGAGAAAAAAAGAGGAAATAAGAATACGCTCAGCCATGTGTGTCTGTCTGGGTCTAAAAGAGAATTTGGGAAGTGAGAAGCACTTAACCTTCTTTCCACTTTCCTGCTGATAATAGATAGAGATAGATAAGGTAAAGGTAAAGGTTCCCCTCGCACATATGTGCTAGTCGTTCCTGACTCTAGGGGGCGGTGCTCATCTCCGTTTCAAAGTCGAAGAGCCAGTGTTGTCCGAAGATGTCTCTGTGGTCATGTGGCCGGCATGACTCAACGCCAAAGGCACACGGAACGCTGTTACCTTCCCACCAAAGGTGGTCCCTATTTTTCTACTTGCATTTTTTACGTGCTTTCGAACTGCTAGGTTGGCAGAAGCTGGGACAAGGAACGGGAGCTCACCCCGCTATGCGGCACTAGGGATTTGAACCACTGAGCTGCCAACCTTTTAATCGACAAGCTCAACATCTTAGCCACTGAGCCACTGTGTCCCTTAAAGATAGCTAGATAGCTAGCTAGCTAGCTAGCTAGATAGAAATGGATGGGATAGATAGATAGATAGATAGATAGATAGATAGATGATAGATAGATAGATAGATAGATAGATAGATAGATAGATAGATAGATAATAGGTGGATAGATAGATAGATAGATAGATAGATAGATAGATAGATAGAAAGAAAGAAATGGATGGAATAGATTGATAGATATCTATTAGATAGATTCATAGAAGGATGGATAGATGGACAAAAATAGAAGATGGATAGATACGTGGATGGATGGATAGATGTTAGATGTATAGAAGGATGGATTGATAATAGATGAATAAAAGGAGGGATAAATGGAGGCATAGATAGATGATAGGTGGATAGATGATATTTGAATATATGGATGGACAGACAGACAGACAGACAGAAAGATATCTTGAGGTTGCCAAGGTTGGATACACTGATTAATACCATTGCAAAGTTCAATTGGAGGAATTATTTTTTTTACTGCTAATAAGGAACAAAAGTATGATTCCTTTCCACTGACTTGGAGTGGATAGACCTCAATAGGAAAACTTACTCTGTAATCATAGGTCGATTCTGGGTTTTCATCACAAGCAATGACTTCAGGTGCCATCCAATAAGGTGTCCCAATAAAAGTGTTTCTCCTGCCAATCGTCCGATCCAGCTGAGCACTGACCCCAAAATCAACTGCAAAGAGGGAGGGAAAGGGGGCGGGGATGACAAAGCAATAACTTTGACAACTGTGGCTTAAGAAAAGAAGAAGAAGAAGAGGAGGAGGAGGAGGAGGAGGAGGAGGAGGAGGAGGAGGAGGAGGAGGAGGAGGAGGAGGAGGAGGAGGAGGAGGAGGAGGAGGAGGAGGAGGAGGAAGAAAATGAGGACCCAGATTGTTGGGGGCAAGATGCTGACTCTGTAAATGGCTTAGAAAGGGATATAAAGCACCATGAAGTGGTATAAGAGCCTGGTGGCACAGTGGACTAAGTGCTGTTAAAGTAGCACTTACTTGCCAGCTGCCTGCAATTACTGCAAGTTCAAATCTCACCAGGCTCAAGGTTGTCTCAGCCTTCCATCCTTCCGAGGTAGGTAAAATGAGGACCCGGATTGTGGGGGCAATAAACTGATTTTGTATAAAAAAGAACACCGCTTAGGGGGCCCCCGAAAGCCCTACTAAGCAGGTATATACAAAAGTATGAAGGCTATTGCTTAACGCATTGTAAGCCACCCTGAGTCTCCGGTGAAGGGCGGCATATAAATCGAACCAATAAGTAAGTAAGAAAGTAAGTAAGTAAGTAAATAAGTAAATAAATATCGGTGTAAGTACTATTCCTTCCTTCCTTCCTTCCTTCCTTCCTTCCTTCCCAGTGATTAAAATGCGGTATTACAGACTACCTCTGCCCATTGCCAAGAGTTCGATCCTGACTGGCTCAAGGTTGACTCAGCCTTCCATCCTTCCGAGGTGGGTAAAATGAGGACCCGGATTGTTGGGGGCAAGAGGCTGACTCTGTAAACCGCTTAGAGAGGGCTGTAAAAGCACTGTGAAGCGGTATATAAGTCTGAGTGCCATCCCTATTAGCAACAAGCATTGTGGTCCCAATTGTGTTCGTAAGTCAAGGATTCCCTGTACTCCAGCTTTTTTACAACAGGCTTGTGACATTGAAGACAATTGGGCTGCTCGCCACACAGTAGCCTGGAAGACTCAGCACGAAAACCAGAAGTGTCAGATACGTACCCAATTTCACTTCAGCATTTTCCGTTAACAGCACGTTCTGCCCTTTAATATCTCGGTGGATAACATGGTGAGCGTGTAAATGGGACAGACCCTGGAAGAAAGATAACCCAGATTTAGCTTTCTGGATCATTTCTGCCTCTTTTCAAATTGTAGAAACTATAGATTCCAACTGCAAGCACCTAGGACTGTGATGGCGAACCTATGGCAAATTGTGTATGGCAAATCTATAGACAAATGTTTCCCTAGCTCAGCTCCAGCGCATCGGCCAGCTGATTTTTGGGCTTTCTGGTCCCACTGGAAGTCAGGAGATGGGCTGTTTCCGGCCTCCAGAGAGGTGTAGGGAAGGCCGTTTTCACCCTCCCCAGGCTCCAAAAAAGTCTCTGGAGCCTGGAAAGGGAGAAAAACAAGCCTACCGGGCCCACCGTGCGATCGCATGCCAAAAGCATGGGAGCGTGGGGTGTGGGGTGCATGTGCACGCGTGGGGGGCACGGCACATTGAATTGTGCATGTGAGTGCACAACTCCCCCACCACGCTCCCCACGCTTTTGGCACACGATGGCAAAAAGGTTAGCTATCAGTGGCCTAAGATAACAAACCAAGGTATGACTCTGCTCCCTAGCTGGGTTGGGAATTATGGAACTGCATAACTTGCACCTAGCTAGTGAATAGAAAGGCAGATCTGGTTCATCACCCCAAGATTTGGAAAGATGGCAAGTAATGTTGTTGTTGTTGTTGTTGCTAGTTGCGAAGTCGTGTCCGACTTTGCAGGCCTTCCTCCAGGACTTCCTGTCCTCTACCATCCCCCGGAGTCCATTTAAGCTCATGCCAACTGCTTCAGTGGCATCCAGCCACCACGTTCTCTGTCGTCCCCTTCTTCTTTTGCCCTCCATCGTTCCTAGCATTCGGCTCTTCTCCAGTGACTCCTTCCTTCTCATTAGGTGGCCAAAGGACTTGAGTTTCACCTTCAGGATCTGGCCTTCTAAAGAGCAATCAGGGTTGATCTCCTCTAGGACTGACCGGTTGGATCGCCTTGCAGTCCAAGGGACTTGCAGGAGTCTTCTCCAGCACCGTCGTTCAAAGGCCTCTCAATTCTTTGGCACTCAGCCTTTCTTATGGTCCAACTTTCACAGCCATCCGTTGCAACTGAGAAAACCATCGCCTTGACTATACGATGCCAAGTAATACATCCTGTTTAATAAGAACTCCGAGGCAGACAATTTCCTCAAAGAACATTTTATTGGGATATATCAAAATTGGCAACATTCCTGGTGAAAAACCAGCTCTAAGTGCTCCCTGGTTTTTCACCCAATTAAACGACAAATTTTGTCACACACACACACACACCAGAGTCTCCAGTCATATGGTCCAATCAGCATACAGTCCAGTTGCTAAGTGACCTCAGTCTTCACCATGTTAACACCTGCACCAACATCCTTGATTCCCAGGGGAAATAATTTTATTTAGGCTACATTACCCCAGCTATGATGCTGGAGAAGACTCCTGTGAGTCCCTTGGACTGCAAGACAATATAACCGGTCAGCCCTGAAGCAATGAGAAGAGAACCTCCTTGTGAAATGACAAAAAGGAAAATGGCCCCAGTTCGGCCTGCTGGCTGCCTGCAATTTGGCAGTTCGAATCTCACCAGGCTCAAAGTTGACTCAGCCTTCCATCCTTCCGAGATGTGTAAAATGAGGACCCAAATTGTTGGGGGCAAGAAGCTGTCTGCAAAGCACTTAGAGAGGGTATGTTGTATGTTGGCCATTTCCAAGCCAGCCTTGAAGAGTTTAATTCAACATTTCAACCCAAGGATACTTACTCGAAGGACCTCTCTGCAGATGTAGGCAATCCAGTCTTCCTTGAAGCAATTCCCCTTCGTTTTCTTCACCAGATCTGTGACAGATCCGGCCCCACAATACTCCATGACCAACTGAGGGATTGAGAAACGAAAATGAAAAACAAAATGATGGTTTGCTGGGACAGAAAGTTTACACGCACACCTTCTTTCTGAGGGGTCCTTGGTGCTCTCTGAACTTGGTTGGTCCTTGATTGGTTTGCGAAAAAACCACCACCAAGCTCAGAGAGCACCAAGGACCCCAGAGTCCTCCTTCTCCTCTTCCTCCCTCCTTCTCCACTCCACAAACCCCCACTCCCTTCTAACACTGAGGTTGTTACCTAGTTGAGTAACAAAATGTCTGCAAGAGAAGCGCCAAACTCAGAGAGCACCAAGGAGCCCTCGTTTTTCAACCTTGAGCTACAAATAGTCTCCTTTATTGGCACTTCCTTTCTTTCCAGAGTAACCTTTCGCCATATGTACAAATCAACTATATCAGAGAGAGAGAGGGGGAGGGAGGGAGGGAGAAAGAGAATAAAGGAGAAAGAGAGAGAGAAGGAGAAAGAGAGTAGAGAAAGAGAGAGAGGAGGAGAAAAAGAGAGTGAGGGAGAGAGAGGAGGAGAAAGAGAGAAGAGAGAGAGAAGGAGAGAGAGAGGAGGAGGGAGAAGGAGAGAAGGAGAAAGTGAAGAAGAAAGAGAGAGAGAAGGAGGGAGAAGGAGAGAAGGAGAAAGAGAGTGAAGAAGAGAGAGAGAGAAGGAGAAAGAAGGAGAAAGAGAGAGGAGAGAGAGAGTGAAGGAGAGAGAGAAGGAAAAAGAGAGGGAAGGAAGAAGAGAGAGAAGGAGAAAGAGGGAGAAGGAGGGAGAAGGAGAGAGAGAAAAGGAGAAGGAGAGGGAGAGAAGGAGAAGGAGTGAAGGAGAAGGAGTGAAGGAGAAAGAGAGAGTAAGGGAGAGAGAGAGAAGGAGAGAGAGTGGGAGGTAGGGAGAAAGAGGGGGTAGGGAGAGAAAGAGAAAGAGAGAGAGAAAAGAAGAACTGGAACTGGAATTGGAACTGGATCATGAATTTCAGTGCCCTCACCATACAGTTGAAATATTAGCCTTAAAAACCCAGCATGCCCCAGTAGAGACTGGCTTGCTGAGGCTCCCCACCCCAATGTAACCCCTTCCTCAATAACTACGGCAAAAACACAATTGACACAATGGCTTCCCTTCGATGCCTCTGCTCTCATCACACGGATTCCTAATTACACGGACAACTGTGCAAAGCGACCATTCACAGCGGCTATCCGTCAGCTTCCAGATGGTCACTCGCGGCGGCCCATCTCCCAGCGCAACCACAAAATGGTTGAGATTAGCGAAGACCTGAGAAGGCTACAGAGAATGCGGCGTTCTGCATTTTGAGCCTGATCCGCAGTGTCTCTAAACCAGTGGTGGGTTTCAAATTTTTTTTACTTCCATTTCTGTGGGTGTGGCTTGGTGGGCATGGCAGCTCAAGGATACTGCAAAATCCCCATTCCCTTCCCACTCCAGGGTAAGGATATTACAAAATCTCCATTCCCTCCCCACTTAGGGGCCAGCCAGGGGTGGTATTTGCTGGTTCTCCAAACTACTCAAACTTGCCGCTACTGGTTCTCCAGAACTGAGTGAAGGAGAAAGAGAGAGAGGAGAAAGAGAGTGGAGAAAGAGAGAGAGGAGGAGAAAAAGAGAGTGAGGGAGAGAGAGGAGGAGAAAGAGAGAGAGAAGGAGAGAGAGAGAGGAGGAGGGAGAAGAAGAGAAGGAGAAAGAGAGTGAAGGAGAGAGAGTGAAGCTGGAACCCATCTCTGCTCTGAACCCATGGATGATAGAAGATTCCAAACAAAATAGTCTGTGGAGGCTCCTGTGCTCACACAGAGTTTTCTCAACCCCCTTCGGTATCTCCTTGACCACTCCTAACTCTCCTCCTCCCATTTTAGCAGATATCTGGCCTCTTTAAGAGACAATACAGAGCTAAGATTCATATATCTCGGTGTCTTCTTCTAAAAAAGAAAGGAGAAAGCAGAGAGGCAAGATCTCCAAAAAAACAACCAAGCTCGTTACTTACTCCATGGGAACCGAGAGTTATCTAAATTTCCAAACATGTGTATAAGTGCAGAAAAAAAAAAAAAGAGAAGAAGAGACTTACCCACAACTGGTCATCTTGACCTGCTGGACTTTTCTTGACAAAAGCACCATAATAGGTTGCGATGTTCCGATGGTGAGAGTACTTCTTCAGCATATTAATTTCCAATTTGATTTCTTCCTCCTCATCCTAAAATGAACAAAAAGGCAGGATATGAAAATAGAGGCGACACTTCCCTCTATTTTCCCAAAATAGCGTTTTCCCGAAAATAAGACCCTGTCTTATATCTATATCTATTCATTGTCACCAAAAAAGGCACCAGGTCTTACTTTCGGTGGGGGATGTCATCCACTGGCTCACCTCCACTGGTGGGATTCAAATGATTTAACAACCAGTTCTCTGTCCTAATGACTGACTGGGTGGGTGTGGCCATGGTGGGCGTGGCCAGGGGTGTGTAAAACAGGCAGCACTCGGCTTCCTGCACCCCGCTCGGAGCAAAAATGGACCACAGGGGGTGTCCCCGCGCCCCATTTTGGGCCTAGTAGGCCTCCTGGAAGCAAAAACGGACTGTGGAGGGCTGCCCACTTTGCTCCGTTGGACCTCAGCCAAGTTGGCAGATCCCAAATCTCCTCGCCCAACCAGCCGTCGCAATAGGGAAGTGCTCTCCACCCCTCTCCAAAACGCACTACCGACAGATTTTTTGCCTGGCAGATGGGCTGATTATCCCACGGTGACCAACAGCACATTTTGCTGCCTGAGCAGCTCATGACAGAAGCAGCTCAAAGATAAAGATGGAAAGGGACTCGAAGCAGCAGCTGAGGAAAAATGGTGCCAGCCTTCTTGGAAGAACACATTTTAGGGCCCATTGCTTGCAAAGGCAAAAATTTGAAGCTGCTGAATTTAGATCCCCTCCCCCTTCCAGTTCAGGATGCTTACGAAGCAAGTCAGCAGTCGTTAAAATCTATGCCCTTTCTTAAAAGAAAAGAAGAAATTGAGGAACGGAGACCACAAAAACAGAAATAGAACCAGTAACTTCTCCTTGTCTCAGCATTGCAACACTGCCCTAGATTCCGAAGAGTAAAGAGGCTGGTTGATGAGAGAAACCAGGATGTTAAGAAAACCCAGCCAGGTTTTCAACTTATTAGAAAAAGTTTTTTCTCCTGAATCCTACCCAAAAAAAAACTCATGTCCCTTCTGCTGGACAATACAGGTAGTGTTGTGGCCCGCCAGTGGCCTGCGTGGATCGTGGCTGATCCCGACGATGAGGAGGCTGGTGTGGGGTCACGCCAGCAGCCTGTGCAGCCGGCGCTCGCATCGGACAGCGAGGAGGCTGAAGAGTATGTGGTGCCAGAGGCAGAGACTCAGCCAGGGCCTTCAGAACCTCCAGAGGCTCCTTCAAGTGAAGAGTGTGAAGCGGAGGAGCCTCTCCTCAATGCTCTAGCACGCAGGGCTGCCAAAAGGAGTAGCAGGAGTGGCTACTCAGGAGGAGGAAATCTCCTCGAGAGTAAGGTTTGAGGATAATTGGCCACTCTCTTAGCCTATTTAAGTCGCACGCAGTTAGTAATTTCTTGCTGGAAACGACGTGTAATTATTACAGAGCATTTTTGAAGAGTGAGTGTCTTATTGTATCTTGTCTTCTGGGCTGGTTGCCAACCTTTGCCGGACTTGTTTATTCTTGGTACATTATAACTTTGATAAGGACCGTTGGTGTGTGTCACAATCCTTGGGAATCCGGAGATGGGGCAGAACAGGTAGCCCTTGGCTTACAACAGTTCACTTAGGGACCATTCGAAGTTACTACGGCCCTGAAAAAAAGTGACCTATGACTGCCATGATCAAAATTTGGACGCTTGCCAACCGACTTCTATTTATGACAGTCGCAAGTGTCCCGGAGTCACATGATTCTCCTTTGGCAAATCTTCTGACCAGCAAAGCCAGATTCATTGAACCACAGCGTTATTAATTTAACCACTGCATTTAACAACCGGGCTAAGAAGCGTCGTAAAATGGGCAACATTTTATGAACACATGTTTTGCTTAGCGACCCAAATTTGGGGCTCCCTTGAGGCCGTAAGTCGAGGACTACCTGTAAAAAACTCCCCTTGACTCTGGATTCCCAGTCCTTGTGTGAGTCTCAAACGCAACCGTCCCTCGTCTCTGAGAGAGTGTTTTGAGAAACAAGCTCATTATTTTTTTCCCCAGCCTCTGCTCACCTCAGTTACATTCATAACCTTGATTGCCGCCAGCTGCCCTGTTTTCACGTGGCGACCCTGGAAAAAAAGAGAGAGAAAAAACACCAATAAAGCCAATAAAAGCATCCCGACTGCCTCATGATAGCCCAATCAATGGCCTGTACAAGCCAACACACCGAATCCATCATTTTGAAATACATCATTATAAAACGGCCTGTTTGAAAGCGACTCGAACAATTTTCACAGAGCCTAATGGGAAATCGATATTCCGCCGGTTGGAGCGATCTAACGTAGTGATTTAACATTGGAAGCCGCCCAGAGTTCCCCGCGTTGGTGAGCTGGGTGGCAAAGAAATGTAATAAATAAAGTTAAAAAATAAATAAAAAATAACTCAGAGCCTGAGTGGCGTAGGAGGCTAATGCCTCCTACTAAGGCAGCATTTAACATCCAGCTGCCTGCAATTACTGCGAGTTCAATCCTAGCTAGGCTCAAGGTCGACTCAGCCTTCCATCCTTTCTAAGGTGGGTCAATTGAGGACCCAGTTTGTGGGGGCAATAAGCTGATTTTGTATAAATATATACAAAAGTATGAAGGCTATTGCTTAACACACTGTAAGCCACTCTGAGTCTCCGGAGAAGGGCGGCATATTAATCAAATTAAAAAAATAAAATAAAATAAAATAAAATAAAATAAAATAAAATAAAATAAAATAAAATAAAATAAAATAAAATAAAATAAATAAAATAAAATAAAATAAAATAAAATAAAATAAAATAATAAAATAAAATAAAATAAAATAAAATCCGCAGCATGGGGACAGCAAGCAGGATTGCTGTCTGTAGGAAAGTAGGAGTTTCTTCTGTGGAAACCAGGGGTGAAACGCTACTGGTTCGCACCGGTTCGGGCGAACCAGTCATAATAAAAGCTACCGGTTTGTATGAACTGGTATTTCTGACGATCAGCTGTGCCGCGTGATTTAGATTTGCTAGAAAGCAGGATTTCCTGCTTTCTAGCAAATATAAATCGCGCGGCACAGCTGTTCCCCCCAGCTGTTCTACTTAGCTTCTTAAGCCTTTTTCCGTGAGAAGTGTGTATTTGATGCGCACTGCACATGTGCACGCACACCACACATTTGGCACGCAGCGCACACGCGTGGGCAGCGAACCGGTGGCAAACCGCAGAGGATTTCACCACTGGTGCAAACCACTGGATTTCCAATCAGCGAACTGTTTCGCGAATCTAATCGATTGCACTGGTCTGCCAAGGCTTGTTTTGTGTGTGTGTGTGTGTGTGTGTGTGTGTGTGTGTGTGTTTGTATGTGTGTGCTTAGTCTGCGAGTGAAGCCCTTCGGTACTTTTAATATTAATATTAAGTTACAACGGTTCATTTAGTGACTGGAGCACAGTGGTTCGACTAGTTGGAAAGCTGGGCAGGAGGTTAGCAAGCCCGCGTTTGAGACCTGAGAGGTGCCATGGAGGAAGGGTTGAGTTCCCGTCCTTCGCTCCAGCTCCTGCCGGGGACATGAAAGGAGACCTGTTCTTAATTCTAGAAACTAAGTTCTTAATTCTAGGAGCTAAGGAAATTGCTGCTTCTTAACTGATCAGATTATGTCGGGCTTTCCTTACTAGGATTGAACAATAAATCATGGAGTTTCCAACGCTTCTCAGTTTAGTTTGACTTTTTGTCTTTTTGCTTGGCAGAAGGCTCACAGATGATCTCGCTAGATTGCAATCTTTACTGTAGATCAGAATCCAGCCATATGGCACAGTAGATTTCTCACTAAAGCAAAGATGCCATGTGTTTTCAAAGGTTTTAGACTCCTGGCTTCTTTCTTCCAAATTAAGGGATCCTTGGTGGAGCATCTGAAGACTTGAAGTTGGGAGGTTATGATTTGTTTACACAATGGCCATGTCAAGTCAGGAAACTTGGTTGGTTCCCACCTCATCAGCCTCAATTCTTCCAGATGATTTTATCCATCAAGTTTGAGAATTGTCTGCTCTTAAGACAACCGAATAACAGAGTTGGAAGGGACCTTGGAGGTCTTCTAGTCCAACTCCCTTCTCAAGCGGGAGATCCGACACCATTTCAGACAAATGGTTGTCCAATCCCTTCTTTAAAAAAAAGGACAAGAATGGATGAAAACTCATCTAGGAGAGAAGCAACTTAGAACTAAGGAGAAATTTCCTGACAGTTTAAACAATTAATCAGTGGAACGACTTGCCTCCAGAAGTTGTGAATGGTCCAAGAAGTTTTAAAGAAGAGATTGTACAACCATTTGTCTGAAATGGTATAGGCATAGGTTTTCTTGGCTAAGCAGGGGGTTGGATTAGAAGACCTCCAAGGTCCCTTCCAACTATTCTGTTCTGTTCTGTTCTGTTCTGTTCTGTTCTGTTCTGCTCTGCTCTGCTCTGCTCTGCTCTACTCTAGCCTAGCCTAGCCTAGCCAAGCCTATATTTCTATTCCCCTCCCCTCCCCTCCCCTCTACTCTACTCTACAATGATTTGGGATCCACACAGATCTGTCTCAAAATCTCTCACTCTCATGCACAGATCAACCTTGTAAAATACTGGCTGTAGCTCAACCTCAGATTTGCCCTCCATTTTTACCCAGCTGATGTCACAGTTTGAGTTCCTGTATCGGAAACCATTGTTTTCGACTGTTTCCAGGCATTGAAAGTTTCACAGGGCAGCCTGAAGCCCTCTCAGACAAGCTGGCACCCTAATTTAAATCCCAATCCTTGCCAGGAGCGAAATATTCTTCTAACTTCCCTGGTCGATTAAATCAAGAATGATCAGATCGTTGGGAAATCTTTGCCCAAGTTAATTTATTGAAAGTCCTGGTCAGCTGCTAGTTGCAATAAAACTGGAATGAAAAAGCATGGGAATTAAGCTTTATCCATTGGCTACTAATGAAGTTACATTAACACTGATAGGAATAATTCTTGGGGAATTACTTTAATGCAGTGCAGAGGTCTATGGCTAATTCTGGTTAATTAATAATACCCAGGGGGGAGGGGGAAATGCAATAGTTTAATATATACACAGACGTTAAGACAAAAAAAAAGCGGATTACATTTCAATAAGTGGCTGAATTTCATAAGGTTTACAAAATTTTACATCGAGGGTTGATGACAGCTAATCAAGGGAAGATTCATCGTTTTCTCAATTTAATGAGTTTGTCTGCCATGAGGAATGGAAAAATGGGCCCAAGGGGTTTAATTTCGAACAAAAATCTGTCCCTTTGGGTTTCATCGTACTGGAGTAAAACTTTTCAGGGAATAAAACTTCAAAAATGAGCTTTCTGCTTGGAAAGGGGGAAAGATTTGCTCCTCTGCCTCCTCCTCCGGCGGAGATCCTAACTGAATTTTTTATGTGTGCCCCCAATGTCAGATATTACATCAAAGGTGCATTAAATCCCCTGGACTCTCCAGCTTAAACTTTGTCTTCTGAGGTAAATTTATAGAGAGAAATCAACCCAGGGGAGATTTTAAGCCTCTTATTCCCATAAGCGCCCACCAATACCTAAATGACTGATATATTAGCAGCTGGAGAGAAAGGAACATATTCCTTGAGGGCCTCTGAGGAACATCTGGTTGAAGTCACCTAGAAGCAAGATATCAAACAAGGGCTTTTAAAAGGAAGATTGGAAGTTGGAAAAGGTCTTTCATATCAATAGAAGAGAGTTGAACTGTGGGGGTCCTTGGTGTTCTCTGAGCTTGGTGGGCTTTCTTGTAGACGTTCCATGACCCAACTAGGTAATATCATCAGTATTAGCAGGATGTAGCATAGGGTCTCCTGCTTGAGCAAGGAGCTGGACTAGAAGCCCCCTTTGCTCTAATCCGCCAGGGTTTGGTCTACCTGAATTTCTTTCACACCAAATATCGCCTCTCACAGATACTCAGAGATTTAGGGAGCCATGGTGGCGCAGTGGTTAGAATGTAATATTGCAGG
Organism: Masticophis lateralis; assembly: GCA_030761175.1. Lineage (NCBI taxonomy): Eukaryota > Metazoa > Chordata > Lepidosauria > Squamata > Colubridae > Masticophis > Masticophis lateralis. The sequence goes on from JAUDYJ010000011.1 coordinate 5,039,225, forward strand.
CTAATTCTGCTCACTGTGAGGAGTTCGATCCTGACTGGCTTGTGGTTGACTCAGTCTTCTATCCTTCTGAGGTCGGTATCAGGACCCAGATTGTTGGGGGTGGGGAAGATGCTGACTCTGTAAACTGCCTAGAGAGGGCTGTAAAGCACTGTGAAGTATATAAATCTAAGTGCTATTGCTATTGCTAACTCTGCCCATTGCCAGGAGTTTGATTCTCCCTGATTCAAGGTTGACTCAGCCTTCTATCCTTCCGAACTAAGTAAAATGAGGACCCAGATTGTTGAGGGCAAGATGCTGACTCTGTAAACTGCTTAGAGAGGGCTGTAAAGCACTGTGAAGCAGTATATAAGTAGTAAGTGCTATTGCTATTTTCCTTCCTTCCTTCCTTCCTTCCTTCCTTCCTTCCTTCCTTCCTTCCTTCCTTCCTTCCTTCCTTCCCTCCCTCCCTCCCTCCCTCCCCGTGGTTACAATACAGTATTGCAGACTACCTCTGCCCACTGCCAGGAGTTCGATCCTGACCGGCTCAAAGTTGACTCAGCCTTCCATCCCTCCAAAGTCAGTAAAATGAGAACTCAGATTGTTGGGGGGCGGGGGCCAAGATGCTGACTCTGTAAACTTAGAGAGGGCTGTAAAGCACTGTGAAGCGGTATATAAATTTAAGTGCTATTGCTACATGCTTATTTAGCAGGATCCCTGCACACCATCCAACCTCTGTCCTGGAATACTTAGCACCGAGTTACAGATCCCCAATTCCTAGAGAGGGACAGGAACTGATCAAAAGAAACTGAAAAGATCGGGCCCAAAATAATTCAGCGGCTAAAGTTTGACACGATTTCTTCGCTTAAATCCCCAAGCTTAAATTTAGCAAGTGTGCGCCCGGCCACACGGAAGTTGCTAGAAGACTGTCTTCAAGCCACACCTGGCCTACTTCTCAACAGCAGAAATGGGTCAGCGCTTTCCCACATACACACACAGCTGGGATGTAATAAAGAGCCTGCAACCATTTGCCCTTTTATAGGTCGGTTCAAATCCATTTAGGTGAGACAGGAATTAGCACGGACCCAAAACATCTGAGGAAGCTCAGACAGACATGGAACAAGTGAGTAACGCTGCAAATAAATCAAAGCAGGGGAAGAGACACAAATCTAACTTTTAAGGATGCCACATTTATTGTAGGAGAATACAGGAAGGAGTGATTTCCCCTCTGCCTTGGGTTTTCCTGCAGCTCTACATCTGAAGCTGGGTCAGTAAAGGGAAGACTCCTTTTTTAAAACAACAACAAAAAAAATAATAATCAAAGCATTTGTAAGCAGTTGGCAACGCTTATCTAGAGGAAACAGTCAACGGACTGGAAGCTCAGCCTCATAATAGAATTATTATTATTTCTTCCAGCCTGTGTTGGTTAAAACAGATCTTTTTCTCTTTCAGCACTTCTTGCTAAGTGGTTCTTAAATTTAGCACGCTAACTCTTCTCCATTTCAAGCTTAGAGGTGATTGATAGACTATTTCCACCATTCCTAATTTAACAAAGCCAGAATTTAACAAAGCCAGAAATGATTAGAGACCTGGAGGCTAAAACATACAAAGACTGGTTACAGATATTGGGTATGTCTAGTCAAAGGAAAAGAAGGACAAGGGGAGATATGAGAGCGCTGTTGCAATATTTGAGGGGGCTCCTGCAAAGATGAGGGGGTCAAACTATTTTCCAAAGCACCAAAAGGTGAGAAAAAATGGAGAGGATCTCACCAAGGAGAGAAGCAACCTAGAATTAAGGAGAAATTTCCCTAACGGTGAGATAAATCAATAGAACAACTTTGCTTCAGAAGTTTGTAGATGTTCCATCATTGGAGGCTTTCAAAAGGAGACTGGACAATCATTTATCTGAAATGGTGTAGGGTCTCCAGCTAGAAGACCTCCAAGGCTCCTTCCAACTCTATTGTTATTCTGTTCTAAGTGTCTATGGAGAGTCTCAATCATCCAGATCATGGTTGTCCCAAAAGTGCTTTTTTCAAAAGACAACTGGACTTCTTCTTCTTCTTCTTCTTCTTCTTCTTCTTCTTCTTCTTCTTCTTCTTCTTCTTCTTCTTCTTCTTCTTCTTCTTCTTCTCCTCCTCCTCCTCCTCCTCCTCCTCCTCCTCCTCCTCCTCCTCCTCCTTCTTCTTCTTCTTCCCCTCCTCCTCTCCTCTTCCTCCTCCTCCTCCTCCTTCTCTGAAGAAGCTTCTTGGATAAGAAGCGAAACATCGTCCAAGAAAAACCAGAAAGTCCAGTTGCCTCTTGAAAAAACGCACCCTTGGGATTCTCTTCTAAGCCATCTGCTCTGGCTTCTAACTTCTTCTCAAAGTTGAGTTCTCCTTTATGTCGTTTGTTCCTCTGCTGGCTGACTCCTGGAGGTTGAGTGGGATGCTTTGAGGCGAAACCCAGAAACAGGAAGATGTTACTTTCCCCCCACAAACCACGGAATTGCTCCCAGACTCAAAGGAGTCCCACCGTGTGCCAGATCATTTGCCTGCTTTGGAGCCTTCTGTTCCAAAAAATTGGGCAGAGCATGAAATGGTTGCAAGGGAGTCCAGCAGGTCTCGTGGAAACCACATGGCTGCACAATGCAACCCTTTTTTAAAAGTCTGGCACAAAGAAGCCCTATCGCTCAGCAGTTTTCATTTTTTGAAATTTAAAAAAAAAACAGTTCTGGAAACGACTCATTTTTGCATGATTCATCTATTTTTTCCGCCTCCGAACAAATCTTCAGCCCAGCTTCTCTTACCCGCTTTAAGATTGTGCCCTATTCTAACCAACGTTCCCCAGTGTTGGTTTTAAAGTCCACACATCTTAAGAAGGTTGTTCTAAGCTATAAGGGGAGCCAGTTGGGTCTAGTGGTTAAGGCGCCAGGTTAGAAAGCAGGAAATGGTGAATTCAAGTCCTGCCTTGGCTGGGCCACTTTGGGCCAATCACCAGGCAACAGTGAGTTCTAGTCCCACCTTAGCCCTGGATGCCATCTGGATGATTTTGGGCCAATCACTGGGAGAATATGAGTTCTGGTCGCACTTTAGCCATGAATGCCAGCTGGGTGATTTTGGGCCAATTACCGGGAGAATGTAAGTTCTAGTCCCACTTCAGCCATGAATTCCAGCTGGGTGACTTTGGGCCAATCATTGGAAGAATGTGAGTTCTAGTCCCACTTTAGTCATGAAAGGCAGGTTGATGATTTTAGGCCAGTCCCACTCTCTCAGCTCAACCCACCTCACAGGATTGTTGTTGGGTGGAAAACAGGAGGAGGAAGTTGTGTTGGATATGTCCAGTGCCTTGAGTTATTTGTAAAAAATATTAAAGATGGGATATAGGGTAAGGAGCCTCAAATAGCTCAGCAGGCTAGATAGCCTGTTATTAACATCCAGCTGTCTGCAATTATTGCAAGTTCGAGGCTCAAGGTTGACTCAGCCTTTCATCCTTTCTAAGGTAGGTCAATTGAGGATCCAGTTTGTGGGGGCAATAAGCTGACTTTGTATAAAATATACAAAAGGATGAAGGCTATTGCTTAACGCATTGTAAGCCACCCTGAGTCTCCGGAGAAGGGTGGCATATAAATCTAATTTAAAAAAAAATAAAATAAACAAATCACTGTGGTTTTCCAACAAGAACTGAGTTTCTCCTGCTGCATTAAGGCAGGCAGACTACAATACACGTTGTGGCTTTGGGACAACCCAACCTAAAGGGTATGGGTCACTCATCCATCAGGTTTCACACCTGATGGATGAGTGACATATCCAAGCTCCGAGCTGTATCTCTTGGTTTTTTTTTTAAAATCGCTTTCGAACATCTGTCACGGATAAAAGCCGATTCCTGCTGTGATATGCACAACGGCTCATTTCATACCCAAACGGCCCCAGAGTTGCACAGTAACCACAAGAACATGTCAGCGAGGAAGTGAACGTCAGCAAAAAACAAAACAAAAAAAAAACTAGTTGGAATGGATGTTCAACCATCAATCAAAGTGGCTCGGAGCTTTATAATCGGATGGAATTAGTTACATGACAGCATCACACTTCCCCTCAAGACTTGGTTGCATTAATCACTGGCCACATTTGATGCGTTGAGGTTTGGCTTAACAAACTAATTTAGGAACATGGCCAAACCATGACTCTCTCTCTTCTCCACCAGGAGAGAAATCAGCCATCAAGCCCTGGCTGCTATGGTGCCTGACATTAAAATCATGGCTAATGATGTCTAAGCAAACCAGGATACTCTATCTAAGTTTAATTCATTGTAGAATAGAATAGAATAGAATAGAATAGAATAGAATAGAATAGAATAGAATAGAATAGAATAGAATAGAATAGAATAGAATAGAATAGCAGAGTTGGAAGGGATTTTGGAGGTCTTCTAGTCCAACCCTCTGCTTAGGCAGGAAACCCTATACCATTTCAGACAAGTGGTTGTCCAATCTCTTCTTAAAAACTTCCAATGTTGGAGCATTGACAACTTCTGGTGGCAAGTCGTTCCGCTGATTAATTGTTCTAACTGTCAGGAAATTTCTCCTTAGTTCTAAGTTAGCTCTGTGTTTGGTTACGTCAGCAATGGGGATCAGGTTTGCACTTATTACAGGCAGCCCTTGACTTACGACCACAATGGAGCCCCAAACTCAGGTTGTTACGTGAGCTTTGCTCTGTTTTACAACTTTTCTTGCCGCCATTGTTAAGTGGATCATTGCAGTCGTGTTCTGTGAGTAACACGGTTGTTAAGAGAATCCCCACCGCTTGTCAGAAGTTCGCAAAAGCTGATCACGTGACTCCAGGAAATGGCGACCGTCATAAATACAGACTGGTTGTCAAGCATCTGAATTTTGATGATGTGTATCAAGGGGATTGCTGCCATGGTTGTAAGTGTGAAAAATGGTCATAAGTTGCTTTTTTTTTGCATGCCATGGTTATAACTTTGAATGGTCACTAAATGAACTGTTGTAAGTCAAGGACTATCTAAATCAGTGTTTCTCAAACCAGCAGCGCTGGCTGGGGGATTCTGGGAGTTGAAGTCCACCCATCTTCAAGCTTCCAAGATTGAGAAACACTGATCTAAATTAAGTCGTATCCAGTCACTTCATGGAGGCCAATTTTACTGAACTGGATAAGCCAATTTCAAACAAACCTAATTTTAAAGAATCCAACCACAGCAGCTTATAAACCACCAAGCTTATGACTTGGGGAATTAAGTGAACCAACCCAATAAATTATTTTTTAAAAAATATCTGGACAAGCCAAGTTTGATTTGACAAGATGCGCAAACGAAGAAACTTTTTACTTATCCGAACTCAAATCACATCATAACTTATCTTCAGTGTCAAGCTGAACCAGGTTTAAAACGGAAAACTGCTCTCCCGGTTTGTTTTGGAAAGCATTATCCATGATTTGTCTGGTGGAAATAGCTAGGGGGCAGAACCGGTTCGGTGACGTCATATTGTCACCGCTACTGGCTTGGGAGAACCAGGCCAAACTGGGAGGAACCCACCACGGCTCTGGAGTCATATCATAGAAGGTTATAATAGAATAACAGAGGTGGAAGGGACCTAGTTTCGAGGTCAAACCCCACCCACCACCACTCAAGCATATCTTTCTTTCCAAAAGGAATTATACCCAGTTGCCATTAAATATATCTATCATCTATCTATCTATCTATCTATCTATCTATCTATCTATCTATCTGTAGGTCTTTGGTTATTCGGGTCTTCTCCCGCGTAGAATTGGAAGTATCTTGGCGACGTTTCGACGAAGTTTCATTCGTCATCTTCAGGCTGGTGTTCTCAGCTTCGTGCTTCCAGGAGCAAAGCCGAGCACGAAGCCGAGAACACCAGCCTGAAGATGACGAATGAGACTTCGTCGAAACGTCGCCAAGATACTTCCAATTCTATGTGGGAGAAGACCCGAATAACCAAAGACCTACATACAAACACCCGCGAAAACCTCAGAAAACAAATATATATATATATATTATTCATCTATTCTTCAGAAATAGTCCGTACCTTATAGACTTGTCCATATGTCCCATTCCCAACGACTTGCACTAGTTCAAATATTCCAGCTGGATCCTAGAAAAGAATTAAATTAAAGGGAGTTAGCGTGCTTCTTGGAAAGATTGGCTACTTGGCTGAGTTTTGCTGGCTGCATCCAACTCTTTATGTGGTTTGTTTGGCTCAGCATCTTGGGGTTGATGAACCACAGTCGATGGTTACACACACTCTACAAACTTAACGGTATTCGCCTCTCTCTGTGCCGTAAAATTAAATGTGCCATACTTTTAATTTCAAAAAGTATTTTGATCTTTAGTAACAACTGCCTGATAGATTTGTGGTTTCATTTGATGGTTGTGTACCGCCCAGAGTCAACTTCTTGTGAAACGGGTGGCCGTCTCCATTTGATACGTGAACTCTTCAACCATCTCCAGGGAAGACAACATGAGTAAAATGCAGTCTTTGTGGCCTCTAAAACACACTCCATAAAATCCCGCCCCCCGTCTGTTAAAAAACAATAGGTAGATAGTTACACACACACACACACACACACAATAGAATCCATCTGCAGGAAAGGAACTTGCAGGATTTTAATGTTTTTAATGTTTTTATGTTGGAAACCGCCCAGAATCTTTCACTGCAAGACGAGCGGCAAATAAATTCAATAAGAATTTAAGAGCCGTGGTACTGCTGTGGTTGGAAAGCAGTATTGCAGGCTTACTCTGCCCGCTGCCAGCAGTTTGATTCTGACTGGCTCAAGGTTGACTCAGTCTTCCGTCCTTCCAAGGTCGGTAAAAAGAGGACCCAGATTGTTGGGGGTGGTGGGTTGACTCTGTAAACCACTTAGAGAGGGCTGTAAAAGCACTGTGAAGCGACATATAAAGCTAAGTGTTAGTGCTAAGTGGGAGGGAAGGAGGGAAAGAAGGAAGGAAGGAAGGAAGGAAAGGAAAGGAAAGGAAAGGAAAGGAAAGGAAAGGAAAGGAAAGGAAAGGAAAGGAAAGGAAAGGAAAGGAAAGGAAAGGAAAGGAAAGGAAAGGAAAGGCGGGCTGTGGTCATGCAGTGGTTAGAATGCCATTTTGCAGGTTAATTCTGTCCACTGCCAGCAGTTTGATTCTAACTGGCTGAAGGCTGACTCAGCCTTCCATCCTTCCAAGAATGATACAACGAGGACACAGATTGTTGGGGGGGCAAGATGCTGACTCTGTAAGCTAGTTAAAGAAGACTGTAAAGCACTATGAAGTGGTATATAGGTCTAAGTGCAATTGCTATAAACAAACTAACAAATACTTCCTATCTGGACCAAACTCAGACGAAAATATGTTTCCATGTTTCTTGTGGATAAGACCTTCTGAAATGTTGGAATGATCACGCCACATCTATTCTCGGAGAACAGATCAACAGAACCCAAAATTAAAGTAGAATCAACCTCCCCCAGGGCTAGGCAATTCTGTTTTCTAAAAACAGCTTGAAAAAGAGAGGAAGGACAGGACGGGACATCCAAAATCCCAGTGCAGTTAAGGTCACGCCACCGCAGCAAAACTCAAAACTCTTCCACAGACTGGGGTGCGCACACTTCACTTCTGCTTCAGCTAAGGATGCAAATGAGGTTTAAAATAAGTTCATTTCCAACTTTAAAAAAAAAAACACCGTAAAATGATTTGAATATGTAAATGCTTGTGTTACAAGAAGAAGTCTACAATATCCAGGAACCTGCATGTAAAACCTAACATTTGTTTGATCTTAAGAGCAAAACAAACGAAAAGTCCAGAATGAATGTTATTTCTGGTCGATATTCTTATTAATATCTGTCTCGTAATGTGTTCCACTTCAGAGAGGTATTAACGAAGCCCACCGCATTTTAATCGTAGAACCAGCGGTGTGTGGCAGCAGCCCAAAAAGCTAATACGATCCCCAGTTGTATAAATAGAGGCATAAACTCAAAATCACGCAAAGTATGAGTACCACTTTATAAATCCTTAGTAAGACCACACCTGGAATCCTGCATCCAGCTTTGGTCACCACACTACAAAAAAAGACATCGAGACTTTGGCAAGAGTGCAGAGAAGAACAACTAAAACGATTAAGGGCCTGGAGACAAAAACATATGAAGAACGATTGAAGGAATTGGGTATGGCCAGTCTAGAGAAAAGAAGGACTAGAGGGGACATAATAACAGAGTTCCAGTACTTGAGGGGCTTCCCCAAAGAAGAGGGGGTTGACTTACTCTCCAAAGCGCCAAAAGGCAAGACAAGAAACAATGGATTGGAACTAATCAAGGAGAGAAGCAACCTGGAATTAAGGAGAAACTTCCCAACAATGAGGACAATTAACCCATGGAACAGCCTGCCACTAGAAGTTGTAGATGCTCCATCACTGGAGGTTTTTAAAGATAAAAGTTTAAGATAACTAGACAGCCACCTGTCTGAAATGGTATAGGGCAGTGATGGTTAACCTTTTTGCCATTGCGTGCCAAAAGCTGGGGGAAGTGCGGGGTAGTCACACGTGTGTGTGCCCACCCCCGTAATTCTACGTGCCCTGTCCCCCCCATGCATGCACACACAATCCCATGTCCCCCTCCCCCCACTTTTGGCATGTGACAGCATGGTGGGCACAGTAGGCATGTTTTTTGCCCTCCCCAGGCTCCAGAGCCTTTCTAGGAGCCTGGAGAGGCTTTCTAGGAGCCTGGGGAGGACGAAAACAGCCTTCCCCACCCCACCGGAGGCCTTCCAGAGGCCAGAAACAGTTCGTTTGCCAACTTCCAGTGGGCTCAGAAGGCCCAAAAATCAGCTGGCCAACGTGCACATGCATGCTGGAGCTGAGCTTGGGCAACGCTTTCATGCCCAACAATATTTATTTATTTATTAATTACATATATTTATATGCCGCCCTTCTCCCGAAGGACTCAGGGCGGCGAACACAAGTTAAGAAACATGTACAATAAAATTGCACTTTAAATCAAATAACTAATTAATGATAAATAATAAACCCAGAATCAGAGTCAGCCTATTTGCTTGAACAGCCAAATCTTCAGCTCCCGACGAAAGCTCCACGTGCCACCTGTGGACGCCTGCCATCGGTTCGCCATCACGGGTATAGGGTCTTCTGTTTGAGCAGGTTGGACTAGAACATTTCCAAGGTCCCTTCCAGTTCGATTCTGATTGGATTGGTCGTCAACGGTGTCTTGGCTTAGCCAATCTGAACTACAAAGCAAACCAGCTGAACCACCGCAGAAAACAAATATCCACGTTGCTACGTCTTAAATCTCCATCTGGTTTAAACATCAAGGAAGTCCATTATGCTCCTATTTCCTGTGCCGGCAACCCCAGAAGTTTGGAAAGGCAGGAAACAGACTTGGTGGCCTTCAAGTCCCCTGCCTGCCTCATTTTTTTTTTTCTCACCCTGCTGGCTTCCTGGTCCAATGATAAAGACCGAAGTAGAAGAGAAGCCATATGGTGGAGTCCATGAGAGTAATTAACACCCGAGTGATAAATGGTTGGGTCAAACGGTGGGCACCTGTCAAAGGGAAACCGTAGCTATTTTGGCAGAAGCAGCACATCCAATAGGTCCAGGGACACAAACCGATGGTCAAGGAAACGCCCGCATCTAAAACGGGCCCGATTCTGGGATAATTAAGAATTTGACTGGCCTGGAAGGCTGTAATAGATCATGGCCGTGCCAAGTGGAACAAGAGCCAATCCAAGTTGAATACCTCCGCCTGAAGACGCATTGCTGCTATTTTCAACGCAACAGCCAGTTTAATTTAAATTGTTAGGTTAAAACTCTCTCTCTCTCTCTCCTCCCTCTCTCTTTCTCGTCTCTCTCCCTCTCTCTCCCCTCTCTTTCTCCTCTCTCGCCTCCCTCCATCCCTCTTTCTCTCTCTTCTCCCCCTCTCTCCTCCCTCCCTCTCTCCCTCTCCCACTTTCTCCTTTCTCGTCTCTCTCCCTCTCTCCCCCCTCTCTTTCTCCTCTCTCCCCTCCCTCCCTCTCTCCCCCCTCCCACTTTCTCCTTTCTCGTCTCTCTCCCTCTCTCTCCCCCCTCTCTTTCTCCTCTCTCCCCTCCCTCCCTCCCTCTCTCTCCTCTCCCCCTCTCTCTTCCCTCCCTCTCTCCCCCCTTTCTCCTCCCCCTCTCCTCCCTCTTTCTCTTCTCCCTCTCTCCTCCCTCCCTCCATTTCTCTCTCTCTCTCCCCCACTCTCTCCTCCAGGGAAAGGAAAGGAAAGGAAAGGAAAGGAAAGGAAAGGAAAGGAAAGAAGGAAAGGAAAGGAAAGGAAAGGAAAGGAAAGGAAGAAACAAGGGAGGAAAAGGAAAGGAAAGGAAGTAGAGAGTTTCTCTGTGCATCTGGTGTAGGGTGGGGCAGCTAACCAAAATGTATGCTGTTGAATAAAATCGGTTGGGCCAGAAAAGGTGTTATTAGATTCTTGCTGACACGGGGGCCACCGTAGGCTGTTCTCCTGCAGCTCCTACTCAGATGTAAGTAACTCTTTGTTTTACTCATTCTGCTTTTGCTTTAACATAGCTGGCTCATTAAAACAATCAGCATATTGCTGTCTGAATCCTATCCCCAACCCCAACAGATGGCTCTACATTTGGCCAGAAAGAAAATACTTCCTGGAATGCACTAAAAAAAGAGAACGTTTATAACTCAGGGTTGACCTGAGGGGTCCTTGGTGCTCTCTGAGCTTGCAGACGTTTCATTACCAAACTAGCTAACATCATCAGTGCTGGAAGGGAGTGAGGTTTGCAGAGAGGAGGAGGAAGAGGAGGAGGAGGAGGAGAACAACTATGGGTTCCTTAGTGCTATCTGGACTTGGAGGTTTTCTTGCAGAGCCAAAGTAGCTAACATCAACAGTGATTACCCTGTTGCTCGAATATTGTTAAGCTGAATTGCAATGAAAGGACAGCAAGAGTCATTTCCTTCTCTTGCATGCTTCGGTGGCAGTGAAACACACTTCAAAGGCAAAGCCAGGTTGGTAGCCTGAAACCGACAACCGCACATGTCCCTGGCTTAATAGGGAAAACAAACCCAGGGCTTGTATGCTTGGAAACTTACTGCCCAGGAAGCATGAAAGAAACCTGTGGGTATACTTGAGCTGAACAAAGCACTGTATTAGAGGATTGGTGTGGCAGTAAGGTAGCAATAACAGGAGTCCCAGTGAAACCACTCTGTGCTCAGAAGAAGGGGGTATAGCTCAGTGGTAGAGCATTTGACTGCAGATCAAGAGGTCCCTGGTTCAAATCCGGGTGCCCCCTGTGTGTGTAATTTTTTTTTTTTAAATCAAGGAGAGAAACAACCTAGAACAGTGATGGCGAACCTTTTTGCTATCATGTGCCAAAAGCAGGGGGAGCACGGGGGAAATCACACACGTGTGCCCACATCCATAATTTTATAAGCCCTCCCCCCACGCTCCCCCTGATTTTGGCACGCAATGGCACGGTGGGCCTGGTAGGCCCATTTTTCACTCTCCCCAGGCACCAGAGCCTTTCTAGGAGCCTGGGGAGGACAAAAACGGCCTTCCCCACCCCCTCAGAGGCCCTCCGGAGGCCGGAAACAGTGTGTTTCCTGATTTCTGGTGGGCCCCAAAGGCCTGAAAATCAACTGGCCGGCGCACGCATGCATGCCGGAGCTGAGCTCGTGTGCCCACCAATATGGCTCCACGTGCCACCTGTGGCACCCGTGCCATAAGTTCGCCATTACGGCCCTAGAACTAAGGAGAAATTTCCTAACGTGGGAACGGCTTCTCCTCCAGAAGTTGTGGCTGCTTCATCCCTGGAGGCTTTTAAGAAGGGGCTGGATAGCCCTTTGTCTGAATTGGTATGTAGCACTGATGGTGAACCTTTTCGGCACCGAGTGCCCAAACTGGAATGTGTGTGCATGCGCCAGAGCGCCAGAAACCGGAATACCAGTTGGCCGGCATATACATGCCTGATTTTTGGCCATTTTTTTCAGGCCATTTATGGGCCGTGTTTCGGGCCATTTTCAGGCTGTTTTTCGGGCTGTTTTCAGGCCATTTTCAGGCTGTTTTTCAGGCTGTTTTCAGGCCAGCTTTTGGCCTAAAAAAGGCCCGTAAACAGCCAAAAAAGGGTCCAAAAATGGCCTGAAAAACATCCCAAAAACGGCCCAGATAATGGCCTGAAAAAAGGCTTGTTTTTGGCCGTTTTTGGGCCGTTTTCAGGCCATTTTTCAGGTAGTTTGGGGAACATTTTCAGGTTGTTTTCAGGTCAGGCCAGTTTTTGGCTTAAAAAGGGCTTGAAGGGGTACATTTGGGTACAAATGGCCCTGAAAAGGGCCATTTGCTGTTTGGATTTGCTGAAGCAATCCAAACAGCAAATGGCCCGAAAAACATCTAAAAAACAGCCCAGATAATGGCCTGAAAAAAGACCTGTTTTGGGGGCATTTTTCAGGCTATTTTCTGGGCTGTTTTAGAGGCCAGTTTTTGGCCTAAAAAGGGCCTGAAAACGGCCAACAAACAGCCTGAAAAATGGCCCAAAAAACATCCCAGAAAACGACCCCAAAAAAGGCCTATTTTTTGGCTGTTTTTCAGGCTGGTTTTTGGCTGTATTTCAGGCTGTTTTCAGGCTGTTTTGCGGCAGTTTTCAGGGCATTTTTGGTGACCAGCTGGCTGGCACACCAGAAACCAGAAAAGCAGCTGGAGACAGGACACATGCCATAGGTTCGCTATCACGGGTATTTAGGGTCTCCTGCTTGAGCAGAGGAGGGGGTGGGTGGGTTTGGACTAGAAAACCTCCAAGGCCCCTTCCAACTCTGTCATTCTCTTATTTCTGACTTAAATAAGCAGTTCTACCCTCTCCTGTTGCCGTTTCCTCCAAAATAACTTTCTAAATTTTTATTTATTTTTTCATTCTGTAACTTCTGTTAACATGGCCTAAAAAGCTTGCAAGATTCCTGTCCTCAAATTGTAAGGACAGCTATTGGGGGGAGGAGAAAAAAAGAAAAAAACCCCAACCCATAATTAGTTAAGTGAGTCCATCTTTGTAGCCCCTTCCAATTGTGTTTTCCCACAACCCAAAAAATGAAATAAAAATTGCACGGCCAAAGACATCAGATGTGGTTCCTGACGGATTCTCTCTCCCCCCCCCCCACCACCACTCTGTAGCTATGAAAGAACTCCAGTGAAGTTTAAACCAAAGTTGTGGGAGAAATTTTTGTGTACCCTGGGCACCATTCCTCTTTATTCCAACTGCAGAATTTGCAAAATGTGCTTTTTTGGGTTGTTGTTTTAATGTAACAAGATATATATTTATATATAGTACCAAATTTAAATTTTGCTGATAAAGAAATAAAGGCATAGATAAATAGCATAGATCTATTTCAAGCTTTTTAGCTCTCATCAGCTAGCCATACTCTTACTGGGATTCAAACTTGGGCTGCCTGCATATTAGGCAGTTGTATTAACCTCTGAGCCACAAGTTCTCTGTTTATCAGCTGAGCCAGGGGAGAGATTAAGTGTTTTTTCTGTAGATAGCCTGGGGTAGACCACACCACATCTCAATATGACCATTGGTGGACAGGAAGGCTTGAGGTGGGGGTTGCCACAGACCTCAGAGGCACATTTATTGGAAGTGCCTTAGGATAGAGTCATATCAGTGACTCAGCTGATGCACAGAGGGTGCCGTAACTTCATTGCAGTGGGTTTAAAAAACTTTGCAGAACGCATATATGCTGGTGAGACAAAGAAGACACAGAAGTTCTCTTGCCAATCCAAGGATTTCCTGAACCCCACCCTTTCCAACATTTTTTTGGGGCAGGAATCAGCTGACCTCATAAAGGGAAGAACAAAACTTTGGATGGCCCTCATCCAGGAATTGCTGGGAAGACATACAGAAAAAAAATTCATTTTTTTAAAGCAAACACGAGATTTGGGGAGAGAGAGAGAAGGAGAAAGAGAGGGAGAGAAAGAGAGAGAGAGAGAAAGGAGAGAGAAAGAGAAGGGAAAGAGAGAGAAAAGAGAGTGAGAGCAAAGAGACAGAAAGAGAAAGAGAAAGAGAAGAGAGAGAGAAAGGGAGAGAGAGAGAGAGAACCAGAAAGAGAGAGAGAAAAGAGAGAAAGAGAAGAGAGAAGGAGAAGAGAAAAGAGAGAGGAGAGAGAGAGAGAGAGAGAAGAAAGAAGGAGTTAGGGAGAGAGAGAGAAGGAGAGAAAGAGAAAGGAAGAGAAAAGAAACAGAGAGAGAGAAAGGAAAGAAAGAGAGAAAGAGAGGGAGAGAGGGAGAGAAAAGAGAAGAGCAAGAGAGAGAGAAAGAAAGGGAGAGAAAAGAGAGAAAGAAAGAGAGGAGAGAGACAGAAAGGAGAGAAATGGAAAGAGACAGAGAGAGAGAAAAGAGAGAAGAGGGAGAGAGAGAGAATGAGAATGAACACACACTCTTCCCGCATCCAAAATATTGGTCAGTGGGGTGGAATGACATTTATGACAAAGCATGCATTCAGGATCATAAATCTTCAAAGAAGCTGAAGCTGCAAAAGACACATCTTTAAAATATGAAGTTCAGACGTGCAAATGGAAAAGTTTCTGGATGTGGTGACTTCATCTCCTAAAGCTTTTCTGAGTTCCAAGCTTCAGAAGAAAAAGGATGGTCAATTTTTCGGCAGCCTGTAGACACACTTCTACTCTGGGTGGTTTACTCTCTCCGGAGGGTCATGGAAAACCTTTGGATTCCCATTGCGAAGGCAAGGAGGAGCCCAGATGTGGCCAAATCCATCAGGATGGTTGACCCTGGTCCACGCGACTGGCCTCATGACCCAACTCATCTCAACAGCTGGTTTAAGCTGGGATTGGAGATCCCGTCAAAGAACACGTTGGTTGGATGCTATCCAAGCTAACACTAGCCACAGCATAGAAAAACTCATAGGTTGTCCAAGATCAGAAAATGTGGAGAGGCCTGGCCCATAGAATCATCAAGAGTTGGATACAACTGAATACAATGGGGTCACAAGAGCATGGACACAATGTGTAGTGGTTGAATGTCTCCTCCTCCTCCTCCTCCTCCTCCTCCTCCTCCTGCTCCTCCCCATTTGAACAATGAAGAGATTTTACAAGCTTATTGTAAACATCGACAAGGAAAAGACACACAGTATATCAATTGCTGTAGAAACTCAGGAAACGCATCACACAAATAATTCTCCTCCTCCTCCTCCTCTCCCCATTCGAACAACGAAGGAGCTTACAAGCTTCTCACAATTGAATACAATGGGGTCTCAAGAGCATGGACACAATGAGTAGCGGTGGAATGTCTCCTTCTCCCCCTCCTCCTCCCCTCCCCATTTGAACAATGAAGGGAGCTTACAAGCTTATTGTAAACATCAACAAGGAAAAGACACACTGTATATCTGCTGTAGAAACTCAGGAAATGCATCACACAAACAATCACATTTGTAACTGTAACTCATTCTAGATCAGGTGCTATCAAGTTCTAGAATTTCAGAATTAGGTTTTCAGCTTTGCCTAGCCCCTAAATACGGAAAGTGGGAACCCACAGCATCGCAAAGGCAGGCATTTTTAGGCTTCCAAATCGAACGTCTTGCAGCATGCAACAAGGAAGTTCTCCACGGGCACATTTTAATGAGTGAGTTATGGTCACTATTCCCCCAAATCCATCTCCAAATCTGGACTGATTCACGTTTTCAAGATTTCCAGATGAGACATTGGGGCCGATCAAAGAAAATTCACACTTTCTGCATCATATCCTTTCTTTCCTCAGTTAGATAGTTTAATCTACCCCACCCAGCATATCTTAAAAATAACGTGGCCATCCGCGCTCTGAGTCTTTTTATGAGTCACCACCGTTGATGTGGCTTCAGAAAAGGCAAATGCAGTTTTAGTTTCTTTGAATAATAATAATACACTTTTTTTTCCGGGAAATAGCATTTCCTCTTTATTCGGCCTTAAGATCTGATTCCACCTCAAGGCTGCTGCAATTGTGGGTGCCGAGATTTAAAAGATCTGGGATGGATCGGAAGGATCTATCAATGGATTCCAAAAGAGATTGAGGAACCTGGCTGGAAGATTTGCAAAACAACACAACAACCTCATTATATTTCAGGTAGTCCTCGACTTACAACAGTTTTTTAATGACCATGCAAAGATCCGACGGTCCTGAAAAATGCGACTTTGGATTGTTTTTCAAAGTTACGACTGTTTCAGCATCCCCATGATTAAAAAGTAAAGGTAAAGGTTTCCCTCGCACATAGGTGCTAGTTGTTCCCGACTCTAGGGGGCGGTGCTCATCTCCATTTCAAAGCCAAAGAGCCAGCGCTGTCTGAAGACGTCTCCGTGGTCATGTGGCCGGCATGACTCAACGCCAAAGGCACACGGAACATTGTTACCTTTCCACAAAAAGTGGTCCCTATTTTTCTACTTGCATTTTTTTTTACCTGCTTTCGAACTGCTAGGTTGGCAGAAGCTGGGACAAGTCACGGGACTCATCCCATTACGCGGCACTCGAACTGCTGAACTGCCGACCTTTTGATCGGCAAGCTCAGCGTCTTATCCATTGAGCCACTGTATCTCCCATGATCATGGGATCAGAATTTAGATGCTTAACAATGGGTTCACATTTATGACGGTTGAAGTGACTGGGGGGGATTTATTTATTTATTTTATTTTATGAAATTTATATACCGCCCTACTCCTGAAGGACTCAGGGCGGTGAACAGCCTCAAGGTAAAATACATCATACAAAAGTTTTAAAAACCATTTAAAAATACATTAAATAATTTAGGCTCAAGACGAATTTAAAACACCCAATTTGTATAAAACTTAAAAGACAATTTAAAGTGCGTAAATCTGGGATCCTCCGTATCTCCGGGGGGAGCTCATTCCAGATGGCAGGTGCCCCCACAGAGAAGGCTCTCCCCCTTCGAACTCAATAGGAGAAGCCAGATTCACTTAGCAACCGGGTTACTAACTTATCAACTGAGGTGAGTCACACTTAACGACCGTTGGAAGAAATGTCGTAAAATGAAACAAAGCTAATTTAGCAACAGTATCCCTTCACAATAGAAATTTGGGGCTCAATTGTGGTCATAAGTCGAGGACGACCTATATTTTAGATTAACAAAGTTGGAAGGGACCCTTGTAGGCCAACCCTTCCACCCCACCCCCATCCAAGCAGGAGACTCGGACGCCATTTCTGAGAAATGGCAATCCAATCTCGGTGGGCTTGAAAAGGTAACCCAACTCAGAAGCTGTGACCCATTCCCTTTAATTCCGATAAATGCATCGGGGATTTATTTAATGAGTAGCGACAAAATTTATATTCCACCCTATCGCGAGACTGTAAGATGGTTTACAGCAGGAATAGACGCAACGCAATATCAGGAATAAACATATCGCTTCATTATGCATCTCTCCCTGCTGTAAACTATAAAGCATAAAAACACACAACGGGTTTTCAAATGCAGCCAGTTCCAGTTGAATGTTTGGGGGAGAGGAGGGGAAATAGCTACATTTTTTGATATAAACATGTATACATCTGAACTAGACTGTTTTGTTTCTCTGAGTCATAAAATATATGTATGTATGTATCAGGGGTGAAATCCAGCAAGTTCGGGAGAACCGGTAGCGGAAATTTTGAGTAGTTTGGAGAACCGGTAAATGCCACCTCTGGCTGGCCCCAGAATGAGGTGGGAATGGAGATTTTGCAATATCCTTCCCCCAGGAGTAGGGTGGGAATGGGGATTTTGCAGTATCCTTCCCCCAGGAGTGGGGTAGGAATGGGGATTTTGCAGTATCCTTCCCTTGGAGTGAGGAGGGAATGGAGATTTTGCAATATCCTTCTCCCAGGAGTGGGGAGGGAATGGAGATTTTGCAATATCCTTCCCCCAGGAGTGGGGAGGGAATGGGGATTTTGCAGTATCCTTCCCCCAGGAGTGGGGTGGGAATGGGGATTTTGCAGTATCCTTCCCTTGGAGTGGGGTGGGAATGGAGATTTTGCAGTATCCTTCCCCAGGAGTGGGGTAGGAATGGGGATTTTGCAGTATCCTTCCCTTGGAGTGGGGAGGGAATGGAGATTTTGCAGTATCCTTCCCTTGGAGTGGGGTGGGAATGGAGATTTTGCAGTATCCTTCCCCCAGGAGTGGGGAGGGAATGGGGATTTTGCAGTATCCTTCCCCTGGAGCGGGGTGGGAATGGATATTTTGCAGAATCCTTACCCTGCCCCGCCCACCAAGCCACACCCACAGAACCGGTAGTAAAAAAAATTGGATTTCACCACTGGGCTATATATACATAATTTTGTATTTATTAATTTATCTTGTCGTGTTTATGTAGTTGTAAAATAGGAGGGGGTGACCCTTTGAGAGCTGTAGGCACATTAGAAATTTCATTTTTAGCGTGTGCCCATTAGTGTACATTTCAAAGAGATAACGAAGTCATTCGATTCTAAAATAGCTATTTGGAAGAGTTTTGTAGTCCTCAACGTACAACAATTCATCGAGTGACCGTTTGAAATACAAGAACACTGAAAAAGTGACTTATATGACCATTTTTCACTCTTGCCTCAGTCACGGATCCAAATTCAGACGCTTGGCAACTGACTCGCATTTACGACGGTCACATTATTCCCGGGGGGGGGGGAGGCAACCCAAGTCAGATTCGCTTAACAACCAGGTTACTAACTGACTGACCGCTGTGATACGCTTCACAACTGTTGCAAGAAAGGTCGTAAAGCGGGACACAACTCACTTAAGAGTCGTCTGGCTCAACTTTGGTGCTCGTTCAAATTTGTTTCAAACTTCAAATAAATTTCAAATTTGGAAGTCAACTGCCGTTGTAAATCACGAGATAAATCCCATGTGTCTGGATGACTGGCCTTGGGGGGATGGGGGACGGATTCCTCGGAGACCTTCTCCCTCCTGCGTTGTGCAAAGAAGTAAAGAGGACACAACCACACACGCTCAGCCTTTGCACACTGCCAATTTGTATCGGGGACGTGCAATGAACGGGTTTTTTTTCCAGCGAGCTCAGGGAAAGCAGTGTGTATGATTTGCAAGGAACAAAAGGGCTAGCCACAGAAAAACAGCTGTAGGATTTCCCCTTGCAACTATGGGTGGGAAGGAGATTTTTCACACCCCCATACCGCCCCCCCAGATCCTTTGAAGGGGAGAAGCCAGCAACTGGACCTAGCTTCTGTGCCCCCACTACCACCCCAAGATCCTTTAAAGGATCTATCCAGTGGTGGGATTCAGCCAGTTCGCACCGATTCGGGAGAACTGGTTGTTAAATTTCTAAGCAGTTCAGAGAACTGGTTCTTGGAAGAAATCTTATTTTGTTTTTTCCCCACTCTACAGGGCTAATCCTGTAAGGAAGGCAGGAAGGAAACATTCTGGCGGTGTTTCTAGCCTAGTCTTTATTGCCCTGCTTACAGAAACTGCCTCTCTGGTTAACCCTTATTACATTGTAACAGCTAAGGTGAAGCGCCCATCGACATGAGTGACGTTGAATTGGCCACGCCCAAACGGTCACATGACCACTGACCCATACCTACCCAGCTGGTCATTAGGGCAAAGAACCAGTTATTAAATTATCTGAATCCCACCACTGGATCTATCTAACAAAATAAAATTCAACAAAGAGAAAAGGAAAGTCTTACACTTAGGCAAGAAAACCCAAAAGGACACATGTAGACTGGGTGAAACCAGGCTTAATAGCAGTGACTGGGAGAGGGATCTTGGAGTCTTAGTGGACAATCAGTTAAAGATGAGCCAGCAGTGTGCAGCGGCAGCTGAAAGAGCCAACGCAATCCTAAATTGCATTAACAGAGAGATACAATCAAGATCAAATGAGGTCTTAATACCACTCTATAAAGCCTTAGTAGGACCTTCATCCAGTTTTGGTCACCACACTATGAAAAAGATGTTGAGACTCTAGAAAAAGTTCAGAGAAGAGCAACCAGGATGATGAGGGGACTGGAGACTAAAACATACGATGAACGGTTGCAGGAACTGGGCCTGGTTAGTCTGGTGAAGAGAAGGACCAGAGGAGACAGGATAGCAGTCTTCCAATATTTGAGGGGCTGCCACAGAGAGGAGAGGGTCAAGCTATTCTCCAAAGCACTCAAAGGCGAGACAAGGAGAGATGGAGATCAAGGAGAGATTCAACCTGGAAATAAGGAGGAATTTCCTGACAGTGAGAACAATCAACCCATGGAACAGAAGTTGCCTTCAGAAATTGTGGGAGCTTCATCACTGGAAGCTTTCAAGAAGAGATCGGACTGCCATTTGTCAGAAATGGGGTTGGACTAGATGACCTACAAGTTTCCCTTCCAACTCTGTTAATCTGTTAATCCTTTGAACGGGGGAAGCCAGCCACTGAGCTAATCGGTAGGAAACTTCTCAGACGTGATGGACTTGATTGAAGGCTAAGGCTGAAAAGTTGGCCTTGTCAGCCCTGTCCTGTTGGGTCAACTTCAACCCCAACCTTTGACCCAAGTTAGCCTTGTCAGCCATGTCCTGTTGGGTCAACTTCAATCCCAACCTTTGCACCAAGTTGGCCTTGTCAGCCATGTCTTGTTGGGTCAACTACAACCCCAACCTTTGAACCAA
Source organism: Masticophis lateralis (assembly GCA_030761175.1). Lineage (NCBI taxonomy): Eukaryota > Metazoa > Chordata > Lepidosauria > Squamata > Colubridae > Masticophis > Masticophis lateralis. The sequence goes on from JAUDYJ010000011.1 coordinate 5,059,776, forward strand.
GTTGGCCTTGTCAGCCATGTCCTGTTGGGTCAACTTCAACCCCAACCTTTGAACCAAGTTGGCCTTGTCAGCCATGTCTTGTTGGGTCAACTACAACCCCAACCTTTGAACCAAGTTGGCCTTGTCAGCCATGTCTTGTTGGGTCAACTACAACCCCAACCTTTGAACCAAGTTGGCCTTGTCAGCCATGTCCTGTTGGGTCAACTTCAACCCCAACCTTTGAACTAAGTTGGCCTTGTCAGCCATGTCCTGTTGGGCTTGTCAAGTTGGCCTTGTCAGCCATGTCCTGTTGGGTCAACTTCAACCTGAATCTTTGAACTAAGTTGGGGAGGGAAAGTTGAAGGTAGGCCAGTGGCAATCTGCAGCACCAGCCAACCAGGCCCCAAACTCTCCAAATGGAAATTAAACCCAGTTAAATCAGGACCGGATCCGACCTGGGCAACATGCTTGAAACAGGATTGTTCTGATCACACATTGTGCACCTTCTGATTAAGGCCATTGGCCAACAAAAGTAACAAGAGTCAAGGAGGAGAGTCAGAGAGTCCAGCACTGAAGATGTTACCCAGTTGGGTAATGAAACATATGCAAGAAAACCAGCAAGCTCAGAGAGGACGGAAGAAGGGCCCTTCAAGAGGCAAGGAAGGCTTGAATTCATTCATCAGTAGCAAGAGGACAGTAGTCACCGGTTACAGTAGCCGTCAAGGAGCCCCAGGTTCGAATCTCATTTCTGTCCAACCGACCTCACAGGGTTGTGGGGAGGATAAACAGGGGAAGGTGGGCTCAGCTTTTTTGAGGTGGAAAATAGGAAGGGAATGGATAGGCAGACTGAAGAAGTCAAACTGACACTGACCTCTCTCTCTCCCCCCCTCTCTCTCCTCCTTTTTTACTTTTTCTCTTTCACCCTCTCTTTCTTTTCCTCTCCCTCCCCCTTTCTCTTTCTTTCTCTCCCTCTCTCTTTCCCTCCCTCCCTCTTTCTTTCCCTCCTCCTCTCTCTTTCCCTCCCTCTCTCTTTCTTGTTCCATCTCAGCTTCTCTCTCTCCCTCTTTCACCTTCTCTCTTCCTCCCCCTCCCCCTCTTTCTCTCTCTTTCACCTTCTCTCTTTCTCTTCCTCTCCTTCCCCCCTCTCTTGCCACTCTGTCTGTCTCCCTGTCTCCCTCTGCACATGTCTGTCTGTCTGTCTGTCTGTCTCCCTCCCCCCCTCCCCCCCTCTCTGTACACGTGTATCTGTCTCTCACAGGCTGGTGTTGTATGTCTGGCTGCCCAACCTCCTCAAAAGTTAACTGGGTCACTGACAACTTTGGCGGCCGCGTTCCCACGACCTTTAACCAAACCGGGTCCCATTCCAGGCCTTGGCAAGCTCTCGCTTTAGACGCGCGTTTGCCCAAAGTCCCAATACTCCAGTTGGGCGCCCAAGCCCAGTCGGACTGCGGGGGTCGTGGGAACGCAGCAGCCCCGCTTCTCTCTCCTCTCCCGTGCCATGCAGGAGCCACTTACCCGGAGCGCTCCGAGATCGGTGTTATCCAAGCTCCGCGCCGCGCAATCGCTGGCCATGGCTTAAAGGATGCTGGCAGCCTCCGGGCTGCGCGTGGCTGCAAAGGAGCTGGGCGAGCGGCGGCGGCGGCCGGGCCGGCTAGTTGGCTCTTCGGCGGCTTGAGCTGCCCGCGGCTGCCCGGCGGTTTTAGCGGACTGAGCCGTCGTCCATGGCCGGGCAACGGCCGCCGGGACCCAGCGCAGGAAGCCTGACATGCAGAGCCGGAAAAAACGGGAGGGGAAAAAGAAAGAGAAAGGAAAGAAAGGAAGGAAGGAAGGAGAAGAAGAAGAAAAAACTTTTCTTCCTCCTCCCCCCCCCCTTCCGCCCCGCCCGCAGTCAGAGGGCGAGGACCCAGCGGCTCGGCCGTCCAGATGCTTGCAAGGACAACAACTGTCGCGCAGACATTTCCTAGGGAAAAAGTTTGCGAGGAAGTGACGTGGGCTGGGGGGGGAGGGGTGATGCAACAGCTGGGCCGGCTGGGGGTGGGGGGGGGAGGGGGCAGGGGGCAGCTGCAGAAGGGAGGGGGGGTCGGCTCCTGGGATGCCCCGGTTGGCTCCCCTCTCCGTTACCCGTTAAGTTGGGCTGTTCACACAACGGCTTTTTTTTCCTGCTGGCTGCATCAAATCCATTTGCACATTGCACGCGCTCCGGGTTAACAGGCAAAGCCAAGCAGGGTTAACCCGTCCCAAGCTTCCTTGCTTTTTCTTTCTTTCTTTCTTTCTTTCTTTCTTTCTTTCTTTCTTTCTTTCTTTCTTTCTTTCCCTCCTTCCTTTTCTCCTTTCTTTCTTTCCTTCCTCCCTCCCTTTATTCCTCCTTTCCTTTTCTCTTCTCTCCTTTCTTTCTTTCCTTCCTTTTCCCTTTTCTCTTTCTTTCCTTCTTTCTTTCCTCCGTCTCCCCTCCCTCCCTTCCTCCTTTCCTTTCCTTCTTTCTTTCTTTCCTTCCTTTTCTCTTTTCTTTCTTTTTTCCTCCCTCCCTCCTTTCCTTTTCTCTTTTCTTCTTTCTTTCTTTCCTCCCTCCCTCCCTTTATTCCTCCCTTCCTTTTCTCCTTTCTTCTTTCTTTCTTTCCTTCCTTTTCCCTTTTTTTCTTTCTTTCTTTCCTCCCTCCTTTCCTTTTCTTCTTTCTTTCTCTTTCTTTCCTTCCTTCCTTCCTTTTCTCTTTTCTTTTCTTCCTCCCTCCCTCCCTCCTTTCCTTTCCTTTCCTTTCCTTCTTTCTTTCTTTCTTTCTTTCTCTTTCTCTCTTTCTTTTCTTTCTTTCCAGCAAATATCCCTAATACTCTTCTATCCTCCTACTTTCCCCACAACAGCCCTGTGAGGTGGACTGTGTGTGTTTGTGTGGAGCAAGTGAGCGAGAGAGTAGCCCAAAGTTGCCCAATTGGCTTTCCTGCCTAAGGCAGAACTACTACTGGGACCTTAATCTCCAGCCAAAGAAAAACTGGGGATTCGGCAATCTGTAGTGGCAACGTGGCTGATTGGTTCCAGGTTAAGCAAAGCTTCTGGTGACCCCAGGCCAAGATGATTGTCAGGGAAAAACTTGCAAAAACTGAATATTTCTGCTCCTATTACTGGGTGTCTGTTACTCTTCACCCAATATGGATCAGGCTTTAAAGGCAGACGTATCTCCTTTTTACTTATGACTATAACCTTGTTGCTTGTATCTTTACGATTTATATTGTTTTATTTAATTTCCTAGTATGATTCTGATTGCTTATTTGGTATCCTATGACTATCACTAAGTGTTGTATCTCATGATTCATGATGAATATATTTTTATGATGTCTACGATCACAATGAAGAGATGCGGTGGCTCAGTGGCTAAGACGCTGAGCTTGTCAATCGAAAGGTCTGCAGTTCAGCGGTTTGAATCCCTAGTACCGCGTAACGGGGTGAGCTCCCGTGACTTGTCCCAGCTTCTGCCAACCTAGCAGTTCAAAAGCACGTAAAAAAAAATGCAAGTAGAAAAATAGGGACCACCTTTAGTGGGAAGGGAACAGCGTTCCGGGAGCCTTTGGCGTTGAGTCATGCTGGCCACATGACCACGGAGATGTCTTCGGAGAGTGCTGGCTCTTCAGCTTTGAAACGGAGATGAGCACCGCCCCCTAGAGTCGGGAACGACTAGCACTTATGTGCGATGGGAACCTTTCCCTTTCCCTTTATGATCACAACTGATAGTTTTTATGTACAAGGAGAGCTTCTGTCCCAAAGACAAATTCCTTGTGTGTCCAATCACGCTTGGCCAATAAAGAATTCTATATTCTATAAAAATTAATATAATTTTTTTAAAAAAAATTGAACTTCTGTAGCCATCTGTCTCCATCCAGTGATTCTGGGGTGGTTTAGAATTCTAAAATGGTTAAAACAATTAAAAATGGGTTGAAAGCATCCAGAAAATAAATCCACACCACCGCCCAGATCATTGACCAACTAACTAGGAAAACTGACAAAGTGAATTCTGAAGCCCTTCCTTTTCATGGAGTCCAACTCTTTCCCCCACCCAAAAAACTTCAAAGCCTTCCTGAGACCCCACCCCACCCCATTCCCATGGGGAGGGAGGAGGGATTTGTGTGTCTTACCCCAACTTCCTCCGCTGCAGAAAGAGCGTCCCTGGCTCACACCACAAAAACAGCTACCCCCTGCCCACACTCAGGGTGTGTGCATGTGGGCTAACCTACTTTCTAGAAGTGACACAGAGGTGCGAGTAAGGCTCAAGTTCATTGTACGAATTATAACTCTGGGGGAAGAAATATATATAGAGAGGTGGGGGGAGAGAGAGAGAGAGGGAGGGAGAGAGAGAGAGGGAGGGAGAGAGAGAGAGGGAGGGAGAGAGAAGAGGGAGAGGGAGAGTGGAAGAGGGAGAGAGGGAGAGAGGGAGAGAGAGAGAGAGAGAGGAGGATGTAACTGAAGATGTAGAGGTAGACACACACACCTTAAAAAAATAACAACGCTAACACAGAGGAGCAAATAGCAGGCTGAAGACTTCCTGACAGAGAAGCTAAAATTAGAGAAGGAAGAGTTGGTTGGGGGGTTTTTTTGCATACAGCAAAAAAAGTGTTTAACTTTGGCTTGGGCCCTGCTAAAGAGGAGCCAGTTTGGAAGAAAATGGCACACTCTGGCCTAAAGAAAGTCTGCCTACCTGTATTAAATTATATTTTTATTTATTTTTTTTATCCACTTTGTTCGTTTATAAATACCTCAAGGCGCTGGATATGCTTAATGCTTCTTCGTTCCTCCTGTTTTTCCTCACAACAGCCCTGTGAGGTGGGTGGAAAGAGAGGGAGTGGGTCGAAGTCACCCAGATGGCTTTCATGACTAAGACGGGACTAGAACTCACAACTCATAACTCCTGGTGATTGGACGAAGGTCACCCAGATGGCTTTCATGAGTAAGGTGACACTAGAATTCACCGTCTCCTGGGTATTGGCCCAAAGTCATCCAGATGGCTTTCATGCCTAAGGCAGAACTAGAACTCACCATCTCCTGCAGAGGTGGGTTTCAGCAGGTTCTGACCAGTTCTGGAGAATCGGTAGTGGAAATTTTGAGTCATTCGGAGAACTGGGAGTACAAATTCTGACTGGCCCCGCCCCCATCTATTCTCTGACTCCCGAGTCCCAGCTGATCGGGAGGAACTGGGGATTTTGCAGTATCCTTTCTTTGGAGTGAGGAGGGAATGGAGATTTTGCAGTATCCTCCTCCCAGGAGTGGGGTGGGAATGGGGATTTTGCAATATCCTTCTCCTGGAGTGGGGTGGCAATGGAGATTTTGCAGTATCCTTACCCTGCCACGCCCACCAAGCAACGCCCACAGAACCGGTAGTAAAAAAATTTGAAACCCACCACTGGTCTCCTGGTGATTGGCCCAAGTCACCCAGATGGCTTTCATGCCTAAGGCAAGACTAGAACTCACTGTCTCCCAGTTTTTAAGCCAGTATCTTAACTACACCAAACTGATTCTACACTAGACCAAATTAAAGTAAGTAAATAAGTAAGTAAGTAAGTAAGTAAGTAAGAAATAAAAAGGAAGGAAGGAAGGAAGGAAGGAGAAAGAAAGAGAAAGAGAGAGAGAGAGAGAAAGAAAGAAAGAAAGAAAGAAAGAGAAAGAAAGAAAGAAAGAAAGAAAGAAAGAAAGAAAGAAAGAAAGAAAGAAAGAAAGATAAGATACCAGTGTTAAACACTTCAAGATGTTAACTTCAGGAAAGGGAAGTGAGAAAAGGAACTTCCTTGACTTCAGCTAAGGGCCTGGTATTTCGCTCAAAGACTGGCTGTCAACTCTCCTTCTCCTGATATTTTTCTTGCTATTATATCCCTGCGGAGCAGGGAGCCCGTTTATTTTTATATAAGCCTGAACATCAAGAGAACGAGAACTGAGAAAACCACCATGGCTTAAAACGAAAGCAGCACCTTCTGCAAAAAAAGGGTGTGGCGCTCACATTCTGCAAAGCCACAAACTCCTGAGGTGGCCACAGCGGTGACTTTTGGCAGCTCCGCCTGAGTATTCTCGCTGGAGAAGGGGAGAGACACCCCCCACCCCATCCCTCCCGGGACACCCCCACCAGCCCTGCCTGTAAGGGGGATGCTAAGAACTGAGGTTCCTCTTGGGCCAATTCACTCTGCCACCACGTTCTGTTCCAGCTCTTTTTACAGCAACAGAGTAGGAAGGGACCTTAGAGGTCATCTACTCCAAGCCCCTGCACATGCCGGAGACCTGTATTAGGGATTCGAACCGTCGAACCGCCGACCCTTTCTGATCGACGAGCTCAGTGTCTTAGCCCCCGAACCACCTGGTCAGCTCTGTTCTTCTGCACTCTGCAGGCTGAAATGCTTAGCTGCCCCCTAACCCAGTTCTTTTGAGGAAATGTATCAGAAATCAGCCAGCCTTCCCTCTCATTTAAGGGGGAAGCAAACATGGCCAGATCTCATGTCTTTGCGTTTTTTGTTTCGACCTCGCCAGACGTCTCGTGACCCACAACGGTTGGAGATGGGGACTGTTGTGGTTTTGAGTCAGCAAACACACACACATACCACAGACGGGAATGTAAGCCCCGTAAGATGTTTTCTAGAAAGACAAAAGAGTCGACACTTTTGATGACTCCGCGGCTTTCTTTGTTCGCGGGACGGTCCTTGGCCACAATACAAAGAAGGTTTGACTTCAGCCTCTCTGATCTTCCCAGCCTTTAACCTAAAACCTCGTAGACGGCCCTCACTCTGTCAAGGACCTAGGAGTACTCATTTCAAAAGACCTAAGCCCCAGAGCTCACTGTAACAGCATTGCCAAAAAGGCATTAAGAGTTGTTAACCTAATTTTGGGAAGCTTCTTCTCCGGTAACATTGTAGTGGGTGAACAAACCAGGGCATACAAAACCTTTGCCAGACCAATTCTCGAATACAGCTCGTCTGCCTGGAATCCGCACTGTATATTGGACATTAATACAATTGAGCGAGTCCAGAGATGTTTCACGAGAGGAGTACTCCACTCCTCTTCCCACAACAGAATACCTTACACATGCAACCAAGACAAATTCCTTGTGTGTCCAATCACACTTGGCCAATAAAGAATTCTATTCTATTCTATTCTATTCTATTCTATTCTATTCTATTCTATTCTATTCTATTCTATTCTATTCTATATTCTATCTATGCTATTTTCTATATTCTATCTATGCTATATTCTATATTCTATTCTATTCTGTTCTATATTTTATTCTATTCTATATTCTATATTCTATTCTATTCTATTCTATTCTATTCTATTCTATTCTATTCTATTCTATTCTATTCTATATTCTATCTATGCTATTTTCTATATTCTATCTATGCTATATTCTATATTCTATTCTATTCTGTTCTATATTTTATTCTATTCTATATTCTATATTCTATTCTATTCTATTCTATTCTATTCTATTCTATTCTATATTCTATCTATGCTATTTTCTATATTCTATCTATGCTATATTCTATATTCTATTCTGTTCTGTTCTATATTTTATTCTATTCTATATTCTATATTCTATTCTATTCTATTCTATTCTATTCTATTCTATTCTATTCTATTCTATATTCTATCTATGCTATTTTCTATATTCTATCTATGCTATATTCTATATTCCTATTCTATTCTATTCTATTCTATTCTATTCTATTCTATTCTATTCTATTCTATTCTATTCTATTCTATTCTATATTCTATCTATGCTATTTTCTATATTCTATTCTATTCTGTTCTATATTTTATTCTATTCTATATTCTATATTCTATTCTATTCTATTCTATTCTATTCTATTCTATTCTATTCTATTCTATTCTATTCTATTCTATTCTATTCTATTCTATTCTATTCTATTCTATTCTACACCACCAGGCTTGAAATTTTGGGCTTAGACAACCTAGAAGTACCCCGTCTACAGTCTGACCTAAGCTTAGTACACAAAATTGTCTGCTACAATGTCCTACCTGCCAATGACTATTTCAGCTTCAACTGCAATAATACACAGGCAAACAGTATATACTCACTTGTCGTAAACCGCTCCAAACTCGATTGCAGAAAATAGGACTTCAGCAACAGAGTGGTCAATGCCTGGAATGCACTACCTGACTCTGTGGTTTCTTCCCCAAATCCCCAAAACTTTAATCTTAGACTGTCTACTGTTGACTTCACCCCATTCCTAAGAGGTCCGTAAAAGGGACATGCATAAGCTCACCAGCGTGCCTTCTGTCCCTGTCCTACTGTCCCCATTTATTAGTACTCATTTATTATGTCTATACTTATACCTGTTTATACTTATATGTTTATATGTTATGTTTAGACTTATACTTATTTTCTCATACATTTTCAGGAAAACCCTTTGGATCTTCATGATGGGTTTTTTCTTTCTCCCCGAGCTCACCTTCTTTTTCTCTGCAATTGAGGGGCAAAAAGGCATTCCAGGCATTGACCACTCTGTTGCTGAAGTCATATTCTCTACAATCGAGTTTGGAGCAGTTTACTATGAGTGAGTATCTACTGTTTGCTTGTGTATTATTGCAGTTGAAGCTGAAGTAGTCATTGGCAAATAATAATAAATAAAATAAATAAAATAAAATAAAATAAATAAAACACATGCGATCTGATTTAACTTCTGGGTGAATCAATTAAACTCACTCGTTGCCCCTCAACTGCAGAGAAAAAGAAGCTGAGGGCGGGGGGCGGGGGGAGAAAAAACCCATAATGAAGATCCAAAGGGTTTTTCTGAAAATTCTCCACTTTCCCTAAAAAAAAAAAAAAAAATCTCACTAAGAAAAAAAACAACAAAACACACACCTTGATTTCAAATGAACTTGCTCATTTCCTGGTCAGGAATACAGGGATTCAGAGGAAGCGTGCAAGGAAATGGATAACTGCAAATCCAGTGAAGGAAGTGGCGGGACCCTCCCTGGGAGAAGGGGGAGGGTCTCTCAGACCCAGAGCTGGCTGTTTACATGTCTGCAGAAAGTATATATTTTGTTTATTGGCTTGTTTGCTCCTGGAAAAGGATCCTGTGAGAGTTGGCTGTTTGTTTACAGTAGAGCGGCTGCTAGTTGAGAAAGCAGAGGGGAAGTTACAGCACCTCTTCTTCTATTCAAGCAACCCCTCTTTTTTTTCCAGAGTTCTGCTTGAAAGGTGTTGTCACACAAAAAGAGTTGACTCATTTAAATTTAATGCAGCAGCATTCTTTATTCAGGGTCATGCGAGGGGGGAGGGGGGAGGAAGACAGAAGAAGGATGAAAGGGAGGGAGGGAAGGAGGCAGATGAAAAAGAGGGAGAGAGGAAGGAAGGAAGGAAGACAGATGGAGGGAGGGAGAGATGAGAGGGAGGGAGACAGAGAAGAAGGATGAAACGAAGGGAGGGAGGGAGGGAGGGAGGGAGGGAGGTAGATGGAGGGGGAGGGAGGAAGGAAGGAAGACAGATGGAGGGAGAAAGAAAGATGAGAGGGAGGGAGGAAAGGAGGAAGGAAGGAAGACAGATGGAGAGAAGAAGAGATGAGAGGGAGGAAGACAGAGAAAAAGGATGAAAGGAAGGGAGGGAGGGAGGAAGGTAGATGGAGGGGGAGGGAGGAAGGAAGACAGAGGGAGGGAGGGAGGCAGATCAGAAGGAGGGAGGGAGGAAGAAAGGAAGACAGATGGAGGGAGGGAGGGAGGGAGAGATGAGAGGGAGGGGGGGAGGACAGTAGATGGAGGGGGAGAGAGGAAGGAAGACAGATGAAGGGAGTGAGGAAAGATGAGAGGGAGGGAGAGAGATGAGAGGGAAGGCAGGAGTGCAGAAGGGAGGAAGACAGAGGGAGGAAAGGAGGGAGGATGAGGGAGGGAGGAACAAAGACAGAAGGAAGGGAGGAGAGGAAGGAGAGGGAGGAAGGAAGAAAGGAAGGAGGGGAGGGAGGAGTATAGAAAAGGAAGAAAGGGAGGGGGAAAAGGAAGATAGGAAAAATGGAAAAGAGGAGAGAAGAGGAGAGGAAGGTGGTACAGATAGATGAGGTCTGAAGCATCTCTTCAGAACAATTTATGAGGTATGTAGAGCTTTCACCTAAATGTGGTCTTCCATTAAAAGACCCGTAGTTGAAATATTGGGGAGGCCTTCAAAAGAGAGAAGGGGAGGCCTTCCTGCACTATTCACTAGAAAACTGAGGCACAAAGTTCCCTGCGTGGGACGGGATGACATAGTTTAGGGAACCGCTCCTTATTTTGGAATAAAATGTGGTATTCCTTTTCAAGGTAATAAAGAACAGAGTTGTTTCTTTATTTCCTCCCCCCTCACCCCGCTTGGTGGGAGACGTAGCATTAAGTGTGGAAAGCCATTTTAATTTAACTTGCCATCTGTTTAAATTGCTCGAGACTTTATTGTTCTCCAGCTCGGCTTTCTTAAATGCTATATTGTAAAATTACTTTTTTAAAAAAAAGAGAAAAAAAGAGCCAGCCTTCAAGACTATATTACTCATGAGAAATGCTAGAGGAACCAATGAGACAAATAAGCTGGCAAACCAATTTAAGACTCATTAATTATTGGTTGCAACTAACTTAATGCGCCCTGTTCCTTAGGCATTCTCCGAGCGTAGGAAGGCTGCCTATAAATATATTAATTAAATAAATGTAACATAGCATAGCCCATTCCAATCAAAAAGAGATGGTGTGTGCCGACACCACTTTATTTTCCCAAGCTGTACAATGCGATTCTTGTTCTGGAGTTTTTCTGGTAGCAAATCCAAGGAGAAAAAAAAATATTGGGTGTGAAAAAAGAAACCCTAGCTATATACAAAATTGTGGGCAGCTGGATGTGAATATTAATTTGCCTCCATGCAGGAGCGGGCTTCAAAAATTTTAGCAAAAAAAATTTAGCAAAAATTTTTTTAAAAAAGGGCTTCTCTGCCTGGGTGCTGGGTGGGCGTGGCTATGGTAGGCGTGGCCTCATCATCCTCCTGCACCACAGTGGGGGGGGGGGAGGGACTTTTTTTCCCTCCCCAGGCTCCGGAGGCTTTCCTCAAGCCTCCGAGTGGGCAAAAATGGCCTCCCTAGGTTCCAGAGGCTCTCTGGAGGCCTTAAATGGGCCAATTTCCAGCCTTCCCAAACTTCCGGTAGGCCTGTTTTTCGCCCTCCTCGAGCCTCCATGCATGGCCTACACTTACCTGTATCCAAAATGGGCCGCATGGGGACTCCTGGGAGGGGTGGGGTGGGTGGGGCGGGGCCAGCCAGGAGCGGGATTTGGGGGTTCTCCGAACTGCACAGAATCTTAGCTAGAGGTTCTCCCAAATCCCTGCGAACCCCCAGCAGCCCACCTCTGCCTTTGTGGTACCCAATCTAGCACTTAGGACAGAGATGGTTGCCAGGAGAGGTATAACTCCTGCCCACTGCTGCTCTCAAGTTAAAATTCATTATAGACACTCTGATTAGGAACCCAGGTTTGGGGCGGAAAAAGAATATTTAGATGCTGGGATATTATAAAAACGTACACAAATGATGAAATAAAAATAAATAATAATTGAATAAGAAATCGAAATGAGAATAAAGATAATTAGGAAATCGGGGCTGCTCGAATACCTCTTTAGATTGAACTGAAAAGGGAAGCAACAGGAGAGAGGGGAAGGAGTAGAGACAGAGGAAGGGAGAAGAGATGAGAGGAGAAAGAAGAAAGGGGAAAGGAGAGGAAGAAAAGGGAGGGGAAAGAGGAGCAGAGGAGAAGGTTAGAAGGGGGGAAGAAGAGAGGAGTGGGGGAAGAGAAGGGGAAGTAGGAAAGAGAAGGAAAGAAAGAACAAAGGAAGTAGGAGGAGAAACACGGGAAGAGAAGGAGATGAGAAGAAGACAGGTTGGAGTAAAAGTAAAGGGTAAAAGAGCAGCCCCGAAAAAGTAAAAATTAAAAATGAAAGTTAAAAGAAAAGATAAATGAAAAATGATGGAACTGATTGTGCATGTAAATGTGTTTATGAGAAATAAAAATAAAAAAACTTGTTTGTAAAAGAAAAAGATGCTGGGATATAGATCTACAGTATATGCCTATAAAGAGGTCAGGCATGAAAATCAGGATGCCACATTAAATTCTAGCAAAGATGATTTATTGTGCAAGACTTTTCGACAAAAATCTAGTTCAACTAACATTAAATTGGCAATTAGAGAAGACTCAACGGAATTCAAGAAGGGCTGAACTCGGACCGATCGTAGGAAAATAACGACTCCGTATTGCTTCAAGAAGTCCAGCAGAATCAAGAGTTAAAAGATTAAGAACGGACAAGCCAAGGCGAACACCATTGTAGAAAATCCTCTGTTTATTCTGAATAACAGAATAAACAGAGTTGGAAGGGACCTTGGAGGTCTTCTAGTCCAACCCCCAGCTCAGGCAGGAAAAAACTACATTTTTTTAGACAAATGGTTGTCCAATCTCTTCTTAAAAACTTCCAGTGTTGGAGCATTCGCAACTTCTGGAGGCAAGTTGTTCCATTGATTGACTGTTCTCGCGGACAAGAAATTTCTCCTTAGTTCTAGGTTGCTTCTCTCCTTGTTTAGTTTCCATCCATTGCTTAATGTCTTGCCATCTGGTGCGTTGGAGAATAGATTGACCCCTCCCCCTTCTTTCTGGCAGATCCTCAAATATTGGGAGGCTGCTATCATGTCACCCCGGTCCTTCTTTTCATTAAACCAGACATATCCAATTCTCGCCACCATTCTTGATATGTTTTAGCCTCCTAACCATCTTTGTTGCTCTTCTCTGCACTCTCAAAATGTTAATTTGCAATGAGCTTAGCTCTGTTTAGTAAGAACCCTACATGCTAACTTCTTATAGTGTGCCTCTCTCTCTTTGTGTGTATTTCCTCTAGCAGATCCTGGCTGTAAGAATACACAGGATATCCAAAAGGAGATGTTGAAAAAGTAACTTCCTTTTAAACCAGTTCCTAACCAGCCAATCAAGCAAATGCAACTGAATACAGTTTTCAAGTGTTTAAAATAATAATAATAATAATAATCAAACAATTTGCTGCAATCGTTCCTACAGTGCTCATTTTTTCCTTTCTTTAAAAGATGACATACAAATAAGGGTATGCAGGTTGTCCTAGGTTGACTATGTTGATTTAGTTGAAGGTTGACTCAGCCTTCCATCCTTCCAAGGTCAGTAAAATGAGGATCCAGATTGTTTGGGACAGGAGGCTGACTCTGTAAACTGCTTAGAGAGGGCTGTAAAAGCACTGTGAAGCGGTATATAAGTCTAAGTGCTATTGCTATTGCTACTATCTGTGGATGGATGATTAATCCCCATTGTACATCTCCACAGGCCTTCTGACTCTCCTCAAATGTCTCTGAAAACCAGAAATCTTTTCAACTGAATTCCTAGAAGCATCCCAAGTAGTGGCCAGCAAAACATAATTCCTCTTTTTCAAAGGAACTCTGGGCCCTATCTAACAAAATAAAATTCAATGTAGAGCATAGGAAAGTCTTACACTTAGACAAGAAAAACCAGAAGTACACATATAGACTGGGTGAAACCCAGGTTTTCTAGCAGTGACTGGGAGAGGGATCTTGGAGTCTTAGTGGACAACCAGCTAAATATGATCCAGCAGTGTACAGCGGCAGCCAGAAAAGCCAATGCAATCCTAAACTACATTAACAGAGGGATACAATCAAGATCAAGGGAGGTACTAATACCACTCTATAAAGCCTTAGTAAGACCACACCTAGAGTAGTGCATCCAGTTTTGGTCACCACACTATAAAAAAGACATTGAGACTCTGGAAAGAGTGCAGAGAAGAGCAACCAGGATGATGAGGGGACTGGAGGCTAAAACATATGATGGAACGGTTGCAGGAACTGGGCCTGGCTGGTCTAGTGAAGAGGAGGACCAGTCTTCCAATATTTGAGGGGCTGCCACAGAGAGGAAAGGGTCAAGCTATTTTTCAAAGTACCTGAAGGCCAGACAAGGAATAATGGATGCAAACTGAACAAGGAGAGATTCAACCGGGAAATAAGGAGGAATTTCCTGACAGTGAGAACAATCAACCGATGGAACAGACGTTGACTTCAGAAGTTGTGGGAGCTTCATCCCTGGAAGCTTTCAAGAAGAGACTGGACACTATATAAAAGATGCTGAAACTGTAGAAAGAGTGCAGAGAAGAGCAACCAGGATGATAAAGGGGACTGGAGGCCAAAACATACGATGAACGGTTGCAGAAGTTGCCTTCAGAAGTTGTGGGAGCTTCATCCCTGGAAGCTTTCAAGAAGAGATTGGGCTGTCATCTGTCAGAAATGGCATGGAGTCTCCTGCTTGGGTGAGGGGGTGGGGGTTGGACTAGATGACCTACAAGGTCCCTTCCAACTCTGTTAATCTGTATCTAAAGGCTCTAAACACCAAATTGGAATTTACACCTTTTTTTTTTTGCCCCCAATGATTATATTGTAATTATTTGGGGCACTTGTCCCACTGTGGCAACCTAGCAAGAATAATGGAAACTTCTGATTTGAAACGTCCCAAAAAGGCAGGTCTGGAGTTTGTTTTTGTTTTTAAAATACTCACTCAGGGTAAATTGAGAACCAGATTCTCCAACTAGATCAACTTAATGGAAAAGGAGCCAGCAATTGTGAAGAACTCTGCAGGAGGCCAGTCTAGATTTGTTTTGCTGACCTCTTTCCGGGGAAGTCTTTATTTTAAAAATTAAACTCCATTATAAAATCACTTTCCTCTCCTTCAGACCGGTGGCTCTGTTGAACAACAAGCTCAAATTCAGCGGTGAATCAATAGCTATTTTAGACTCTTGGATTAAGTGGGGGGGGGAACGAAAACAAAAAAAATCTCCAAAATTCAACTTTTGCTTACAATTGGAAGCAAAAACACAGAGGGAGCACAGAGGGAGCATTACAGGTGGATCTCGATCTTCAAGAGTTCATTTACTGATCATTCAAAGTCCTGACAGCACTGAAAAAAGTGACTCATGAAGGTTTTTCAGACTTATGACCATTGCAGCGTCCCCCTGGTCATGTGATCAAAATTCAGATGCGTCTTAATTGGTTCATACTTACGACGGTCATAGTGCCCCTTTTGAGACCTTCTGGCATGTCAGAGCGGCAATCAGCCCTGTTACCTTGCCTGGGGTAATTGCCCTCAATTAGATATGGAATCGTGGCTTCTTCCCTGTGTATACTTTGCAAGAAAATAAACCGAAATTAATTTTCTAATTAAACTCATATTTATTTGTTATAAAGAAAATAAAACATCTTACTAATCTAAATTAGTTACATCTTGGAAACTTTCCCGGTTACCTCTCTTGGCTGGAGAACAAAGAAAAGTTTTAGAGAAGAAGAAAAGGAATGTAGACATGCGCAATAGTTACTGATAAGAATTTTGGCAAGCTACGGTAAGTCTGAAAGTCCAGAAATAAAAGCTCAGCTAGTAAATACAAAAACGCAGTGACATGGCAAGCCAAGTCAAAGGGGGAAGACAGATTCCCTGAACAACCATGTTACAGGTAGTCCTCGAATTCCGACCACAATTGAGCCCAGGATTTTTGTTGCTAAGTGAGAAATCTGTTAAGTGTGTTTTGCCTCACTTTATGACTTTTCTTACTGCAGTTGTAAAGAGAGTCATAGGGACGTTGAGTGAACGTCCCTGTGACTTGGCTTGTCAGAAGGTCCCAATAAGGGATCATGTGACCTTGGGATAGAGCAACTGTCATAAATATGAAATATCTGACTTTTGATCATGTATCCATGGGGATATTGCAATGGTCGTAAGTGTGAAAAACGGTCATAAGTCATTTTTTCCAATGCTGTTGGAGCTTCAAGTGGTCTCTAAATGAACCGTTGTAAGTTGAAGGACTACCTGGACTAACTTGACAAATGCAATGATTCGCTTCCCGTACTGTGGCGAGAAAAGTCGTAAAATGAGGCAAATTCACTTAACCAATGTTTCAGTTAGCAACATCAATTTTGGGCTCAGTTGTGGCCGTAACCGGAGACTCCCGATACAAAGCTGCTTCACAGGTAGTCCTTAACTTACAACCATTCGTTTAGTGGCTACAAGGTTATCTCACAAATCAAATACGTTGTCAACTCACAAAGCCTCCGTGGCCTGCTCTCGAATTGCCATAGGTAACTTCGTTGGGATGGGAAACCGACGAAGCAGCATGGCAGCCAATTACAAAAGCACATTCCAGACATATCTCTCTCAAGGCTGTCGCCCAGGGTTACCCACAGCGGCTGGAGGGGAGTGATGTGATCTCTACAACCCACTAAATCCTCCATTGGCAAATGTGATTGATGACACACCCTGGGGGAAGGGGGGAAACAGGGTCATGATTGCGGCATAAATTACGTAAGGTCAGAGCTGGCTTTACTTGGGACGTGCCAACATGAAGCTCCTAATAAATAACTGGATTTCTTTTGAAGCTTAGCTCGAGGCTCATGATTTAGTTAGGGCATTCATCGTCCATGGTTGGATCAAACAACAACAATAAAAAAAAATTAGGGCACGAGATTTTAAAACTTTAGCGGTGGGATGAAATGGAAACGGCATCCGAAAACCAGAAAAACTTTTGCTGCAATTCTGTTTCTGGTAGCTGACCTGGCCGACTCTTGCAGATTTGAGCAATGTTCCCACAGAGGCTCAGTTGCACCATCTGATTCTCTGCCTAGTGCCAGGAGGCTGTGCGTCAGGAGACACGGGTGCAACTTTGTGTGAGTGTGTGTGTGTGTGTGTGTGTGTGTGTGTGTGTGTGTGTGAAGCTTGGTTTCTATTCCCATGTTGCCTGCCTGGTATTTCACAGCCAACTGGGCATGTGGCTGGCATGAAAACCCCAAAAATAAACAAAGCCCAAACCTTGAGTTTACATCCTTGAGCATCACAGATGGAAAAATAGCATCTTTGCTTTTCCTGCATCTCAAACCAATAACAATAACAAAAAAATCTGGACTATTGTAATGCTCTCTACATGGGGTTCCCCTTGAAGTGCACACGGAAGCTCCAACTGGTCCAGAATGCAGCTGCGCAGATGATATTGGGAGTGACATGGCGCTCACATGTGACACCACTCCTACGCGAGCTGCACTGGCTTCCAGCGGTCTTCCGGGTGCGCTTCAAGGTGTTGGTTCTTACCTTCAAACTCCTCCATGGCTTAGGACCTGGGTATCTACGAGACCACCTTCTGCAACCGATAACCTCCCACCAACCAGTACGCTCCCACAGGGTAGGCCTTCTCAGGGTGCCATCACTAAAGCAATGCCGACTAGTAGTTCCCAGAGAAAGAGCCTTTTCTGTTGGGGCACCTACCCTTTGGAACAGGTTACCCCCAGGGATACGAATGATCCCAGATCTTCGTACTTTCCGTCGTGCACTTAAGACCTTTCTTTTTCACCAAGCCGGTCTGGCATAAATCTTTTCTAATTTTATAAATCTTTATGCTGAAGATTCTTAACTGTCGAGCCAAACTGGCTTAATTATTTATATTCACATTCTATATGTATGTCATTTTAACTGTTCACTGCCCTGAGTCCTTCGGGAGAAGGGCGGTATAGAAATTGAATAAATAAATAAATAAAAATAAATAAATAAACAATAGCAATAGCACTTAGATTTATATATGGCTTTATGGTGCTTTGCAGAAGAAGAGAAGAGGAGGGAAGGGGAGGGGAGAGTTGGAAGGGACCTTGGAAGTCTTCTAATCCAACTCTCTGCTGGGGCAGGAAACCCTATACCCATGGTGGCGAACCCATGGTGGAGCCATAGTGGCAAGGCAAATCAGCTCTGGCACGCATGCACGCATTGGCCAGCTGATTTTCGGGCATTTGGGCCCATCGGAAGTTGGGAAACATTCTGTTTCCGGCCTCCAGAAGGCCTCCAGGGGTGGGGAAGGCCATTTTTGTCCTCCCCAGGCTCCAAGAAGGCCTCTGGAGCCTGAGGAGGGCGAAAAACAGGCCTTCCGTCATGTGCCAAAAATGGGGGAAGTGGGGGGGTCGTGCATGCATGTGCGGGCGTGGTGTGCATTGAATTATGGGTGTGGGCGTGCACATGCATGACACACAGACCCCACGCTTCCCCCGTTTTTGGCACATGACGGTAAAAAGGTTAGCCATCACTGTCCTATACCATTTCAGACAAATGTTTATCCAACATCTTCTTAAAAGCTTCCAGTGTTGGAGCATTCACAACTTCTGGTAGCAAGTTGTTCCACTGGTTAATTGTTCTCACTGTCAGGAAATTTCTCCTTAGTTCTAGGTTGCTTCTCTCCTTGATTAGTTTCCATCTGTTGCTTCTTGTCCTGCCCTCAGGTGCTTTGGAGAATAGCTTGACTCCCATTCTTTGTGGCAGCCCCTGAGATATCGGACACCTCCAATTCCAGCAATTTCAAATCCCACCTGGCTGTTCCTTGCTTGCTTTCTGATCTGAAGCTGGGAAGATTCCTTACCTGCAAGTAGATTTTTTTTCCCCTGCCAAGCGACCATAGACACCTGTAGCCAGGCTGCCCAGGTTTCCTCCATCTTTAGACACATGGCTTGAAGCAGTGGTGAGATGTAAAATTTCTTACTACCAGTTCTGTGGCTTGGGGGTGGGGGGGGGGTGGGGATAATACGACTGAGTGGGCATGCCCAACTTTTTTTTTTTTTACTTTTAAAATAATTTTTTCTACAACCTCTTCGGCTGAAGAGGTTGTAGAAAAAATGCTTTTAAAAGCCTCTGATGATCCCAGCTGAGCTATGCGATCATCAGAGGATTTTTTTTTTAACTTTTAAAAGTATTTCTTCGGCCAAAGAGGTTGTAGAAAAAATGCTTTTAAAAATAATAATAAAAAAGCCTCTGATGATTGCGTGGCTCAGTTGGGCAATGGGGGGGAGGGGGGCAGGGATTTTTGCTACTGGTTCTCCGAACCAACCGCCTCCATCGCTATCGGATAGGATGATCTGGTCCGAACCGGGAGCATTTCACCCCTAGTCACAACTCTCATCATAACCAATCCCACTCTTATTGGAAGGAGCATTTCACCCCTTGCTTGAAGTAAACAAAACCCTCTGAACTCGACTCGGAAGTGTTGACCAGGAAGGACACTCTAACCTTTTCTTTCTGGGTCAAATGCCCGATTTTGGTGAAGACCAAGTTTCCCATTTATCAAAAACTGTTCTATAAAGGCAGTCCTTGTCTTACAACCGCAATCGAACTTAAAATTGCTGTTGTTAAGGGAGACATTTGTTAAGTGAGCTTTGTCCCATTTTATGACCTTTCTTGCTGTTAAGTGAATCACTGCAGTTATTAAGTTAGTAACAAGGTGGTTAAGTGAATCCAGATTTCTCCATTGACTTTGCTTGTAGAATTGTCAGAAAAGGGGACCACCTGATCCTGGGACACAGCAACCGTCATAAATACGAACCAGTTGCCAAGCATCAATTTTGGTCACGTGACCATGGGGGTGGCACACACTGTAAGTGTGAAAAATGGACATAAATTGATTTTTTCCAGGTCCGTTGTAACTTTGAATAGTCACTAACCAAACTGTTGTAAGTCCAGGACTACCGGTACATATCTCTATACATATAAAACCCTCAAATGTTAGATGTCTATGGAGATTCTCAGTCATCCAAAAAGGTGCTTCCCCCCACCCCCAAGAGGCAACTGGATTTTCTGGTTTTTCTTTGAAGAGGTTTCACCTCTCATCTGAGAAGCTTCCTCGGCTTCTCTCAGAAGCTTCCTCAGCTTCTCACAGAGCTGAAGAAGCTTCTCGGATGAGAAGCGAAACCTCTTCAAAGCAAAAACCAGAAAGTCCACTTGCCTCTTGGGGGCGGGGGGGAAAGCACCTTAAATGTTAGCTTTAGATTAATAGACAGTATATCCACCAACTCAAAGGCAGGAGAGTTAAATCAACATTTTTCATTCGTTGGTGGGAAAGCAAGAGTGGAAACTCAACTTCTTTCTCTTCCCATTCACGTTTGACCCAACTGTGTTTTGTAAACGTTGTCTCTGTAATTTTATAAATGATTCAGAAGCCCTATATCTTCAATGTTTATTTTTTTTCCAACAGCCAGATGACAATATATATGGTGTTTTTTGTTAGTTTTTTGCAATGACCTCTTTCAATTGCTGAAGAAGCGATAACATCATCAAGGAGATATAATGATTTAGCAAATAAATGGCTGTAATGAGGCTGCTCAGACAGTCAAATTCTTTCTTGTCGCAACGCACAATCCATTTTTCTAAATGCATTCCTTTATGGTTTATCTTGGACTCCACTCTGTTTCTCTGATACCTAGAGGCATCCAGCAATTAAAATATAGTAGGTGGCTGATTAACAGGAATACATATAAGAGGAAGAAGGTTAAAGCCAATTTAAAAAAAACAAACATCCAAACTCACAAATTGAATGGATCCTAGCAGAACTCAATCTGTTGAGGGCCTGGCTTTCCCTACATCAGCAAACACACAGATTCTCCAACGCAGAAAGGAAATACTTTGTAATAGAATTGAAAAACTTGAGGATTGCTAGACCTAAGTTCTCAAACAGAATGGAAATGGGGAAGGGTGCTGGGAATTGTAGTCCAGCAATATCTGGATTTTTTTTTTAACAGACGCCTGAGATCGGTAATTGAGGATGGGGAAGGAGAGAAAGAGACCATCGTGGGTGTGATATCACACAGATAAATCAGATTACCATTTTTAAAGTTTTCTTTCTCTCCATTTGCCACGTTTTTGCATACAGAAAAGAAAAATACAGAATAACAAAGTTGGAAGGGACCTTGGAGGTCTACTAGTCCAATCTCCTTCTCAAAAAGGAGACCCTATACCATTCTGGACAAAGTTTTCTCCAATCTCTTCTTAAAAACTTCCAGTGTTGGAGCACCCACAACTTCGGAAGGCCAGTTATTCCACTGATTGATTGTTCTCGCTGTCAGGAAATTTCTCCTTAGTTCTACATTGCTCGTCTCATCGATTACTTTCCATCCATTGCTTCTTGTCCTGCCCTCAGGTGCTTTGGAGAATAGGATGACCCCCTCTTCTGTGTAACAACCCCTCAAATATTGGAACATGGTTATCAAGTCACCCCTAGTTCTTTTTCTTCACCAGTCTAGCCATGCCCACTTCCTGCAACCGTTCTTCATATGTTTTAGCCTCCAGGCCCCTAATCATCTTTGTTGCTCTTCTCTGCACTCTTTCCAGAGTCTCTACAGCTTTTTTATAATGTGAGGACCAAAACCAAAGATGAAATTGTGATCATCATCATCATCATTTAATGACCCCATAATCCCTTGTGGGGTGGAGTCTGGGCAACTGAATGGAGTTAGCAGAGTGTTTGACTGGCCAGATGCCCTTCCTGTCGCCAATGCGGAGTTTTGTTCAGCGGATAGATTCACATGGTGCCCAGAGAGAGAGAAAATATCCGCCTCTACCTAGGATCGAACGCACAGCCTCCTGATTGTGAGGCGAGAGCTCCACCTCTAGGCCACGATACCACTCCCAAACATGAAATTGTGACACTGTTGAAAAATCAGTTGGTCAAAGGGTCAAAGGATAAGATGCAGTCAGCTTACGGGGAGCTCCTTCAACCATTTCGATCACGGTGATACCTAAGGACCACAATGAACACAAGTCTCTCCAGCTGTTGTTGGGCATCCGTCACCCTCCAACCAGGGGTGAAATCCAAATTTTTTCCCTACTGGTTCTGTGGGCGTGGCTTGGTGGGCATGGCAGGGGAAAAATACTGCAAAATCCCCATTCTCTCCCCACTTCTGGGGGAAGGATATTGCAAAATCTCCATTCCCACTCCTCTCTGGGGTCAGCCAGAGGTGGTTTTTGCCGGTTCTGTGAACTGCTCAAAATTTCCGCTACGGATTCTACAGAACCTGCTGGATTTCGCCCCTGCCCCCACCCCAACCATTTAAGAGGCATGTTCAAAGAAAATCTTGCAAGAGGGCCCCATTTTGAGAGGAGGGGCTCCCAAAAGGCAAATATCCCTACCTCCAAATACCCCCAATAAAATATATTCTGAAAAATGTTGTATTGCAAGAGGCCATTTATACTCAGTGGTCCTTAACCTGGCAAATGGATGTCACCCCAGAGGGGTCCACGAAAGCTTGAAGGAATGTTATGATTTGAATCTTGAGTTAAGTCTTGGAGGGTCCATGGCCACAGTTCCATAGCCGTGGCCCTGGGCCACAAAAGGTATTTAAATGGGTAGTGGGGAAGAAAATGTTGAGAACCACCATTTTAAGTATTTTTAGCAACTCTAAAGATGTGTGGATTTCAAATTCCCAGAATTCCCTCAGCGAGGCTGGCTGGGGTATTCTGGGAATTGAAGTCCAACCCATTTTAAAATTATAATTTCTTATTCTGAAGAGGTAATACAGAAGAAAAGAAAACAACGCTAAAGAAGTAACCCAGATGTTGAGCAAACAGGCGGCTTTTCAAGGTCCTGTTTCTAAGACAGGTAAAAGCATTACGATAAATTGAGGAGCAATTTTGATTTTCCCAGGAATGTAAGAACCAACGGAAACTGGAACATACTCTTGAGTAACCTTTTATTAGTGTAAATGCTTACTGCCGTTTTCGATGATTATCAATGCAAATGTTATTATGACTGGTAACCAAAACAATTCAACACTTTTGTTGGTGAGTATTGCTGTGCTTTGTATGTGTGTGTGTGTGTGAGTGTTTTGTTTTGTTCCTTTCTCTCCTTTTTGGCTGACGTTTTTTCCCATCAAACGTCAAGCTGGTAAACGGTTAACACCTTTTTTAACCTGGAAAAGAAAAAAAAAGAAAGAAACCCCAAATAATAACAACCCTGTGCAGATGCTGATATGACCATTTAGTACGCAAGTCGAGAAGATTAGGAAATGTTTAGATCTGCAGGCTGTTTAACAGCAGCGTAATCCTCAGCACGTCAGATGCAACAGGAAGGAAGTTCCCAAGACACCCGAAAAGCCAGAATAAATTCACGTTTTCCCAAAATTTACAGAAAATTAAAACGGTGGTCAACTTCCTAAGAATTGAAGAAAAGACAATGGCAACCGTCACGGATGATGAAGAATTAGCTTGAGAACAAAACGACAAATGGATTGTTGAGCGGACGAGATCTCTTCCAGCCATAGGGGATTGCAGAACGAAAAACCAGAGTTGCCCTTGCATGGGCCATCTTCCATAACAACACGGCGTTTGTTAATCTTGTAGGGAAGATCTTCTACAGTGCATCCTTGGTAGGAAGGGTCCCTTTAGCACAATTTCGAAATGCGAGACTCATTTTTTATTTTTGTTACTACTTGTGTTTCACATGTATGACTGGTATGCTTCCTAAGTTCTGTCTATTTAAAAAAAAATCCATGTAAACTTCTGAAGTACTAATATATATATATCTATATATATATATGTATATATAAATATGGAGTCTTACTCTATTTGTATATAGCATCGGAAGTCAACTCATTGTCAACTTACTTCAAAATACTATTCAATCCAGGGGTGGAATCTACTTACCTTCCCTACCGGTTCGGAAGAGTGCACGCTGCATGTGCCCTTGGGCCCTCTGTGCATGCACAAACCCTTCTGCACATGTGCGGAGGGCAAAAGCAGCTTACTTCCTGGTTTAAACCAGGAAGTAACGACATCCGGTCGGTGGGCAGAGCCTCGCGCTGCCGCCGCTACCAGTTCTCCGAACCACCCAACACCGCCCGAACCGGTGCGAACCCGTAGCATTTCACCCCTGATTCGATCCCATATCCCCTCTCTCTCTCTCTCTCTCTCGTTCTCTCTCTCTTTTTATAATAAAGCACAAATCATTCTGTACATTAAAAGACAGGAAACTCAGAAGTCGGCTAAAAAAGTAGGCTCCCCCCCCCTTTGTTAATAATTTTGTAAATGTAAACAAAGAGAGGTTTCAAGTATAAAAGCGAGTTACTTTGTGACTTGGCAAAAGAGTTTGGCACCTGATGACGTCGGGTTTTAAAGGTTATGTTTTTGTTTTGTTTTGTTTTTTTCGTTTTAAGGAATTCTGGCTCATTGCAAAGCCGGCCGAAAAGAAGTCTAGATCTTTGCTACCATATATCGCTGGTGAAACTCAGCTCTCTCGTGGACAAGGGGAGTAAAGAGGGGTTTCTGTGGAAGTCCTGGACATCCTTCACACTGCTGTTCAGCGGTAACTGCCCGTTGAGTAGCGTCAGGGGTATATTGCAGTAAGTGTGGTGGTTACTGCTTAGGGCAGCGAGCGGGAGGGTTGCGGATTGCACGTTGTATTCGTAACCCCTGCAGTAATGTCTCATCTGGGCTGCATTGGTGGGCTGATAATCTCCCAAGTCCGCCTGAGACGAAACTAACGTAGCAGAGGTATCCGTCACCGCGATGGAAGGCACTGTTTGCAGGTCACCGAAGAGGCCCTGTTCGGCGGAATCCAGGACTTGGCGCCGTGAGATCACTTCTTTCTTTTTGGCTGGCATCTCGTAGAGCAAGCGTTTCCAAAATTTAGAATTGAGCTTGTTGCTTGGGGGTCCTTTCCACGGGACGACCGAGAAGAGTTTGATGCTGTGCTTCAGCGATTCGACTTCTTGGTAATTGACTTTCCCTTTCAGGTGGGGGCACTCGATGAAAATGACTTTGACCTCGCCGCTGAGAAGCATGTTATGGAGCCGGTTTTCCATCTCAAAAATACTCCACCCGCGTCTGAGGACGTAATCCGGCGTCAGGACAATCAGGAGGCGGCGGCTTTGTTCTATACATCTGGCAAGATCTTCTAGATAGGCTGCAAATCATAAGATGGACAGTAAAATAGAGAAGTACACACAGGAGAGAGAGAGAGAAAAAAGAAAACAAAACTTTGCAATCAAAATGGTGGTGGTGGGGGGGTGTCGGAGAAGAGAACGGATTAATCCTTCTTGACCAGCGCCACCAGCAATTTAAACCAGAGCTCTCCAAACTTGGCAACTTTAAGACTTGTGGACTTCAACTCCCAGAACTCTGGGACTTGAAGTCCACAAGTCTTAAAGTTGTCAAGTTTGGAGACCCTTGGTTTAAATGGTCAAGATAACTCCAGATCCCTTGTTTTCACTGGGCTTCCAACACTCCTTCAACTGAGCTCTGATGGCTGAGTTTAACTTCAAGAGCCATCAAGTGGAGAATTTTGGAAAAAGCTTTTTCTTCACATGAGCTCCTAAATTGGAGAAATGCTGGGTATCTATCATGGCCTTTCCATAATCGCAAAGTCATCTGCATGGACAGCAGATTGGACTTCCTTTGACCTGGTAGGACTCTAGATGTTTCTGCATCAGGTCTGAACATCTCTACCATCCCTTGATGATATATTCCCTCTTCCAAATGGGCCCCCCTACTAAAATTAACATGTTCCTCCCCCTCTCTAGAAGACCTTGACTTGACCTCACATGCCGTTCACAAGCCATATTGTGAATTTTGGCTCAGCGTATTGTGAGGAACCACATTTATGGTCAGATGGAAGCTGCTGGAAACGGGCAGTCCAACGTATTCTGGAGGTCCACCAACTTGGGGAAAGCCTAGTTTTAGGGATTTACAATATTGCCAAAAATGACCATTTCTCCCCCGCATAGTTTATGCCAATGGCAGACATGTTCTTGGTTTCTGGGACTTTATGGGTTGCCAAGTTTGGGTTTCATTGCTTTTTGATCCCAGGAACACACATCCCTTTGTGTCATCTATCGACGAGATTTGGAGGCACAGATTTTTGCTCGGCAGCTGAGCGCTTTGGAATGCCCGGTGGGACAACCTAGCCAAAGTCCTACTCTACTTACTTCTTTCAACTCTCCTTCCATTGGAAGATAGGGGCACCAGTTGGAAGAAGAGCCTGCAGAAGAAAGAGCATATTGTAGGGGTTGTTCCAAATGGAACTCATCCCATGTACATCTGGGTTGGGTGGGGTTGGCCCCCCAAAATAAAGAAAGGAAAAGAAAATCATGGACCAGAACTTGCAACGTTGATACATACACAGACACATAGACACACACACACACGGACACATAGAGAAGAACACACAATACTGTTTTGGAGTTTACAGATGGAGAAGACCTCCTAACTGGGGGTACAGAAATCTTGCTGCCTAGAGTCAAATGTATATCAGATGTTAAGTGACAGGAAGGGGGAGAGGAGAGGAGAGGAGAGAAGAACAAGGTCTCATCAAGGTCAGATCCATTCGACTGAATCTGGAGTCAATCTGGGCTTGTCATTGCAAGCGATGTGCACATTTGGCACGGGATGCGCGAACGAATCCTTCTGTCTCTTTTGCGCTCCAGTTCGAATGAAATCGGCAACAGCCTTTACCACGTGCAACGTGATCTGAACTGATCTGCTCTTTCTGTTGACAAGCATTGCTTTGCAGTTCCTCTCTGGAGATCCGATGTGGAAGTTTGCCACCCTTATGAAGTGTGCTCTATCCTATGAGAGAGCAACTGAGCTGGCGCAAGCTGACTCTGCCAACTGACAGCAGTTCGATCCTAACCGGGTGAAAGTTGACTCAGCCTTCCATCCTTCTGAGGTCGGTAAAATGAGGACCCAGATTGTTGGAGGGGCAATATACTGACTCTGTAAAACCGCCTAGAGAGGGCTGGAAAGGACTGTGAAGCAGTATATAAAGTGCTGTTGCTATTTTCCTTCCTTCCTTCCTTCCTTCCTTCCTTCCTTCCTTCCTTCCTTCCTTCCTTCCTTCCTTCCTTCCTTCCTTCCTTCCTTCCCTCCTTCCCTCCCTCCCTCCTTCCCTCCCAAGTAGTTAGAATGAAGTATTGTAGTATTGTAAAGAATTGTGAAGCGGTATATAAGTCTAAGTGGTGTTGCTTGCGAAGGAAGGAAGGGAGGGAGGGAGGGAGGGAGGGAGGAATCCATGGTGGTACAGTGGTCATAATGCAGTATTGCAGACTAACTCTACCCACTGCCAGCAGTTCGATCCTGACCAGCTCAAGGTTGACTCAGCCTTCTATCCTTCTGAGGTGGGTAAAATGAGGACCCGGATTGTTGGGGGCAAGAGGCTCACTCTGTAAACCACTTAGAGAGGGCTGTAAAGCACCATGAAGCGGTATATAAGTCTAAGGGCTATTTCCTACTGAGGGATTTATTGGCCAACCGTCTGATTCCCCCGTATTTGTTTCCCAAGAGAGCAGGCGAGTAGCAAAAGCTGAGTAAGGAGGTGGAAAAGTGGAATACATCACAAAGACAGTACATTGGGAACGCCGACAAATGTGTGTGCTTTGGCTTTGTGGATGGATAATCCCTAGTATTGGGGTCATAAAATCTCCGAAAAAACTTACATTCGTCTCCCCATGGATTGAGGGAAATTCCTAAATGAGTGCCTATTGGATTGCAGACTTCAATCCCAGTTACAGCTAATCCTCGATTTACAACCGTCATAGAGCCCGTCCTTACAGTTGTAAGTGGTTGTAGACATAACTCAAGCCATCACGTGACCCGACCTGATTTAATGTCTGTTTTTTCCTAACAGTTGTTGAGCCAACACAGCAGTTGTTGAAGCAAATTTACAACAGGTCATTTAGTGACCATTCAAAGTTACAATGGCACTAAAAAAAATTTATGACTGTGGCGGTGTGCCCAGGTTAGGGGATCTACTTTTCTGACATGCGAAGTCAATGGGGAAACTAGAATCCCTTAAGAATTGTGTTCCTAACTTAGCAACTGTGGCGAGAAAGGCCGCAAAATGGAGCATTTTTTTAAAAAAAATAATTTAAATTTTTTTTATTATAGTCTTAGTAAAAATAATTTACTCAGACTGTATTACTATTATTCTTCTCTTTCTTACTAGTATCGATCTCTTCCCACATATGACTGTAACCGTGTTGCTTGTCTCTTTCAATTTATATTGTTTTTATTGGTTTCCTAGTACGCTTTGATAGCTTATCAGTAAGTGTTGTGTCTTTTTACCCTTGAAGAATGTATTTTATTCTCCTTATGTACACTGAGAGCATATGCACCAAAGACACATTCCTTATGTGTCCAATCACACTTGGCCAATAAAGAATTCTATTCTATTCTATTCTATTCTATTCTATTCTATTCTATTCTATTCTATTCTATTCTATTCTATTCTATTCTATCCTATCCTATCCTATCCTATCCTATCCTATCCTATTTTCTCTTCTCTTCTCTTCTCTTCTCTTCTCTTCTCTTCTCTTCTCTTCTCCTCTCCTCTCCTCTCCTCTCCTCTCCTCTCCTCTCCTCTCCTCTCCTCTCCTCTCCTCTCCTCTCCCCTCCCCTCCCCTCCCCTTCCCTTCCCTTCCCTTCCCTTTATTTCTATTTCTATTTCTATTTCTATTTCTATTTCTATTTCTATTTCTATTTCTCTTCTCTTCTCTTCTCTTCTCTTCTCTTCTCTTCTCTTCTCCTCTCCTCTCCTCTCCTCTCCTCTCCTCTCCTCTCCTCTTCCCTTCCCTTCCCTTCCCTTCCCTTCCCTTCCCTTCCCTTCTATTTTCTATTTTCTATTTTCTACAAAATTCATTTAAAAGCCGTCTCGCTTAGTAACAGAAATGTTGGGCTCATAAGTCGAGGATTCTCCTGCGATCCCCCTCGCCTTTTTAAAAATCCTAAACAATAAATCCTAAATCTAAAGCAATAAAAATGGATTCCGCGACGTTCCCTCAGACCGCTAGTAAGCGAGTCCTTCGCCCCCCAAAAAAAAAAAAAAAAAAAGCTTCTTACGATTCCGTTTGCTGCGTCTTCAGACTGCCAGCTTCGACTATCAATCTCTGAAACTAGAACGGCATCACCAGGTATGCTCGTCAGCCTGAAGTGAACACTCATACTTCCACTCTCTACCCCCCCCCCCCCCACAAGACAGGACAACCCCGTTGGCATTTTCTAATGACCAGAAGCTGTCAAACCCAATCTTCCCTCCCTAGCAAAGAAATCAAGAAACAGCTGTCAGCAAAAGGCCACTGCCTTTTACAAGACGCCTCTCTGCGTCAGCTAGCTGGCAGAGAGCGTCGTTCTACTTTGCCTTTCGGTGTTATTTCGCGTTACAGTGGCATATATAATATTATTTTTAAAGGGAGGGTGACAACTCTCTAAACCAGTGTTGGCAAACCTTTTTCGGCACTGGGCCAAAGCAGGAGAGTGCGCATGTGCACGGGGGAGCATCAAAAAGAGCAATTCCCCGGCGCATATACGCGGCCCGGGAAGCTGAGCTTCTGGTTTCCAACGCCAGTCACCTGATCGTTCGGTTTTTGGTGCGCATGCAGCCACGAAGATCAGCAGGCATGCCGCAAACTGGAAGCTCAGCTTCCCGGCGTGCGCATGCGTGCCAGGGAGCTGCTCTTCCGGTTTTTGGACTCCCATGCATGTGAAAACCAGCTGGCTCTTCCAGGAACCGGAAGAGTAACGGGCGACGGCTGGAGTGCCCGAAGAGATGGCTCTGCATGCCACTTCCGGCACAGGTGGCACAGGTTCGCCACCGTGGCTCTAAACCAATGCCCTCTAGATGTTGTTGACTGCAACTCCCATCAGCCTCAACCAGCGTGTTCCGCAGCAGGGTGTGGTGGGAGTTGTGGCGCAAAATATGGAAATTATACGGAGAGGACTATCTTGCCCTTGCAGTTCTGCACAATGTTGACATGGGCCCCATAGACCTGTAATGTGGGAAAGGGTCATTTAGGTCATCAGGATCGATTGATCTGGTCAGCGTAGGAATCCAACCATCCCTGAGGAATGAACGTCCAACTTCTGCTGAGAGAATTTAGTTGTCTGCCGTTCTGGGGTCCTCGATAAATCAAAACAGCCTGCATTTCCTTCCCTCACTAAATGAGAGCGCAACCAAAATCTACCCTAGCAAAACCTCCCCACCGTAGCTCTGTTCTATGAATTGTTCTCATTCTCTGGCTTTAAGAGATGTATTTCCTCTGAGAATAGGGTCTCGTTTTAATTGCTCCGGGTTAAAGCCGATCAAAGATGCATTTAACGCGAAGAACGGAGCGAGCCTCTCAGAAGCATTCCAAGTTGGCTTTCCCTGCTCAGATCCAGGAGCTTTCTGGGAGTTGCAAAACCCAAGCTGGTTTGGAATGAAAACGGACTTGAGTTCCCATTTATATTCTGCACCATCATCATTAGCGGGCGATTAAGCCTTCCTTAATCTTCTGCATGAAAGCATCAAATCTGTTCAAAAGTATATGAATCATTTCAGTTTTGCAAGGCAGGAAAGGGAGAAAGGAAGGGGACAGCGTTATGCTGCGCTGTGAGATATAAAGATATATATTAAAAAAAAAAAAAAAACCAGCGTGCCAGGTAGCACTGCATGTTATTTTGATGATGCTTAATGACTCTCCGAAATTACAATGATGAAGATTTTTGTTGGCGCGTCTGAGTGACAGATGGACAGAGAAAGAAAATGCAATCCTATCCTTTGGAAGCACCTGCGAGGAAGCTGATTCATCTAAAGCATTTGTTCTCTTCGCTCTTCCTGTATTGACTTAAAAGCCTTTGATTTGGCTCCCTTCTTTTAAAACCAAGCTCGGAGCAACACCAGCTGTGCACAAAATTAAATCTGAAACCCCCCTCCACACACACACAGCTCCTAACAGCTGTAGGTTGGCGTGTAGTTATGTACCTGATTCTTTGCTTTAATTTTGATTTGTTGGATGACGATTATGTGGAACTACGGCGTGACGCCGAGTGAAAATATTAACAGGCGGCACTGGCCCTGCGTGCTTGCAATCAAACAGGATGTTTTCACATGTCGGGTGAATCCAGAATGGGACTCGTTGGGTTTGGCTTCACCCTTTGCCCTACTAGGAGGGACGTGGTGGCTCAGGGGCTGAGCTCGTCGATCGAAAGGTCGGCAGTTCGGTGGTTCGAATCCCTAGTGCCATGAACGGGGTGAGCTCCTGTTCCTTGTCCAATCTTCTGCCAAACAAGCAGTTTGAAAGCACATAAAAAATGCAAGTAGAAAAATAGAGACCACATTTGGTGGGAAGGTAACAGCGTTCTGGGCGCCTTTGGAGTTCAGTAATGCCGGCCACATGACCACAGAGACGTCTTCGGACAGCGCTGGCTCTTCGGCTTTGAAACAGAGATGAGTAACGGGGAGCTCACGCCGTTACGCGGCACTAGGGATTTGAACCACTGAACTGCCGACTTTTCAATCAACAAGCTCAGTGTCTTAGCCACTGAGCCACTGTGTCCCTTTTTGTGAAGTATCTTGCTTTAAATTGGAGGGGGTGGGAAGAGACATTTAAGAAGGATGAGCTTTCTCAGCAGCATGAAGAAGTTGTCTCAAACCTCTAATGGATCAGTACTTACTCCCAGTTGGGATCAGGTCCCGGTCTGGTATGAAGAGCTTATATCCATATTGCTTCTCCAGAACATCTGGCAAGATTTCAAGGACAAATTGCTCTTCCTCCCGGTTGTCACGGTCTAATGCGTCGGGATCGACTTTTGTGTACGACAGGTAGGCGTCGTATTCTTTGTTGTCTGCAAATAAAACCACAGAGCTTGGGAGGAGAAGGAAGAGAAGATCTCCCCACGGTTAAAGTTGTTTGTGCATCTGGGCATGTCTGAATGGCTTCACTGTCCAACAACTATAATGGGTAGGTCTGGGTCAAACAGTATTTCTTAAACATTGGTTTGTTCTATCTAGGGTAGGAAAAGAAGCAATGGGTGGAAACTCATCAAGGAGAGAAGCAACTTCGAACTAAGGAGAAATTTCCTGAAAGTTAGAACAATTAATCAGTGGAATTAATCAGAAGTTGTGAATGCTCCAACACTGGAAGTTTTTAAGAAGACGTTCTTAAACCACTCTAGACAAATGGTTATCCAACACCTTCTTAAAAACTTCCAGTGTTGGAGAATTCACAACTTCTGGAGGCAAGTTGTTCCACGGATTAATTGTTCTAACTGTCAGGAAATTTCTCCTCAGTTCTAGTTTGCTTCTCTTCTTGATGAGTTTCCACCCGTTGCTTCTTGTCCTGCCTTCTTTGAAGAATAGCTTGGCTCCCTCTTCTTTGTGGCAACCCCTGAAATACCAGAACACTGCTATCATGTCATCCCTAGTCCTTCTTTTCATTAAGCTAGACATACTCAATTCCTACAGCCATGCCCAAAATTAAAATTAAGGAGCGATGAAGTAGAATTCGATCTGCAAAATGTTTGCTTTTGAACATTAAAATCCCATTTTTCCCTCTTTGGTGGTTCAAGATGCCAGGATCCCAAGAAAGACCAAATCACAACTCAGTGACACCCACTTGACTCCAGCTCCTTATTTAGTTACACCGAATGGACAGAATCTTGCCAGACTAAAGTTATAACCTTCTAACTTAATAGATATACCCCGAGTGACCTAGGCTGTAACTACTCTGAACTTCTTCTTACCTCCCCCTGTCCAGTTCAGGACTTTGCAGTCTCTTGTTTTGGGTCCCTCTCTGGAATGTGCGGCCTTCTCTATGGGAAACCGTGATGTACATGCCAGAATTCTCTCCCGCTCCTTTCTCCAGGTTCCACATTCCATCACACAAGGAGACAACGCAGGAGGGAACTGATAGCTCCTTTTCAGACAGACACATTTTATTAATCAGCATCAGCTTTCAGGAGCTGCAGATCACTTCGGCAAATGCACGGAGCATTTCTGAAGAAACATCTGAAGAAATGAGCTACAATAGTGGCCAAAATTGTGGAAACCTTTTGGGAAAAGTGTATTTTCTCAAACTAGCTAATAACACCACTTTTTTGGGGGGAGTAGTACCATAAAATTACATATCAATGGAAAGATAATTTGATCAGGAATGTAAAGCAATAACTTTTAGGAAGGATTTGCTATTAGAATAGCAGTTACCATAGAAAGAAAAAAAAGTGAAGTTGAAAAAAATGAGATATGCAATAATTAGCACCATAGAATGAACAAGATATACAAAAATCATCACCATGTCAGTTAATACTTCGTTGGGTAACCTTTAGCATGAATGATGGCCTTGTAATGTCTTCCCATGGAGTGAACCAAGTCTTTTAGTTCTGCAGCTGTTATCATGTGAAACCAAGATTGAAGGATTGCTTCTATTAACTGAGTTTTATTGCTGGGTCGCTTCTGACTAACCAGTTTCTTTAGTCCGCTCTATAGTTTTTCAATTGGATGAAGGTCTGGGCTATTCCCAGGCCATTCCAGCAGTGGAATAGGATTATCTTGAAACTCCCCCGATAAAGTGGTGTTATTAGCCATCAAACCTCAAAAATACAACCTTTCCCAAAAGGTTTTCACAATTTTGGCCACTACTGTATACCTGTCGGAAAATCTGCTTCTAGTTCCCTCCTGATGTTTTGCTACTGTAGACTAATACGACTCTCTTCCTACAATGACAACCAAGGGTCGAGTAGCCCTTACAAAGTGATTTTACAAATGAAACAAGCAGCAAATGTAAGGTAGCAAACAATATCCCTGAAACAACCGTTCATATTGACGGTAGAGATAAGCCGATATATTCAGTTTGAGTGCTTGATGTGTAACTTTCAGGAATATTTATCACAGCCCGTTTTAATGCAGAGAAATCAGATTTTATACCACTTCCTAGGACTGCAAGTCTATTGGGGAAAGGAGAGGTCGTGACTGAAGATTCTTAGAATGAATTTAATTTCCTGTGACTTCTAGAGAATGAAGATCAAACCGCTAATGCAGTGAAGTCAAAAGTACAGCCTGCTTATCAAGCCTCAATTTTCTACAAACAACTGAAGTTGTGTGTGTTTAAGAAACCACTGAAAATCAATTCAAACAATCCCTTGTTTTCTGACTCAGGAAGTCTTAAATGGAAGAGAATATTTGTAGCTCACAATTCATTTTGTACCGATTGAATTGTGAGGTGCTTGGTGCTCTCTGAGCTTTGCAGATATTTCATTATCCATTAACATCATCAGTGTGGAAGGGAGTGAAATGCAATTTTTTCCCCTACCGGTTCTGTGGGCGTGGCTTGGTGGGCATGGCAGGGGAAGGATACTGCAAAATCTCCATTCCCACCAGGGGTGGGTTCTACTTACCTTTACTACCGGGGACGTCGGGGTCGATGGGTGGAGCCTCCTGTCGGTTTTACTACTGGTTCTATAGAACTGGTGCGAACTGGGGGCAATCCACCACTGATTCCCACCCCACTCCAGGGAAGAATATTGCAAAATCTCCATTCCCACCCCACTCCTGGGGGAAGGATGTTGCAAAATCTCCATTCCCTCCCCACTCCTGGGGGAAGGATATTGGCTCCATTCCCACCCCACCCTGGGGCCAGCCAGAGGCGGTATTTGCCGGTTCTCCGAACTACTCAAAATTTCCGCTACTGCTTCTCCAGAACCTGATAGAACCTGCTGGATTTCACCTCTTGGTCTGCTCCCTGTATGGTAGCTGGTCATAGCAATATTTGTGATTTCTTTTCTTGGTAGTTCCTTCATTAGGGGATTGTTCTCTGCTTGATAGTTTGTCTGGTGTTAATCCCTGCTTCTCTGGATGTTGGCTGCCAGAGATGATATGTTTTGATCTTAAACAGAGAGCACATCCCATACTCACTAGCACTGATGTTACCTAGATGGGCAATTTAACATCTGCAAGAAAACAACTAAGCTCAGAGAGCATAAAGAACTTCAGAAAGACTAAATAGCCAATGGGAACCTGGCTTGTTCTTTCACGTTCTTCCAATTATGGTGATTCTCTTAATTTGCATGAAGGACATCTGGCTGTGAATGATGAGATTTGGGGAAAGGTGCAACATTTCTTTTCTCCTTGGTAGAACTGAGCTAACAGACTAACTGGATGTTTGTCACTCAGTTGGCTTTCACACCTAAGGTGGGACTAGAACTCACCATCTCCTCATGATTGTCCCAAACTCACCCAGCTGGCTTTCATGCCTAAAGCAGGACTAGAATTCATCATCTCCTGGTGATTGGCTCAATGTCATCCAGCTGGCTTTCATGCCTAAGGCAGGACTAGAATTCACCATCTCCTGGTGATTGGCCCAATGTCACCCAGCTGGCTTTCATGCCTAAGGCAGGACTAGAACTCACCATCTCCTAGTGATTATCCCAACATCACCCAGTTGGCTTTCACACTTAAGGTGGGACTAGAACTCACCATCTCCTGGTGATTGTCTCAACATCACCCAGTTGGCTTTCACACCTAAGGCAGGACTAGAACTCACCATCTCCTAGTGATTATCCCAACATCACCCAGTTGGCTTTCACACCTAAGGCAGGACTAGAACTCACCATCTCCTCGTGATCCAAAGTCATGGCTAAGGTGGGACTTGAATTCACGGTTTCCTGCTTTCTAGCCTGGTGCCTTAACCACTAAACACAAAGTGGCAGATGCTGTGTTGTATTTCAGCAAGATCTGAATAGCGATAGTCCTTCTCTAGCTCCATCCGCTAACATCAGTTGCTCTTATTTCAGAAGATACTTTCAATGGCTGATCCATATCATGGACATTTGATTACAGCCACGTTTGTATTAGCTATTTACTCCAGAAATCTACTCACCATCCATGGTTTCATCGCCTCCAAACATCTGCCGGTAGCATAGCATCAGCTCTATGTTGTAGCACTTATAGATGGTTACAAGTATAACCAGTAAGAGAAATATTGCTCCCAAACCTCCAGCAAGTTCAATTCTGGAGATCAGATCTAGAATAAGACAAGATTAAGTTAGAAAACAGAATGACTTAGCCTAGGAGTGTCAAACTCGATTTCATTGAGGGCCGCATCAGAATTGAGTTTGACCTTGGCGGGGCCACAGTGGGCGTGGCCAGCTCAACGTCATTCATGTCGGGGGCACCTGTGGTGGTCCGTCAGTCAAAACTGCCTCCTGAGCTCCGTTTTCGGCTGCGAGAACTTCCTGCAACCCTTTGGCAGCGAAAATGGAGCTCTGGAGGGTTGTCTGCTGCAATCCCAAGCTCCATTTTCGCTGGCAGAGGCACTGCGGGATGGTTCTTTGCTGTTGCCAGGGCAACCCCACGGGCCAGATCTAAGCACCCTGTGGGCCAGATCTGGCCCCTGGGCCTTGAGTTTGACACCCCTGACTTAGCCGAACTTTTATGGGCTCAGAAATTAAGATTGGGTATGGTTGAGATTTGGATGAGAGTACCAAGGAATTCCAAGCTTGGGAAACTGAAAAGAAAATATTAGAAGAAAACAATAGCCAACTGTTCCAACATGTAGTCCATGAATATATCCAAAAAGTTCACCAAGAGTCAAACTTGACTCAAAAGAAGGACGATGGAGATTCTCAATCATCCAAGTCATGGTTCTCCCAAAGATGCTTTTTTTATCCCCAAAAGGTGACTGGACTTTCTTGGTTTAAAAAGGTAAAATGTAAAAGTTCTCTTTGCACATATGTGCTAGTCGTTCCTGACTCTAGGGGGCAGTGCTCATTTCTGTTTCAAAGCCGAAGAGCGAGCGACCATGTCTCCATGATCATGTGGCTGGCATGACTCAACACCAAAGGCCCACGGAACGTGTTCCCTTCCCACCAAAGGTGGTCCCTATTTTTCTACTTGCATTTTTTATGTGCTTTCGAACTGCTAGGTTGGCAGAAGCTGGGACAAGTAATGGGAGCTCACCCCGTTACACAATACTAGGGATTTGAACCGCTGAACTGCCGACCTTTCGATCAACGAGCTCAGCATCTTAGCCACTGAGCCACCGCATCCCTTTCAATCTTTCAATCAATCTTTCGTTCAAGATAGAGCTATATCTTGAACGTAAATAACCCAAATAATCCAAATTATTTTCACATTCTTTTGAGTCCCTTTGAAGAATTGCCAACAGTAGAGTAGAGCCGAAGGGAATGGTGTCATGAAATGCTTTTCAAAGCTCCCCACTGGAGCAGAAAGGGGGATTATGAAAATGTTCTCAACCCCGTTCCCCCGATTTAGCTCACTTCTTGCTTCCGGCACCCAACTGTGGAAAGTCAATGTGATTCATGACAACCATAACTCAATGCCAATGGGAGACCCTCATTAGATTAGAATTCTTTATTGGCCAAGTGTGATTGGACACACAAGGAATTTGTCTTTAGTGCATACGCTCTCAGTATACATAAAAAGACAAGATACATCCATCAAGAATCATAAAGTACAACACTTAATGATAGTCATAGGGAACAAATAAGCAATTGAATCATATTAGGAAACAATCTATATAAATCTTAAGGATGCAAGCAACAAAGTTTCAGTCATATAGACATAAGTGGGAGGAGATGAGTGATAGGAACAATGAGTAATGCAGACTTGGTAAGAGTAAGAGTAATGCAGACTTAGTAAGTATTTTGACAGTATTGAGGAAATTATTTGTTTAGCAGAGTGATGGCATTCGAGAAAAAACTGTCCTTGTGTCTAGTTGTTCTGGTGTGCAGTGCTCTATAGCGTCGTTTTGAGGGTAGGAGTTGAAACAGTTTATGTCCAGGATGTGAGGGGTCTGTAGATATTTTCACAGCCCTCTTTTTGACTCGTGCAGTATACAGGTCCTCAATGGAAGGCAGGTTGGTAGTAATTGTTTTTTCTGCAGTTCTAATGATCCTCTGAAGTCTGTGTCTGTCTTGTTGGGTTGCAGAGCCAAACCAGACAGTGATAGAGGTGCAGATTAACAGACCGATATATGTTTGAGACCCTGCGTCATACCTGGGGGCATTCTTAACCTTGCATCCTAGTTCACCCACCCCTTAAAGAAACCACGAGAAGGCTATGAGACATTGAAAAGATAATTTACACTCTATCTCAGCACAGATATGTGTCGCCATGATAAATAAGCAATGTGAAAGGCAGAAAACTCAGATGCCATCAAGAATAAAAAGGGGAAATATAATGTTTCTCCAACCTGGATGGCACGATGAGTTTATATATCATCAACATCCCCCTGAACTTTACACAGTTTTACTCGCTGTTGAAGTTCATGGTTTTCAACTTTTCTTCTTGAGAGCTTTTTTTGGGTCCTGCAATTTATGGCTAGAATTCACCGGCTTCTTTCTTTCCAAATGTCACGGAATAAGGCGCACCTCCAGATCAATAAAGGGGGAGTTTAGGACATGGAAATTCAACCTGGTGCTTATTTTCTGAGCTTCTTGGAATCCCTGGATGATGTCAGGCAAGCCACGGTTAAGCTAGGAGCGTGCTTCTAGCAGATATGATTTTAACCTGCTGTTCTTTGAAGGTGTATCAGCCATCTTTAGTGACAAACCAACCACTGATTCAGAATGTATGTCTCTTTGTCCAGTCCTCTCTTATCACAGCCTAGACCAGGGGTCGGCAACCTTAAACACTCAAAGAGCCACAAAGGTCCTAACCGGAAGCCCCCCATTCAATTCTGGAGCCGACTGGAAGTCCAGTTCCCCCACCATAGAGACTCCTCCTAGCGCGGCATCCTTTTTTCCCTCTACCTGTACTAACTGAAAGCCCTATCAATTGTGGAGCTGACCGGAAAACCCGCCCCTTGCCATAGAGTCTCTTCCTCTGGTTTTCAGGAGCAGAAAATCCTTGAACAATACTTCTTCTTTCAACTGGTTTTGTTGATTAATCTTCTGTTGATTTTCACCATGCTCCATTTTTTCTCCCCTCAATTTTCTGCATTAGAGGGCAAAGCGTGCTGAAGAGCCCTGGTGTACATCCACGGGTGGGCTTAAAATTTTTCAGCAAGGGGTTCTCTGCCCTGTTGCTGGGTGGGGTTGGGCATGGTGGGCATGGCCTAGCCGGTCTCCTGCACCACGGTGGGTGGTGCTTTTGGCCCTCCCTGGGCTTGGAAGGCTTTCTTTGAGCCTCCGGGAAGGCGAAAATTGCCTCCCCAGGCTTCAAAGGCCCTCTGGAGGCTTGAAACGGGCACCAAACATCCGGTAGGCCCGTTTTTCACCCTCTCCAAGCCTCTGCACACGCCCTGCACTTACCTGTATCCAAAACGGGCCGCGTGGGGACTCCTGGGAGGGGCAGGGCCAGCCAGGAGTTGGATTTGGGGGTTCTCCAAACTGCACAAAATCTTAGCTAGAGGTTCTCCCAAACCCCTGCGAACTCCCAGCAGTCCAGCCTGCGTACATCACATCTGAGTTGGAACTGTGCAGGGGAGCAAAGAGAACCGTCTCGGAGAAGATTTGACGAGGGAAAGAGTTAAAGATCCCTTTGCATCCCGCCACAGCTTCTCCCGTTGTAAATTTTCCCTCCATAAATTACTTTTCATGCAACGCCTGGGCTCAATCCAAGACATGCGTTTGCATGCGTGCCTGTCGTTAATTCCAAGCACTCCTCCTTCCTTTCCTGTCTACCAACAGTCAAACCAATTTCCGCGTATGGATTGAACAAAATCTAAAACACCTAACAAGACTCTGATTTTGCGCTCAGCGTGTTCTCCGAGAAAGAAAGCATGTTCAGGCAGCATGGGAAGTGGCAGAAAAATCATTTTTATAAATTGACCAGGCTGGTTAAAGGAAAGGGGAAAAAAAAATAAAATAAAACCCAATAACAAAAGCCTGTGAAAGATACTAAGAAGAAAATCTATGATATGAAGGAAGGTATCTAACCCCTTGAGTTGAATAGAAAGGAAGAATTTGGAAGCGGTGGGACCCCCTTCTGTGTCTCTTTAGTGTTCCGTTTTGCATATTGCCCTCAGCCATTGTTTAATAGTAGCTTGTAGAAAACTCTCTAATTTTATTGATTATTGTTTGATTGGTTGATTGATTTGGCGACAGGAAGGGCATCTGTCCAGTAAAAATTCAGTTCCATTCAGTGGATCAGACTCCACCTCGCAAGGGATTATGGTGGCGTTAAAAGAGGATGGTGATGGCTATGATGATTGACTGATTGATTGATTGATTCATTCATTCATTTGTAAAGCCACCCGTCTTATAACCGACCTCCAGCTTCCAATAATTGATTGCGAGCAAATAGCAATCAGTTGTTAAAACCTTCCACTACTGAAGCATTCACAACTTTTGGAGGCAAGTTGTTCCACTGATGAATTGTTCTCACTGTCAGGAAATTTCTCCTTAGTTCTAGGTTGCTTCTCTCCTTGATTAGTTTCCATCCATTGCTTCTTGTCCATTCTCTTGTCCATTCTCCATTCTTGGAGAATGGCTTGACTTACTCTTCTTTGTGGCAGCCCCTTATTATTGGAACCCTGCTATCATGTCAACCCTAGTCCTCCTTTTCATTAACCTAGACATACGCAATTCCAGCAACCGTTCTTCGTATGTTTTAGCCTCCAGTCCCCTAATCCTCTTTGTTGCTCTTCTCTGCACTCTTTCTAGAGTCCCAACATCATTTTTACATCATGGCGACCAAAACTGGACACAGGATTCCAAGTGTGGCCTTACCAAGGCATTAAAAGTGGCATTAACACTTCACGTGATCTTGATTCTAACCAAATTCTAGTTACGTTGATTTATTGCCCCCACAAGAACTGAGTCAACTAATGGTCAGCACCAAATTTGAACTGGATAGGAGTCAAGGGAATTCAAGAGGGATTGGACTTGAAGAGTTTGTGAACACCTAATGATTCTAGGCTGAGTCCTTTCTTGACTCCATCTGCAGGCTCTGCCTCTTCTCCTACATCAGCCAAGGAGTGTCTTAGGCATATGTAAGACTTCAGGTGCCCACTTTGTCCTTTAATTTTCTCCTCAACCCCAACATAGAAACAAACAAAGGTCCACATTTTTGCCCCCTGTGTCTTTATGATCCTCCAGAGGAACCTTAAGATCCATTTTCATACCTCGCTTGAAAAATTTCCGACAGCACCCTCAACCCCATTGCAAATGATGAGTGACAATAGGAACTGTAGTCCCCGATTCTTGAAAAGGGAGTATAGGACACCAGCAGAATAACTAAAATCCCCACCGGTACACAAGAGTGATTTCACCGCATTTCATTTCTTAGCCCATTCAATTCCGGAAGGAATATAATACATATATTTTCAGGATGGGAAAATAGCCCCCTTCATTTCTTCAGAATGCGCAGCGATGCTGATGGAGACGGGAATGAAAAAAGAAAGAAAGAAAGAAAGAAAAATACCTCGTTTTCTCAGAATGATGCTCGCCTGTTTCTTCCCATTTCTGTTTTCGACGTGGCATGTGTAATTGGCCAGGTCTGCTTCTTTCACAATGTCAAAGATTAATGTTAACTCCACAATTTTTTCTCCAAGGTGCTCTTTGAGGAGCCTGAAAGAAAACAGAAAAACATTGGCGGGTTTGTTCGCAGGCCAAAGATAGATGAGTTGCTGTTGTGGCCTGTCAGCTGCCGGCCCTTCCAACAGCCAAATCAGAGGGGGAGGAGGAGGAGGTGTGGGAGTCAGGGTCAGCATAAAGGCAACCTGAGAGCTCCAAGGGAGAAGAGGGAATGGAGCTGTCAGAGAGAGAAAGAGAGAGAGAGAGAGAGAGAGAGGCAGAGCCTGGGCCATCCGTCAGCCTTCAGATGGAGAGTCAACAGCCCCCAGGTCTGGAAGTGGTTGATGAGGAAGAGGAGGAACAGCTGGATCCAGTTCCTGACACACGGATGCTCAGAAGGTAGAGGAGAGGAGAGCAGTGGAAATCTATGGGCCGGTCCTTGGGACGGAAGAGTCACTGCTGCTAGTGAAGCCCCACTCTAGCTCTGGGGATAAAAGGCAGACGGCGGAGATGAATAGATGTGACAGACAACTATTCATCTTCTGGACGGATGGACTTGTTAGCCTGCTGTGAGAGAGAAACCTTTTGCTGAGGCTGACGGCGCTCCCAATTAAAGGAACCTTTCCGTTCACTTCAGAGGGTTTGTTGTGTTTGGGGAGCTGGGTCAGAACAGATATCTTCACGAAGATTCAATACTCTGGGGAATTGATTCTAACCACCTTCTACAACGTGATGCTCCAGGCTCCAGTAATGTATCTACAGACATGGAACATTGCTGCACACCAAAGAACTTCAGGTGAAAAGTCTAACAGACTTTTCAAGAAAAAGATATACACATTTCATGGACAATTTTACATCTGATATGATACATACAACTTATGATGAATGGTTGCAGGAACTGGGCATGGCTAGTCTAGTGAAGAGAAGGACCAGTGGGGGACATGATAGCAGTGTTTCAATATTTGAGGGGCTGCCACAGAAAGGAGGGGGGGGGGTCAAGTTATTTTCCAAGGCACCTGAAGGCCAGACGAGGAAGAATGGATGGAAACTGATCAAGGAGAGATTCAACCTAGAAAAAGAAATTTTCTGACGGTCAGAACAATCAACCCATCATCACTGGTTGATGGCAGTCCAGAAGAGACTGGACTGCCATCTGTTAGAAATGGTGTAGGGTTTTCTGCTTGGGCGGGGGGTTGGACTAGATGATCTACAAGATCCCTTCCAACTCTGTTAATCTGTTAATCTATCCAATCGTAAAAGGCTAGATTTCTCTCCAAACCAGGGGTGAAATCCAATTTTTTTTTACTACCGGTTCTGTGGGCGTGGTTTGGTGGGTGTGGTGTGGCTTGGTGGGCATGGCTTGGTGGGCATGGCAGAGGAATGATCCT